>CM034701.1:334099866-334131883 GCA_020142125.1 Phrynosoma platyrhinos
CAGGTATCCTGGCCAAGGTTAAATGGTTTTTATAAACCAGAGCCACACCGCCCCCCCACCCACTTCCCCTCACCCGTTCACTAACAGAGTACCTGGCTGGGAGAGTCTGCGCCCAAGTAACCGCGCTATCCTCCCCCAGCCAGGTCTCTGTGAGGCAAGCCAGGTCAGCGTCCTCATCCAAGAGAAGCTCCTGGATGATATGAGTTTTATTTTTAACCAACCTGGCATTGCAAAGGAGCAAGGTGAGGTTCTGTGGTATGGTTGGTCTGCGCCTCAGGCCATTCAGAGCAACCAAGGGAAGTGAAGACGGGATAGCTTTCAACCAGTGATCCCGTCTTCTTTTGAAACACTGGTTCCCATAATTCCTGCCGTACCTCCCTTTCCCCAGCACGACTCTGATTGCTGCTCCCGTCTTATTCCCAGCCTCCGGTAGGATGGTGCCATTTTGACCCTCAGCAGGGTATAATGGTTGGAACATAGCTAGGTTATGATCAGGTACAAGCCACTGTGTGTACACATACGGCCATGTATTTCTAGTAGATCTCACTGCTTCAAAGTCCTTCTCCTGTTACATCCCTCCAGAGGGAGGGCTGGGAAACTCCCTGGAACAGACTTTTGGTGCCAAAGAGGACTGAAGCAGAAGGAGGGGCAAGTCTCAATTTTACTGTAGTATATCATTAGGTCTTGGACATTTTCTTATAGTATCAAGGAGAGTACAATTTTCCAAGAAAGGAACAAGCAATTGCTATAATTCTTAATGTAATTATTCCTTAGTGTCGATCCTAGCAATTATGTCTCACTAGTGTACTGTCTGATTGTTGCACACTTTATGACAGCAGGCTAAATGGAGAGAAAAATGGTACAGAACACATAATTGAAAGAGCAAGCCTTGGAGCTCTAGGAGCGATTTTTAATAAGTGACATCTGAAAAATTTATTCTTCACATTATAAATATTGTTGCACAATTCTGCATCTTTTCATTGATACTTTCAGATTATTTCAATACATTGGGGATCTCTGTCAGTCATTTTGAAATACCTACAGTCTAAATCAGGAAAAAACATGTGAAATGTGTAACTCCAAACTCTTCAATAATCTGGCAAAAGAATTGATTATTACTTTAAATATGTTTTACTCAAAAATATCCTCTGTCTATGAGCCTGCATGATGTAGTGGTTGAATAAGAGACTCTGGGAGATCAGGTTTCAAACCCATGCTCAGCCTTGGAAACCTATGGGATATCCATGGGCAAGTCACACTTACTCAGCCTTAGAAGAAGGCAATGGCAAACCTCCTCTGAAAAATAAATCTTGTCCAGTAGTACTACCAATGTAAATGGGATGACTCCAAGGTAGGCTGTGTAAGAATAACTAAGGGGGGGATGAAGACGGGTGGTCGTGGGCCACCCTGGGAAGTGGCGGATTGGGACCAAGGCTGCCCCATGCCTCAGCCCCGATCCTCCCTTTTGCCACCTGGGAAAGGAGTACTAAAATAGCGCTCCTTCCACAAGCCGCAAAAGGGGTACCTGAAGAGCCGCCATGCAGCTCTTTTGCACCTCTTCCAGCTCAGCGTGTCTGGACGCTGAGCCGGAAGGATGTCATCGGAGTGCCCGTCGTGTGGAAGGGCGGGCGCTCTGATGACGTCCTCAGGAAGAGGGTGGGGTGCCCAGCGTCCAGCTGCCCCTCCCCTTTCTTGGCTTGAAGACAGTGCAAAGCGCTGTCTGCAAAGCCTCTAAGTGGCCTTTTGTTTTATTCTTACTGTTCATTCCATTGTTGCTTATTCAAAAATTAAATATAGCCAAACTACTGTCTTCCTTCAATTGCTCTCAAACAAAGGGGGGGGGGGAGGCAAAGACAGAATTGCAATATTAAATTATATATTTTTGCATTCTTGAAACGGAGGAGGAGGAGAGAGAAGGACAGTGAACTTTAAAGGTTTGACCTTTCTTAAAGTCTTAAAGGAGAACAAGACTAACCAAAAAGCAAGAAAAAGAATATTACAATATAATGTTTGACAGTTTCAGGAAGAAAATAAAAGATCGTAAGTTCTAAGATGTTTAAGAACCATAATCACACACATGATATCCCTTATTTACCTTCTGAGGCTGTTCCAGGAGTCTAAGTAAAACCACTCTCAGTAGGATGTTTTGTCTGTAGCATTCATTTTAAAGGACATTTAGAATATGGATGTATGTGTTGCTATGGATACGTTATGGAGTCACTTACTACAGATTGTACAAGGCAGGAACATTCTTTTAGTACACCACTGAGAAAACCTCAAATATGCTCTTATTTGGTATTGTCAAGAAAAGTGCTTTAACACTCATTCAGATAGAATAAGACCTTCCATGAAGGGGCTATTTTCTGATCCCAAAGAAAATTCAAATGTACTGCAGGGTATAAAAAAGGCCCATTTCCACAGGAGTGTTTGAGGTTGCAGAGTCAATGATATTCAAAGCAGTTTGATTTGAAAGGACAGAATACTTACAGATCCAGGAATGAGCAATCTATTGTGCATGCACTTGTTATTTTTTAACCCATCTTTAAAGGTAAAGGGTAAAGGTATTCTCTGCTGACAAGGTTGTCATGTCATGTCTGACTATAGGGGGAGGTGCTCATCTCTGTTACTAAGCCAAAAAGCCAGCATTGTCAGAGACTACTCTGTGATCATGTGGCCAGCATGATTGCACAGAATGTTGTTCACCTTCCCACCAAAGTGGTACCTATTGATCTACTTGCATTTGCATGTTTTCAAACTGCTAGGCTGGCAGAAGCTGGGACTAGTGATGGGAGCTCACCACATCACGCGGCACCTGGGCCTTGAACTGCTAACTTGCAAATTTTGCAATCAATAGAGTCAGCGTCTTATCCACTTGAGCCACTGTGTCCCTGTACCCACCTTTAGAGTCTTTAGAGCATTTGAAATACAAATATCTTTCACTATAAGAATTTGGGTTCTGCCACCTTGAGTCCCAGTCTGGGAGAAAGGTAGTATATAAATAAAGTAGTGGATAGATTGTTAGATATGTAAGAAATGTTTCTGCTATAGAATTTACATTTGAGGTTTAGAGGCTCACAATAACATTTTGCTGCAATTTCAAACTTTCCCATTTCAATTGAAAACTCTTAAATATGCCCTGAAAAAAATGTTCAGTAAAACAGCAATTTGTTCTATCTGTGAGCTAGAATTATGGTTTTTGGAAAAGTTGATAGCACAACAGTGCTTTTTTCTCTTTGGTCTATAGACCAAAGCTGAGATGCACAATGCAATCTTAAAATGAATCACTTGAACAATTTTTGCATTGCAAAGAGGGGCACAGCTGAACATTTATCAATCTGTTCCCTTTATTTCCCAATCCTGCAAAGTTAAGCAATTTTACAGATTAACACTTCCACTTCAAAATACAGATACTTGTTTATTTTCTGCTTCCTAATGAACTTGATCATTCTAACACTTTTTTTAAAGTATGAAAGCAAAGGTATTTGGACACTCAGGTACAAAAATGGTCATACATTAATACTGAATATAAAATAATACAAAGAAACAGGGTTCTGTAGAAGAAAACCATAGGATGAGATTTAAAGCAACAAAAATAAAATAGTATCGGCTAGATAAAATATAATGGCCATTGCTTTTTATGGTTAGTCTATAGACCAACTATGGTATGTATAGAAAAAACTGACAAATTGGTAACAAATATACACGTTCTATCTTATGATGTTTTACTCCAAAACAAATGGATGCTATTTACTAATCTGCAGTGTAACCTAAGGTTTAGGCGAACTGTTTCTGGTGTAAGGAACTTCATTGTTTTATTTTAAATACTATAACCATTCCTTTTGTACTTGAGCATCTTCCACAAACTTGTAAAAATTCAGTAGAAACTACTAAAAACTGAAAGAAAGGTTTATTTATAAAATTATAGCACAAAGGCCTAACATAATGATTTTTAAGTAATTCTTTTCTGGAAGCAGCAAAGCACACCACTCTAGCTGGAAAGGCCAACTTCCTTTCATCTTTGCTCATATTCTCGCTTTTCCTTTCCATAGTCTTTCCCCTTCTCTTGAAATTTTCAGAATTTTTCCTAAACAACTATACCCATAGCATTGATATTTTCCTTACTGCCAAATGTTATTATTGATATATCATAAAACAGCTGAATACAGAAATGAAAAGTTGGACAAAAACAAACTAATCATGATTTTAGAAATACTAAGAAAAGAGGTATAAGCTCTAATACAGAAATCAGGAATATAAAATATGAAAATAAACCAGTTAATATTATTTAATTGAGCTCAGCTTGCTAGCTACTTAACACTGACTATACTGAGATCCTCTCCTTTATTGGAAGAAAAAAGAAGGTGACCCATCAAAAATGGAATTCTACCTCTGTGTCAAGAAATCCAGTTGTACTCAGTGGTCTTTTTTCTTCCAGCACTACTGTAGCAGAATTTATAGCCCAATCTTTTACTAAATCTTTCTGGCTCTCGTTGATAACAGGCCTATTATAATCCTGGCTGCCATCCACTCCAAAAACCTGAAAATAAAACAAATCATCGCACACATTAACTGAAAGCCCTCCTGATAACATTCACTTTGAATGTATGGGTGGTGCCACTATCATATCAAAATATTAGGGATTTTGTTTTACAAACTTTAATAGATTGTTATTACATGAATATCCTGCCAACAATTAACTAACAAAAATATATAGTTTTGTGAGCTGTACTTTCCTGATATATTTCAGTCCTGGGAAATCAAGAGTAAAGTAATCTATTTCTGATATTTTCCTATATTCTGATTAATCTGGATGTAAAAATACTGTAAATGCTGTATTCTATTTACACGGTATACTATAAATATAAAAAAATAAAAATGTCTTCAAAATACATATTATTTTTGAAGTTAATACACATTAAACTCTTGATTTACATGCAAGATATTTAATAGAAATGCAGCCAGTTATTATATATTTTTGTAATGGAAACAATTACTCATGGGACTGTGCATCCCTGAAGTAAACAAGCAAAAAAACTCATAACAAGGAAGTTAGGAGAGAAAATACAAAATCAATGATGATTGATGAAGCTTCTTTTTTTTTATAAGAAGAGAACATTAAATCTATCACTTCTAAAGCAAGAATGATGAGGCACTGAAATCAGCCAGAAGGTCCCTTCTCTACTACAAGAAACTAATTTGACCCACCATTCTAAATATCTCATGCAACTCAAGGGCTGTATTCAGTTATTGTGGCAGTAAGAGTAGGTAATCATAACACCTCCACTCAGACAAAAATTAATGCCACATACCATTATCGTATTAACCTATGTGTGTACTAATAAAGTCATGATCCATAATCTCTTTTTTTCCTATTGTCTCTGATTTGCAAAGTATAGTTTACACAAACAAGTGATAGACTGAACTTTCTGGCTAAAGGAAGAAGGAAGGTGGTGATATATAAACTACTTCTTCCTAATCTGATGAGGGCAATGGGGTCTTCCTCTTGTTTTATTAGCTTTTTCTCCTGTCAACTGTGTTTTCTAATTTTTCCTCTCACTGATACCAATGGGAAGGAATATCAATATGTCAAGTCTAGGTGTTGCACGGTTTCCCTCTGTTGTCAAAAGGAATGGAAGTTTTGGATCTTCTGGATCCAAAGCCTACTTCAACCACTTCAGTACCTACTTGAAACAATCAGTATGGAATTTGAGGACTGCCTAGCTCAATCACCCATTCTTTCCTGTCTTGCTTTGATCAATTCACTCCTCCAACCCTTTTGCTAGCTTCCTTGCCCATACTGTGTTTACTTAAAGCTTACTTCAAGTCTGCTTTTAATTTTTGTTTTGTTTACTTGAGCCCTTCCAAAGAACCTGACATTTGACTATTTTCCATCTCTCCAAATAAAATGCTGCATCACAGAAGGAGCTGCAGCTATTAAAATTACTGTGACACCAATTTTATGTATATCTACAATTCCTATGGGTATGAAGCTGTTTGGAAAAACATTTGTTTCTGAAGACGTTTAAAATGTATTTTTTACTTGCAAATACAGATTATGTTTAAAAATCATATTAATGTGCCTTTGATGCATGGACAGGCTTCACTGGCTGCAATCATATTAAGATTCTAAGAAAACCTATATAGTTACTTTAACTGCAAATGTTAATGGAGAAAATGATAGATTGGGACTTAACAGTAAAGATTTTTATTTATTTATTTATTTAGGCTCTATTTCTTGTGAAGCTGGCTTCCAAACAATGAGTTGTTCAGAAAGGGAAAGAACACACGAACAAGAGTTTTGATCTAGAAGTGACAACCCAGACGCACTCTTTTAGCCACGTTGAAGGCAACAGTTCAATAAATCTAAGGAAAAGGGAAGACAGCTTTGTATACAGGATAGAAATAGATTAGGGGGTAGGTCCATTAGGCAGGACTTTTTCTGTGTTATAGCCATCTGCAAGACACAGCTATGTCATTATAAGCTATGCTTTCAATACATTTTTGTACTCAAGGAATGAATGTTCACAGTATATCTCACTCTCCTGTTCCCTGTTTGCTGAAACAGGAATCCAAAAGGGATTCAATGTACCCAAGATATTTGACAAATTATTAGCCAGATTGTTGCAGTCTGTGGTAGTTGTCTTTATAGAAGTGTGCCTGTCAAATTTGATTGACCATTATGGGAAAGAAGATATTGGACTAGATAGGCCTGTGGTTTGATGCCACAGGGCTGTTTCTAAGGACATATTTGAACAATGTAACAAAGGTTAAAGAGACAGCATGCTGAAGTGATTTGATGGTTGGACTACATCTCTGGAGACCAGGGTTTGAATTCCCTTTCAGCCATGGAAAGCCACTGGGTCACTTGGATTCTCTTAACCTCAGAGGCCGGCAAAGGCAAACACCTTCTGAACAAATCTTACCAAGAAAACAGTGTCATAGCTTCTTCACTTTAGGGTGGCCATAAGTTGGAAATGACTTGAAAGCACACAAACAATAAGAGGTTAGGAATGGAAAAAATAAGGAAATCACACACCTTCCCATGCTTACATAACCAGTTTTCTATTTGCAAAGCAGCACTTTGTATACTAACACTCTCCTGGAAGCCCAGCTACCTGACAGACAAGATATTTTATGGTTATCTTTTACTCTCTGTCTGTGTTATGTGTCTTCAAGCTGCCTGTTGATTTATGGCAACCCCATAAATTTCATAGGGTTTACTGAAGCAAGGAATACTCAGAGATGGTTTTTCCAGTTCCTTCTTCTGAAATATAGCCTACAGCATCTGGTATTTGTTGCCAGTCACCCATCAAAGTACTAATCAGAGTTGACCATATTTAGCTTTCAAGATCAGAAGGAATCTGGTGCTTTAAGGTATTTAGGTTTACTTCAGACAAAATAAGAGTTTTGCTTTGAGGAACTTTAAAGCTTTGGTTAGTGATAATTAGGTTTCAAAACAAGGTTTAAAAAAGAATGTTGGGCTTCATGATTAGGGCTCTAATGAATTGACTCATCTGTACCCATTAGCAGATTCCCTACTTTTCTCCACATGCATACTGTAGTGCATCCAACATGGAGCTGCTTTCGAAAACTGTGTAAAAATTTCATCTGACTCTCAATGCAAAGAACATGATTTTAACTACAGCCGTCTAATGGAACACATAACTCATATGAAAACCACTGAGCTGGCTTCTAAGGTGTTTTCAGGCCCAATTCTACTGCTGCTGATAACCTTTAAAGTTATATATGACTTGAGATCAAGATAGCTGAATTTGATTAATAGATCATTCATATTTCATACCTTCAACAAACATTTAAATTCCCAAGGTGGCTACCAAAAGTAGAAAATAAAATAAATAAAAGCAAAACATATTTTGTAAGCTCCAACAGCAGCCAGAAATCCCAATACTAACTTCTCAGTTAAGGCCTTCTTTCGGGTTGTCTGAACATCTATATATCTTAAATGATTGGTGTTTTGTCCTCCAATTTTGATATCTCCTTCCTCAAGAGACTAATCCAGCTTTGCATATGATATGCTCAGCATACAAATTACAGCCTTGCTGACCCTTTGTTTCTCCATATTCTGTCCTTCACAGTTGTCTCTTGTCCTGAGCACCGTTTACCCATTAGGATAATCACATGTTGTACACTCTAAGACAGGGGTAGGCAACCTTTTTGAGCCGGGGGCCGGGTTGCTGTCCCTCAGACAATTGGAGGGCTGAAGCACCAAAAATAAATAAATAAATAAATAAATAAATAAATTTAAAAAAATTTTTTTAATTTAAAATATGCATGCACACTCTCTCAGCCCCAGAAAAGCCATGGCAAAACCCCTGTGGAGATGTTGCCAAGAAAACCCCAAGAACAAGTAATAGCAGCAATAATCAATATCATCATGGTGGGTGGCGGCGGTGGCGGTGGTAGGATCGGCCTGGGGCCGGTCCAAAGGCCCCAGGGGGCCGCACCCGGCCCCCGGGCCTTAGGTTGCCTACCCCTGCTCTAAGAACACTCTCTAAGCAGTATCCATAGTTTTTCATGATCAAAGAGTTAAAAATACCTTCAGGTTATGTGTATAAAGTTTATGAAACATAAATTAATTTTGGATTTAGACTTGGGTCCCATCTCCAAGCTATCTCATTATGTACATATATGCAAATACAAGTATTCCAAAATCTGATAAATAAATAAATACAAAATCCCAAACACTTCTGGTCCCAAGCATTTCAGAAAATCCTACATTTTAAAATTCTGGTTGGGACAATCACACCTACATCAAGTAGCAGAACATATGGGTAACATAATTTGACACTTAATGTTCCAGTACCTGATCATATTAGTGCTTCAGTACCTATCCCACAGTTGCTCATCCTGATCTGCATCATATTAATTACGATGCTAATATATTATTTAAGAAAAGGGTCCATATTTAAACAACAGATTATGTTAATGAATAATGTTTGCATACAGTAAACAGAATGCACTGCAGCTCTCATAAAGTACATTACACTGAAGAGTGACATACCGATGAAAGAGCAAAATTCTTTAGAAAGCAGAAAACCTGAAAAAGAAAACAAAGGGGAACTAAATCTAGCTCTTTTTTGGGTGAAGGTAGTGGCAGGAATAACCCACATTATGCACAATAATGAATGTCTTCTGGAGTTCTTTAATTTGAGACACTGTTAGTGTAAAATCAATGTTGTTTAGGGAGTCTTTCCTCTAACACCAATTTCATATATAAACCTGTGGAACTGGGAAGGGCAAAAGGGCACACCAGGACAAAAGAAAAAATTACAAATGCCACCAAATTATTTTTCTATAAATGCTCAAAAATTATTTCATGGGGTGTGGAAGGCATTTCCACCCTGTCTGGAACTACTTAAGACTCTCCCAGGGTCAAAATAAAGTTCTACAATTTTTAAAAACAAATTGTCTCCAAATGCCTGCCCCAAATACATGACCCCAGGTCCCTTAGAAGGTGCTTACAGGCAAAAAAAAAAATTGAAAGGTTTTTTTGCAGGGGCAGGGGCAGTTCTCCTGGAGAGCTAATATGGCCCTATCATTGCCTATTCTTGCTACACACAACACACAAGTTATAGACACAACATGTTTTATACCCCCCCATGAACATTCCATTTTTTTTTCTAAATTCATACCCACAATGATAATATACAAATAGAAAAGCATTTCCAGTGCATCAAATTGGGAGCAAGACCATTTTACATACAACAAAAGATTCAAAGTACCACAAAGTATTGCATACCAGTAATGATCAAAATAGTTCATAACTTCGGTTTTATTTGATTTATATCCCACTTTTATAACAAGATTGTATACATCTTGAGTACATCCTGTCTTGACTACTGTGACACACTCTACATGGGATTGCCGTTGGAAACTGTTTGGAAACTTCAACGGCCAGGCTGTTGACCAGGGCTGAATACATGGATCATGTACAGTAACTCCCTTGCTGAAACAGCTACATTGGTACATTTATGGGCAAAATTCAAAGTGCTGGTTTTGACTTTTAAACATCCAGATGGTTTGGATCCAGACTATCTGAAAGACCATATCTCTTTATGTAAGCCAAGATTGTAAAAAAGCTCTTCCCTACAGATCTTAATCAGTCTCACCACTCTCACAAGCATGGCTTGTGAGAACTGATGAGACAGCATTCTCTGTGGCTGCTCCTAGGCTGTGGAACTCCCTTCCATGACAAGTCCAATTGGCTCCATCCCACTTCTCTTTCCACCAGAAGGTAATGATGTTTAACTGTTTTTATTTTTAAAACTATTGTAAGCTGCACTGGATCCCTTTTTTGGAGAAAAGTGGAATATACCGTATATACTTGACTATAAGTTGGCCTCATGTATAAGTCAAGGGCACGTTTTGGGGCCAAAATTGACATGACCCATGGATAACTCGAGGGTGAAATTTAGGGGCATGTAATGAAGGACGTAAAGGACGAAACAAAGGAAAACAATGCCAAAAAACTTACATAATTTCACCAAACATAACTATTTGCCCACATAAGGCTGGATGGATGAGAGAGTAGAAGGGGGTCAGATTAAACTCTTGTCTTTCACCACAGGATGGTGTGTGTATGATTTAAAGTAGAGTACTTACATTGACCCCATGGATAAGTCAACTCAGGTTTATTAAGCCAACTTTTTGACCTAAATTTCTAGACGTATACATGAGTATATACAATAAGTGCAATAAATAAATAAATACATAAATAAAAACATTGGCTTCCAATCAGTTTTCCTCCAAGGGGGCAATCACATTTAGTTATCTGCTTTTGATCAATATCCTGCACCTAGCTCTTTAGTAAATTAGAAATACTGCTGCAAATCCTTCTTTACAGCTGCATCTCATTTGAGGTCCACTGGACACTCTAGGAACCAATTTTGTTTTGAGGCAGGATATAGTAAAAAAAAAAAAAGTAAGCATGAATACCAACATACATATATTTCCTGACCACAGGCATATCACACCTCCATCTCCTGTACTGGTACAGTTATATAACTTCATTAGGAAATACACCAAGACAATAAGAGGATAAGGATACTTACTCTTTAGATCAGTAATTTGCTATAATCAAGAGACACAAATACCTTTACACAGTAACAGTGATACATAGTAGTAAATTTGACTTTTAGTGGTGACCCTGGTGGCGCAGTGGTTAAATGCCTGTACTGCAGCCACTCACTCATAGACCACAAGGTCGTGAGTTCAATACTAGCCAGGGCTCAGGCTAGACTTGGGCCTGCATCCTTCCGAGGTTGCTAAAATGAGTACCCAACTTATAGTTGTAAACCGCTTAGACATCCCATAGCACGATATGAAGCTGCTTTGCTTTGCTTTGCTTTGCTTTTAACGACTGACTTGATAATACAATAGAAAACATTTAGTTTTCTGTCTGTGAGACAAAACACCCTGACTAAACTAAATTAAACTAAAACTACAAACAAATATAATAGTGAATTAATATCTCAGTGAAAGAAATGAACATTTATTACTGAAATAACAGCTTGATTCAAGCCACTTAATTTAGAGTAACAAATTAGCCACTGTCATTAAAGAGAAACCCCCAGGTTTGCTGTAAAGACTCTAAAAGAAGATGAACTCCAGTTTGGACATATAGAAGTCTGGACAGAAAGCAAAAACCTTAGAATATGAAATACTACCACATTATAGCTTGTAAAAGTATTACACATAACTATATGGGAAATTCAAATGAAACTAGCAATGGAGGCCTAAATTCATTGTTAGTCCAAACACAGTCTCAGTGCATTGTAATACCCAGCACAGTGCAAGCTTTTAACACACTGATGTAAGTTCCATTGGCACAATGGGTCTATTCTAAATGAACTAATAATTGGATTCAGGCCACAGACTCCACAGTGTGCTTAAGGAAGACTGCCAATCCTATAACTGAATTCTAGAAAAACACACGCATACACACATACTGTAAACTGAAATTACAAAAAGTTGCAGAGAGCTCCAAGCATGACAATACAAACAATTTATTTTCTATATGCATGACAGAAAACAGTACTGTGTCTACTTATTGTACTCATTTTGAGCACTGATTCCACCTCTTATCTGCTAGGTGTACATGGATGGGAGTAATGTTTGACCAGGGTTTTTGTGTAAAACATCCAATATGCATAGGTCTAATTAAACAATTTGGGACTGGACAACTTGATTATCTTTGCATTATTTTAACCGTTTTTGTTTATCATCTCGGGAGGCCTTGTGAAATGGGAGACAATACAGAAACACTTGGCATAAAATAAATAAATAAGCTACCGGTATGTATTAGATTTGTTTGGAGTGCAGAAGATATTCACTGTGAAACCTATATGCATGTTTCTTGGAGGGGAATGTTCAAGACAAGTACTCCTACTGGCACAGTGGATGGATGAAGTCTTATGAGCTTATTGCACACTTAAATAAACTGGTTTACCTGATCCGGCTTAAAAATAAACGCGGGCTGTCTTGGACCCTATCACAAGGGTTTTGCCACTGAAATCACTGCTTGAGACCATCCTGGGGCTATTCCCGCTCCTAGAGCCACTCAATGCAGCTCTTTTCGAAGCCGGGAGTTTTCTGGCTTGAGAAAATGGCCACCAGAGCAGCTCCAGGAGTGGGAATAGCCCTAGGATGGTCCCGGGTGGCAATTTCAGCGACAAAACCCTTGCAATAGGGTCTAGACACTGCCCGCATTTATTTTTAAGCCAGATCAGGTAAACCAGTTTATTTAATAATCTTCTTACTGAACACAGATGACGCATGCAATTTCATGGTTTTAAATGCCTGACTATTATACATCTCCTTATCTACATATCTAGACTGATCTCATCTAGTTCAAGAGCAGTTCCATCCTTCTCCCACCAGATATTTCAAATCAGAAACCAGAATTTTAAAAACACAGTAAATGTTCTTGATATATTCCACAATTCAGTCCAAGAACAGATCCTTTTTTGTAATTTTTACAGGTGTAATATACCAGCGAAAGTACATTTGTAAAAGTTTTCCCTCACATTTTGTGATATTGTATATTTTGAAACTTTTATATCTTTCTATATGTGAGCCATTTATTATCTGTTGCTATTCCTCTTCTGTGAAATGCTTCCTGGGGAGTTCTTCTATAAATTTTTTCCTTGTATTTTTTTCATACACATAATATTGTTCTTTTTACATAATGCACATTAAAATCTGTATTAGCCTTTTGCTTTCCATAACGTAGGATAAGCATGCCAACCAAATTTTAAATTATCTCCATCTAGTTCTGGCAATCTACTATCTTTCAGGGTTACCCATTCTTTTATCCATGTGAGAGCATACGCTTCAAAGTATACATTCAAATTCAGAACTCCTAGCCCTCCCTTTTGTCTTAAATCTTGTAATGTTTTAAATCTTATCCTCATTTCCCCCCACTCCATATGAACTTGGAAATGTCTCTGTTCCATTCCTTAAATGGTTTATCTGTTGTAATAATTGGTATTGTTTGGAATAGGAATAACATCTTTGACAAGACTGTAATTTGTATAGGAGATATTCTGCTTAATGATATATTTAGTTTGTTTCAGTTGATCACTCCAAATTTTTTATAATTTTTTTTATCTCACTCCAAATTTTTCTCATAAAGATCTATTGTCTTCTTTGTAATATTTATTCCCAAATATTTCACATTGTTCTGTACTTTAATTTAATTATTATTTAATTCCTTTTTTTTTTGGTTAATTCTTGTTACTTAATCTTTACCATTTTTTGTGAGGATTGCTGATTTTTCTTTATTAATTTTACATCTCATTTTTTTCTTTATTAATTTTACATCTCATCATATTCCCAAATTCCTCTAGTGTATTTATTACTTTCTGCACTTTCACATGGATTTTCTAGGATAATCACCAAATCATCTGTGAAGGCCTTAATCTTATATTGATTTTTTCTCTTCCTCACTCCTTGTATTTTCTCATTTTCTTTGATTTTTAATATTAGTCTTTCAATCACTAACAAAAATAGTAGGGGAATAGCAGGCATCCTTGTCTTGTTTCTCTATTTATTTGATATTGATTTGTTCTGTTCCCATTTATTACTACTTACTATTTGAGTTTTATAAATTTCTTTTATCCAATTAGTATAAATTTGTCCTAAATTAATTCTAGCAAGTATTTCATATAGAGTCTGTCAATTTACCAAATCGAAGGTCTTTTCAAGATCTACAAAAATAAGTCCCATTTGTTTATCGTTATGGTGCTCATAATATTCCAATATATCTAAAATAAAGCTCATATTCTCCTTCATCTGTTTTTTCGGTAGGAAACCCCTTGGTCCTCATCAGCTCAATCTTTCATACAAAATTTTAGTCTATTAGCCATAATTAAAATAAGTATTTTATAACCCAGATTCCATTATTAGGTGAATCTATAGTTTTTTGGGTCTGTACTGTATTATCTTTTCCTTCTTTAGGGATTATCACTATGTCTGCTTCTCTCCAAGATTCTGGTATTAACTCTTTTAATATATCATTTATTGTCTGCTGTAGAGAGATAATCGGGTCTTCTTGAAAAGTTTTATAATATATTGAAGTGAACCCATCAGGTCTGGGAGATTTCCCATCTTTACAATTATTAATGGCATCTGCTATTTCTCCAATTGTAATTTTATCATTTAATTTCTGGAGATGCTTCTCTTTAGGCATTGGAAATTTTCCCCCTTCCAAGTAATTTTTTATATTTTCCAAATTTATCTTTTGTTCTTTATATAATTGTAAGTAGAATTTTTAAAATATTTCTTTTATGTTATCCTGTTTTATATGTATTACTTCTCCATCCTTGATTTTAATTATAGCTTTTTTCCTTTCTTTTCTTAGTTTAAGGGCTAACTATTTTCCTGGTTTGCTTGAATGTTCAAATTTATTTTGTTTGGCCATTTTCAATTTTGTTTCCAATTCTCCTGTCATTTCTATAGAAATTTGTTTTTTGTAAAATTTTAATTTCCTCATTCACTTCTTTATTACTTTGGTTTTTCTCTAAGTCTTTCTCTTTTTGAGGTAATAAATTATTAAGGTTAGAAAGTTTTTCTTTTCTTCTTTTGTATAACTGCATTTTGTTGAATAAAAAAGCCTCTTAATACCACTTTTCCTGCATCCCAAATTGTTGCCAACTTTATAGTCTTAGTTATATTTTCTTTAAAGTAATTTCTGATAGTTTCTTTTGCCTTTTTAATAATATCTTTGTCTTGTCATAATTCTTCATTTAGAGGCGTTGCAGACTGCCAAAAATAGTGCAAATTGAGTCCACTTTTAGGGTTAGGGTTAGTGCTAGGGAATCATGGGAACTGTATTTTATTGTGGCACCAGAGCTCTCTGACAGAGAAGGCTCAATGTCTCAGGAAAAAACAACAATTCCCATGATTCCCTAGCACTAACCCTAACCCTTAAAGTGGACTCAATTTGCACTATTTCTGGCAGTCTGCAACCCCCCTTAGTCTCCATGTAAATGGTCTCTTATACACTTTTGTTATCAGAAATACTGGATTATGATTGGATAGGGTATGCAGTAACATTTCTATACTTTTGATGTTATTTATTAAAGTCAATAGAAAAATATCCAATCTGGATAAAGATCTGGGTCTTTCTAAATATAATGTGTACTCTTTTGCTTGATTGTAAAGGTATCTCCATCTATCCATTAATCTTAAATCCTCTGTCATCTTGAAGAAAGCATCCAGTAATTTACCTTGGTTCTGTTTAATTCCCCCCCCCCCGTTTTTCTATCTAGTCTGTGTTCAATCACCCCATTATAATTCCCCATAATAAAAAAAAATCATAATCTTAATTAATTTTTCATGTATTTTTTTAAATAAAAGGCTCTCTTGTTTTCTTGCAGACAGGGATTTTGTGGATTTTTAAGTTTGTTTGTTTTTTAATAATTGTAAGTTGCTTTGAGTCCCAATCTGGGGAAAAGGCAGGACAGAAACAACAAGAACAAGAACAACTGTGAAATGGGTAAAAAAAATAGAGGACAGAGCCCTACCATGTTGGTATTCAACTACAATGGCTTTTAGTTTATTTTAAATAATTTGTAATTAAAATATTTATTTTCTCAGGAAGATGCCACAAGACAGTTAGGAAATATTAAAAGAAAGGAACGAAGAAAGACAGCACAACTATTATAAACTAACATCCATAGACTGAGATGGGAGTTACACAACATTCAAAATCTGGCTTTAAAAAAATGTTAAGGTAGTATTTATCGTAAAGCAGCATTAAGCAGTAAGAAATGACCTGAAGGCACACAACAAGAACAAGTAACAATTCAAAGGAACATCAGTGCCCCATGGAACCTGGCTTTTAATAATGGCATGCACTTTAAAAGGGCTTACCTTATCAATCATCTTGCGAGCTTCCACTTCTTCAGCACTCGGGTTTTCCAGTTCAATAGTATAAGTACCTTTATCACTTTGATCATCATCATCCTTTTCAACAGTTGTCAAAACCACCTGGCTTTTTAACTTTTTCTCCATGTCTTCATTTTGACTTGGTCTATGCCCAAGGCTTCCAGAACTTCTTAGCAAAGCAGTCTGTAAGAAAGGTAACACAGCAGAAGGTTCTTCTGATTTTTGCTTTAAAAGTTTTGCATGTACAGCTCTTTGTTGTGTAGAACTATTCTGTGAAGGTGATGAACACCCTTTGGAGTCACCTGATGCAGGTCTCACTTTTTCAGTTTTTGCATGGGATGCTGGAGAAGATATTTCAGGACACAAAGATCCCACATTTTGAGAAAAGGAATACGATCTTCTCTTTCGAGGATGGCCTTCATCAAAAAACTCAATCATAAATGCAGTCTGACTTGCAACTGGTTGTTCTGAATGCTTCTCTGTATCCTGGGCTTTTGAATGCAGTTTTCTCTGTTCTGTATAATGGTGCCTTAACTGCTCTTCAAGTGCTGCTCGTTTACTGTAATGCTTGTGTGCCCCAGCATTTTCTGAATCACTCTGTGTCCCATCATCATGTTTATTTCCTACAAAGATAAAGAATAGGAATCTAGCTCTACATGAGCTTCAACAACACAGGAAGGACCTCCCAAAGTTAAATGAATGAAAAGGCAATATTTGCTTTTCTGTTAGAAGCTCAACTGTCCATTAGTAACAAGCCTTGCAAACTTCCCATAGCAACGCACAACATTCAGACTTGTCATGCAACAATGAAATCTTTTGCCAGCTATTCAGTGAAGGAGATGCATCTCTATTGTCTTATTCAGAATAGCAGTCAGTTCTTAATCAGTCATACTCACTGGAAAACTATAAACATGTTACAACAACTACATTAGAACAGATCAACATGTTTCCTAACCAAACTATATTAGCCAACAAGTTACAAGTAGCTCATCAGCCAAAGAATAAACCCTGCTTCTAATATTCTTCCATAAATTTAGATAGTAAGAAAAGGTCATCGTTATGGTTAGGTAATATCTCTTGAAAGCTTCAGTTTGAAACATGGTTTAGTCATTTCCTCATCACAGCATTTTATTTACTGCTGAGCAGGGTAAGGCTCCAACCAATAGATTCAGATTATAAGAAAAATAATTCTGACTATATGTTAGAAAGAACACCCTCACGGTAAAAAGTGCTCAAGAGAGGAACACTGGTAGTTGGTGCATTCTCTGTTTTGCTGGAGATTTTCAGGGGTTGGATGAACATCTGTCAGGAATACATTAGCAGTGGATTTTCTGCCTTAGCAAGGGGTTGAACTATATGACCTTTAAATACAATTCTATGCCTCTATCACTTTTTTAAAAATGATTCTTTATTCAAAGTGAATGTTTATCAAGGTCATAATGAGTTTTTTCAACAGCCTGTAGCTTGTATAAACACATAGTACAGTGGTAGAACTAAACAACATAGCTTTAACCTTTAAAAAGCTCTTTTAAGATACAGTTTGAATTGAGAGAGAAGCAGTTCAGTACTGAACTCAATTCAGTTCAGTAAACATTAAGTATTTACAACTGAAGATATCTGAATATCTACAAATATCTAATGTTATAAGAATATATATGAAAAAATATGGTAAATATATGGAATATGGAGATATAAATATATGGAAATCCTCAAAAATAAACAGAAGTTAAAAAGATATCATCATGGTCTTACTATAGTTATATGTAATTCCTCAAGGAATTCCACAAACTTGATATACATCACTGCATCTACAGTCCATCTTTCTGGACTCCCTCAGCAAATCATGGGCACATCTAAGATATGAATAGTGCACAGTCTCCAATAGTAGCCATTCTAAAACTGTACATGTCCTTGATGTTCTGCTCTTGACTAAATGTGTTAATTCCAGCCTTTTGCATTTAGTGTCTGGAATTATTATGGCCTTTTGGCAACACAACATGTAATGAAGTTGGAGGTAGTGAAAAGGCATGGTTGTGGATGAAGCCCTAAAGCCACAATGTAGTTAAATGATGCAATACAGTTGTGAAAACAGCAGTCTGACAGTGAGAGGATGAAAAGCTTCAGAATTGTAGCGAGATCCATTGACGCTTAGTATTGATGACAAAAGCAAAGTATTTAGGACTCATTTTTTAAAGGTGATCAACATTAAAACACTGGAATACAGTAAAGTTCTTTGCACATGTGTTCATATATATATATATGAATATAAGAGACCATTTAGGAGGTGATAATATTATGCAAATCATGATAAGACTGAACCAGAAAATCATTGAAACATGCTTATAGTATCTTCTACAAATTCTTTATTCCTAAAAAGTTTACTGCAATACTCTGCCAGCCTATTATGTCATACACTGCTTATCAAAAGTATTACTCTCTCCAAAGCAGTTAGCCACATCAAAGTATCAAGCTTTCTGGATTCACAGAACCAGTTTTGTAATTCTTTGGACCACTGTGTCTACATTTCTCTGAAAATGTATTAACCAAAAAAACCCATACTTTTAGCTGAACTATATTAGTGTTTTTTTTCTTATGTGACTTTCCCCCATAATTTTTAGTTATTGGTTAAAAAAATGTGAGAGACGGTACGTTTCATTCATACATCACTGCAAAATGCCACCAGACTACTGATGAATTTTTAATCTGTTCTTAATAGGATTTAAGCAAGTGAAATGGGGCTTTAACAGCACTGAAGGGAAATTTTTGTTTTGGAAATGTACCACTTATGTATATCATGAGATCTATGACAAACATAAAAAGCACATTTGTTTTGTCTTGGCACAATGTCTTGGCATTCAAGAGACTTTGTCTAAATGGTTAAAATATTTGGGCTGTAAGAAAATAGAGAACATAGAAAATGGACACAGTTCCAGTTATTATACTTACTGTGGAATATTCAAGGCAAAAGAAATAAATACAATTGAAATTATTTATTTTACCTTTCAGTCTTTTCAAGTAGACTGGGACATCACTCTTAATACTTTTTGAATCTTCCTCTGTTGATTCCCAGACCATTGTTGGGGGATTGTTTTGTGCTAACCAGTTTGCCACTTTACTTTCCGGTGCCAACATCACAGCTTGAAGCCCAGGAAGATCCTGAGCACCAGAAGGAGAAGGCTTCTTAGGCTTGTGGCGCTGATCTGGAGTGAATTTTGTGACATGATCTTTGATTGTTACTTTTCCTGGGGTGCTGTCATCAAATTCAATAGTAAATGAAGCATGCCCTGCCCCTGCTATGTGTATGTCTTTTGTTGGGATCTCATGAATACTACCCTCAGGTATTTGTGAATGTTGCTGGAATTCCTTTGTAGGGATTTCAAAGTAACTTGGCTCCCTACAGAAAGGATAAGATTCTTCTTCACTTGCAGCTGCAGATTGCTCCTCAGCTTGCTTGGCATCTGTGCTGCATCCTATTGAGAAAAATAAAGAAATTGAAATTCTCCAATATTATGAAATCTGAGTCTTCAAGGAATTTCAGAATTCATACAAAAGACAGGTGATTCTTGGAAAAAGGAATACAAGCCTGTGTAGAACGAATGAATATAGTTCCAGAATTGCAACTCATTTTTGCTCACTGCTGCTATTTTCATATTGAAGATGGGATTGAATTAAGCATACCTAACTGTACGAAAGCTCACTAAGAACATCAAAGAGTATTTGTGCTCCAACAAGTTCATGGATGTGAAAAAGAGACATGATTTAATGGTGCCTGGAAGAGATGGAGGCAGATATCTAAGAGAAGATTCAGAAAATAGTATTTTCAAGCTTCTGGATAAATACTGAAATGTAAATATGTACTTGGCTTTTTTTTAAATATTTAAAATATTCCTACTATTGGGAGAGACCAAACAAATAAGCTAGAATGCCATGATTCAAGACACTTCCAAAAATGCAATTTAGAGAGTTCAGAACAGAAAGTTAAATTTAAAATGGAGTTTACTATAGCAGCAGGAATCATGCTGGTTTTTTGTAAATATCTTGCTTTTGATGGAACAAAGAAAGCAGGAGAAAAGCAGCAAAATGTACAATGTGAATAAATGCTAAATAAAAGCCTTTGTGCAGCTCCTGGCAGAACATTATGCAATTAGTATAGTAAGCTCACTTGCCAAGCATCAGGGATATGAATATACCATGTGTAACTGCTATTAAGACTGAATGCTGGAAAACAAACTTCAACCACAGAATCAAGCAATATCATTTACTTTAAAAGTAAATGTAATTTGAAAAGTAACAAAACTGGAGAACTTCAAAATGCCAGATAATGTCTGAGACATGTACTACTGTGTTCATGAAGTGGAAGAGATAATGTATATGCAAAATACCTTTCAAAATAAGCAACACAAGAAGCAGAACATCCATAATGTTATCCAAGACTAAACTCATTTGATTTTATCATCATGTTTCTTTATAGCAAGGAAGTTACTAAAAGGGTTGTGTGTTTTTATCATTATGACTGATGAAATATAGATATTAGCAAACGATGAGAGAACTGACACATAAAATCCTGTGATTTTTTTCTTAGTTTAAGAGAAGCAGCTAAGGTTACATAGTTTTAGTACAGTGATAAAATGAGAGGTT
Organism: Phrynosoma platyrhinos; assembly: GCA_020142125.1. NCBI lineage: Eukaryota > Metazoa > Chordata > Lepidosauria > Squamata > Phrynosomatidae > Phrynosoma > Phrynosoma platyrhinos. Next base: position 334,120,915 of record CM034701.1, read on the forward strand.
GACACCTACCATGAATGATCATTTTAGGAAGGCTGGAGGAGCAATCAACAACCATTGGGATGTTCCTTCAAGTCGGGACACCAAACTTCCAAATCCATTTAAACCACTGTTTGCTTCTCTCTCCCATTAAGTTTTGTTACACAGCCTTGCATGATTTTCTCTTTGACATAGAGTCAGAGTAGTGTGTGTGTGCTTAGATATACCCAAGCCAAATCCCTTAAGGATGGGAATGGCTGCCTGTTTCCTTAACAACTGCTTGTTAAACAGTTTGCCGAAAGGCCACCTGTCCTGACTTTCTCCACTTTATAATGTCTGATAAATGCTCATGGTTCCTTCCATCAGGCTGCTTTATATACTTTGTCCAATGAAGATGTTACTCTAAATGCCATTGCTGTTGCCATTGACCTTATTGAATAAGCCCACACATGCTGTGGTCTTGGAATACAAGAGCAGTCACAGCACATGTAAATACAACTTTTCAACCATCTGGAAATCATTTATTTAGTTGCTATGAATTATAAGGTTCTAGGATGGAAGGAAACAAGTAAAGCTTCTGTATATCTAATTATGTTTGTCCTTTCTGTGTAAATGTGCACCGCCTTCCTAATATCCAGTGAAGGTCACTATCTCTTTAGTGGATGTGTTGGATTTGGGCAACATGTCAGTAGTTCTAATGTGTGATTCATAACTGTGTGGAACATAGACTTTGGAAGAAAGAAGGGATCAATGGTGAAAGGTAAATTGTCTTTCTCAAACCTGTACAAGTTAGGGTTTGCTGACAGAGATGCCATTTCTGATACACTCATTGTTGATGTAATTACTACCAGAAGTTGGAAGTCATCATCAGGGAAGCTTCACAAAGTGCCTCAAGAGGACCTTTTGTTAAAGTAATCAGTACCAAATTCAAATCCTATATAGGAAATATATAAATAGTTGCTGAGCTTGTAAAGTTGCTGCTCTCAAAATGTCTCAATTAACTCTGTAAATATTTCTGGCATAAGTATTTCTAATTTTTTAAACTTCATTTTTATAGCACTGATGTCACTTTTCTTTCCCTTCCCCCTCCCCCATATTCTCACCTTGCTCTGCATCTTTGAGACCTAACACTTTTCTAAGCAAGCATTTGAAGTTGTCAGGATCAAACAATCTGTTCTTATTTTGATTCACTGAAAAATCCTCATCCAATTATTCTAAATTCAATCTCTCTCTTAACTCTATCCCCTGCATGTTTAAGACTTCCCCTTTTGATTCTACATCTGACAGCTCATTAATTCTGTTTAAATTAGTATTTATACTTAAAGTATCTAAGGGAGATAGGCTTTGATTTCTCTATTATTTTGTTGCTTTCTCTGTAATCTTTTGAATAGGTTCATAAGTTTGTTTTATTAATTGGTGTTCCTGAGAAACCTTCTGTCCTTCACACTTTTCACTTCCAAGAAATAGTCTAAATTCAACAAGTATGCATTGTTCTGAAATTCATTGCTGTAAAATTAGGTTGAGAAATTAATTCTATTAAATTAATCATGTCATTTAAATTAATTGTCATTGATATATTTGAATCACTGAAGATATTTTGAATCCTTTTTTTCCATTTCCACATTAATTAATTATTTAATCACACTTCGTATTGCAGAGATATCAAGAGGTTGTTGGTGCATTAAATCATTGAAATATGTTGGCATGGCATTAGCAGAACTTCAAGCTTGTAACCAAGGTTAAGTCTGGCTGAACACTGTAGTCAACTAATTTAAAAAAATAAAAAACATTTCCTGAGTCTCAGGCACATGGCTTAAATTTAAAAAGCACATTAAGGTTCAAGTGAGCTTAAACTGCCCTTTGTTCCTCTGGGGATACAACATTGGTAAGTATTTTGCTTTCATTTTCTTTTTAGTTTTCTCTTTCTTAACTTTTTAACCCGTCTCTCAAGTAATTATTTTTGATCTTACCATCACAGATCTAGAATCTGGGTGTTGACGAGAGGATTTTTCCCTCTGTATTCCTCTCACTAGATGTTGGAAAAAATTTCTTCAGGAAAAATTCTGAAGCCTATTCAGAGGTGTGCCACTCACTGCCCAACTGAATGGCAGAACTATTTTTGTTTATAATATTTTGCTCCATGGTTTTAGTTCTTGCAGCTAATTAAGCAACTTTGGTTTTGATCTCTTCATCTGGCAGCTTTTTCTTTTTCTTTGATGGGGCTTGGAGAAATTCCCTGTCCCCACTGGGATATTTTTCTTTTCTTTAAGAGTTCCATACTGATTCCATGTTTAAATTCTCTCTAATGCCCAACTAGCTATACTGTAGTTTAGTTTTTATTTTAGTGTTACAGAATGAGAGAGAGGGATAGTCTTAACCAACTGGCAAGGCAGGAGAAGAAAAACTGAAGGGGAGAGAGAAGCAAGCAACACTTTAAATGGATCTGGAATGTTGATCTCTTGCCAGTCAATCCCTCCTGCTGGCATGAGGGAATATCCCAATGGTTGTGGATTGCTCCTTCCCCACACCACAGAATGTAATGGCTTTCTTTATTTTGAAATATTATACTACATCCTAAACATGCTTATATATTTGTGCAGAATCTCCTCTTAAGACTAAGAAAACTAAAAAGGTTGTTCTTAAATACACATTTGTATATCACCTTTTATTATACAAAAAAGGGTAAGATTGCTTAAAAGTAATTAACCCCACTTTTTCTTTTTAGTAATCATATTAGTACAAACAATGTAAGCAGGGATGGAGGGACTTAAGTAATTAAAATCTATAAATTATCCATTTAATTAAACCACAAAAATGTCCCTTTTTGTTCCCCAAAATGAATCTTTGGATCCAAACTAATACATTCAAAACTCAAAATTAAAAAATAAAGTTATCTGAGACTCTTACCTGAGCAGAAATAACCTTTTCTCATGCAACCTTCCACCAATTTCCAGTAATTTTCCCCTCTAGCTGCAGCCCCTTGTGTTGAGTCTGACCTACAAGTAAGGCTTTTCAAGGACCATTGAAGCATTTCAGGGATACAAGTGAAAATATGCTATTGTATCTTTGGCTCAAATCTTTTACATAAAATAAAGATTTTTGTTTTTTTCATGAGAACTGAATCCCCTTCAGGGATTTTGCTAAAACCTTCCTTCCCCTTCCTTAAAGAGAAGGTTGTTGTTAGAGCAGTGGTTGTTATATATCTTTACCTTTTCTAGTAAATACTGTAGCAAGCAAAGTGCTAACAGCTTCCAAAATGATTTCTTTGCCAGGGAATTCTATACTGTAGGTTTTTGTGTGGGGAAGCATGGCAAGAAGACAGGTAAGTTGCTTAACAAACATGCAATGCAGACAGGATATACATGAAATGAATTGCATCTGTACAGGAATCATGAAATGTATGCATGTATGGATTCAAATTCAGAAAAATAGATCAGATTTCTAGGAATGAAAGCAAGCTTTTGCTCTGAAAAAAAGACAACATAGTAGAGGAAGCAAGAAATGCTCAGGGCAGATACCAGGTAAGGGGCAACAGGTTAAGAACAGCAAGAGTTAAGAGCAAAGCCGGCGTTAAGCTGGGAAAAACAACCAAGGCTGGCCTTCAAATAAATCCATGGAAGAGCAAAGACTGAACAAATATATTTTGCTATGAAGTGTTTTCTGAGAATCAGTTTGATAGGATGGGTTCTGGATCACGAGAGATAACTTTATTTGCGAAAAACAACCAAAAAAAACCCAACAACCTGACCAGCAGGAATTAGAACTAACAGAACTGGAGTTTTATGATATTCATCAATTGAATAGTTTGATTCTAAGTAGAGGTCAATAGTTGGAAACCGATGGCATCAATGGATGCATTTTATTAATAACAATGTGTAAGAGGACAATTATTTCCTTGATTCCTAAATTACTTCCCACTCTGTCTGCAATCTTGTCATAAATTTTTCATCGTTAAATAAACCTAGTTTAGTTATGCTAAAATGTTTCCTTTATATAAGCTTTCATGGGCATAAGACCTACAATGCCATTTGTTTGGGGTTTTTTTATGTATAGTTTCATAAAAATCGAACAACTATTAAATGACATACTGTAGATGTGAGAAAAGCCATAGTGAAAGCCAAGGAGAAACCTAAAAAGAGAGCTCAAGTTCAAGATCTTGCAGTCAACAAATATTCACTAAACTGGCCTATAATTCTTTTTTGTGGAATTACAAAATATATAATTCTTTTGATGGGATTAATGGATAGCATTCCATCGCATCTCAGGACCCACTGCTGTCAATTATGGTTTTAGTTGTATGCAGTCAATAATGGTTTTAGTTGTATGCAGTTCAGGCCTATTTTCATCTAGTTTTGGACCCAAGGCAGCACACAAATAATGCTTTAAAAATACAGATTAATGACTGATGTAACTTTATGAACAGAAACCTCATGAACAGGTTACTTACCTGTAACTATGGTTCTTCAAATGGTCATCTGTGCCCTCATACAAATGGGTTTTGCAGAGACTCCATTCAGAAAGTTCTACAGCTGAGTACCTTGGTGGGAATACCTCACCCATTCCCACCTATGTCTGCATCTGCGAAGCTACTGTCCCCTTGAGTTTTAAAGTCTGCTGTGAACTATGGCTTGAAAGAGGGGTCAAAGGGACCTGAAAGAGGGGAGGTAGAGTGGTTTGTGTGAGAGCACTTAAAAACAACAACACAGATACAAGTAGGCAATTTCTTCTTCTTCTTCTTCTTCTTCTTCTTCTTCTTTGTCTCTGTGCCTCACACAAATGGGTGACTATGAAGCTTATCAAAGGTTGGTGGGTCAGGTCACTGGAGAACAGAAGAGAGATCCATCCATCCAAAGCTAGCAATGATGATGTAGCTGAAAAAATCTCCTGAAGGTGAAACGGAGACCAGAACTACCTGGGCTACTACTCCTACTCTCTGATTGATTATATGGCATAATATTCCTTTGGTGATATTGATCCCTATATAATGGAGAGTAAGAATGATAGCAAGGCACTTTCTCCATAAGTTTTCCAATCTATACCAATAGATATATGAGACTGAAGTGAACAGAGAGTCTTCTTCATATTGAAAAGCCTGCATGGAAAAAGAATAGGATTGCTCTCATAGAAAAGATGAATGTGCATGATGGGGAGGTGATTGTTTCTCTCTCAGGGAAGATCTATGATATCAGCATGAATTGACATCTAGCGGTCCAGCAGTTTTCCTGGGCAGACTCAGAGGTATAGCTCAGAGGTATAGCTGGGCAGACTCAGAGGTATAGCTGTGGGAGCCTGAGAAAAAGGCAAAACTACCTCAGATGTAGAACAGTTACTGGGTTGCTAGATATTGTAGTTGGTATCATGTGTGACTGAAAGACCTGTCCTTCGTTTTCTCTTTAGCCTTGAACTCCTTCTTCCAGGAACTCCTGAGTTGAGTTGCTGGGCATGATTCTTCAGGGCTTCGAGGGTAAAAGTGCTCAGAATGGCACAACACTAAAAAATATGCCCCTCCACTTAATAGAACAAGACTTCAAATGCATATCAAAAAGGGACACTTTCCTACCACAAGTAAAAAACAACATAAAAAGAGAGGGAGAAGCCATAGAAATGTAGGAATGCCAATGAAGATGAAATAGGGAAAAGAGGGAGGAAAAGAAAGGAAAGAAAGAAAGAAAAATTGTTTGGTGGGCTCAGATATGTGTGATAGACAAGAAGGGGCAGGGTATTCCCATGAAGCTGCTCACCTCTAGAACTTTCTAGATGGAGTCTCTGTGCATATGCAAAACCCATTTGTGTAATGCACAGAGACCATGAAGAAGAACCAGAGCTAACCAGGAACACTGAAAAATGCAAATCTTAAGGCATAATCACAATTTTACAGCATGGTGGGTCCTCACACTCAGTGTTCTAGCCAACCACTTTTGTCCTCTTCCATTTCCCCTGCCATCAGTCAGCATTACATGCCCAGCAGGTGTGTTCAGTTCTTAATGGGCCACGTTTGAGTCCTGCCCTTATCTTTTCTTAATTCTTAATTCTTTTTATTTTATTTATATATGTATTTATTTATTTGTGTCTGATCCTGCTGATACTTTTTCTTGCGCTTGGATTGTGTTGGCTACATAAAGATTTGAGCTTGGCAATTAGAATACATGATGACAAAAATTTACAAAAGTATATAAGGGGACACACTGATGCTATACCTTGAACTTTTAAAGTGAAGATACATGCTAACAAATCTATTAATGTACAGTTTAAAACCATAAACCAAATTAATTTGCTGATTTCATGCCCAGTACTTTGTAAAACTACACTTAAGAATGTTAAAGCGAAACATCTTGAAGTCTGTTACCTGTAAAGAAAATACTAGTATGGTATCTGAAATAGTCTTTTACTGAGTTCCTCCAAAAATAACACTTTGGCGATTTGAAAGATCAATACAAAATAAGCGAACATTTCAACAGCTAGTATAAATTAAAAAAACTATTGAAAATGTGAGGGCATGGCCATTTCAACTGATGAGACACTGAAATCCAGGAAATTTTATTGACAATAGGAGCCTTTGCTGTTATCTATGTGTTTCAAAACTGTAAAAGAACTATGGTCTTTTCCAAAAAGGTTGATATTTCTAAGCAAATTTTCTGTTACAGATTTTAACCTAGGTCTAAATTCATGTCACTGAGTTGAAGAACTTTTTTTCCCACAAACCCAAGGATCATGGTCTTTTCTTTACACTGCTCATAGTAAGTCAGTTACAGATTAAAATAGAATGCCAGATAAGCCCAGTAGATTGGTTTTGTTTTTAAACTAGGGTCTAGTCACTGTCAATAAATGACTTTTCCTTTCTATAATTATCATGGTTTGTAAGCAGGGATAGCTTTGCCTTAGTGGAAAGCACTTCTTTTAGTTGAGGCACTTTATATTTAAAGATGAAAACTCTCACTAAAAACTGAAAATGCCCATTCCTCAGAATGGACTAACATAAGGTATGGAGGCCAGGCTGCAGTTTATGGGAGATGGGAAATCTGGACCATTGGGAATCCTAACTTGTACAAGCAGAAGTGCCAGAATTTTCTTGTGCCGCTTTTCATATAGTGTCAGTTTTAGAGGGGTTTTTCTCAACTTCTTCCCTACAATTCTGGATTACGGCTGTTAATAATTAATATTTGGCTCAGCAAAACAAGTATCAGTTTGAAAATGATGCAATAGGCTTTGGGAGGAGAAAATCATTTCCTATGAAGTGAACAAATCATAGACATAATAAAAGCACCAAATAACTTATACACCTCTATCATATTCAGGTCTACATATATTGTACCAAAAATATTTTCTCAATGTAGGGAAGGCTTGAGTCAGCATACTCCCTTTAAAATTCAGTTTTGAGGATCCACAACAGATTTCAGCACTGCTGGAGATCAGACCAGAGCACATCAATAATCGTGATGTTTATGAAGTACCCTATTTGCTTGTCAGTGATAAGCGAAAGCTTATACCTATTAAAAAGCTGTAAATATTTTATTCACTACTTACTGATAAGAACCTGAGGTGGGGGGGGGGGAGAGTAAAAAACAGAATTATACTAAAAAGGAAGATCATAAGTATCTAATGAGGATGAGAAAGAAGAAAAATTTAAACCAAAATAGAAATAGATAATTTGTACTAACACACATCTCTTTATATCCTGGATCCACCACAGAGGAAACAAATAAATACAGTATGCCAAAAGTAATGTCTGTGACACTTGAGCCCGTTGAGTTTGCATGTGATTACCAATCTTCTATTAGAGGTTTCAACTAAGGTCAAGAGGCAGTAATACAGAATAATCTTATTAACTTGACTGTAAAGGTTAATTGTATCTAATTGGCTTAGCAGTAACTAATCACCTTTGTCAATCTCCTCATTAAATCATGCTCCATCTGCCATAGTATATACTTTCACCTGTTCAATACATTACCAGTTTTCCAAAGTGTAAAGTGGTGAACAAGTTTTAATTATATAGATTTATTTAGGTCCAGTAATAATTATAAATGAACTGAACCTGTAACTAAGGTCCAAAACACACTGCAGAAATAATTCAGTTTAAGACCACTTTAAATGCCCTGGCTCAGTGCTAGGGAATTCTGGAATCTGTAGTTTTGTGAGACATAGAGCCTTCTCTGTCAGAGAGCTTTGGTGCCACAATAAACTACAATTCCCGAGATTCCCTAGCACTAAGCCAGGGCAGTCAAGTGGTCTCAAACTGGATTATTTCTGCAGTGTGTTTTGGACCTTAGTTATTAGTTCGGTTTATTTAGAACATCCAGCTGGAGGTTTCTTGCAAAATCCATTGAATTACCTCCTACCATTTTTTTTACATTAATTGATTGATAGCTGCTCTTCAGAGAAAAACACTATGATTGATGGTATCACATAACTAAGAGCTACTCAAATGGAAATTGGGAACAGATTTTTCTTTGCTGAACTTGAGAATTTTTTTCTAGATGATTACACAAATAATGCCAAACATAATTTGTTAAGGACAGGTGGCTACTGTAAGAGTAGCTAACATGAGAAAGTGAAATTTATTTATTTTTAAAAATTATCAAGGCAGATACAAAAGTGGACAAGAAGAATATCCCAAAAGATTATGATGTGATGAACTGTCCAAGAGAGCCCTCATGAGGCTTGGGGAGTTAACTAGGACTGTTTATAGTGTTTCTCTTCAACCCATTGTTGAGGACTGGATTTTGTAGATATATTCCAAGTCTGCTGTTTCTCTTTTCAATCTCCCTTTGAAGTTATTTTTTGTTTGTTTGTTCAAGAACCACTTTTCTGAAGACTGACATGGAATGCCCAGGGAGACTGAAGTGTTGTTCTGCAATTGGTATTCAAGCTCCTAATGTCTTATGTTCATTTATCCTCTGGCACAGAAACATCCCTAATTGCCCAATACATATATTGTTGAAAGAGGAAGGCATATAACATGTGAGAGGATGAGGAAGTGAAAACATCTTTAATAATGTGGGTGATATGGTTAGGTCCTGTGATGACAACTCCTGTGTAGATATGTGGGCAGAGTTGTCATCTGGGATATAGCAAGGTCTTGTACCTGTCTCCCAATCCATTTGTGTGTCCTTCTGTAGTTACCTGAGATTGGAAGGCTGACTGTGGGTAAGTAAAGGCTTGCCACCAAGAGCCCTTGAAAAGAGAGCACCATTGTCTAGAATAGGCTGTAGTTCACTAATGATACATCAGAATGGTCTCAGTTGGAAGTTGTGTATGACCACTAGTGAGTTTTTTGTCATTTCTATCTCTAGTATGTTTTTCATTTTTTGGTTTCTTTCGTTTTCTGTCTCCACTACTAACAGATTAGACCTGGATACAAGTCTTGCCTTATTTGTTGTTGTTTTTACTTCATATGGTGGGTACTGTAGTTTGAAAAATGTCTGTCAAAGTTCTATGAGTTTGGCATCTCTGTCTCATGGATCTGGGTAGATAATACTATATTGGAGGTTATAGGTGCAAACTATGGATTTAGTAGTGTGTTTAGGGTGGAAACTTGAGGTATGTCAGTAAGTATAGCAGTCAGTGGGTTTGTATTATAAAGATAAAAGGTAAAGGTATTCCCCATTGACAAGGTTGTCAGGTAATGTCCAACTATAAGGGCAGTGCTCATCTCCATTACTAAGCCAAAGAGCCAGAGTTGACAGAGACTACTCTGTAACCATGTGGCTAGCATGGTTGCACAGATCGCTGTTTACCTTCCTACCAAAGCATTACCTATTTATCGACTTGCATTTGCATGCTTTCAAACTGCTGGGTTGGCTGTGTCTGAAAATCTTAACTATTAAATTGTGATTTAATAGTAATTGCACAATTTTCATGGGATAAACCCCATTTAAACTTCCAATTTTCCTCCGTGTGATGATGATGATGATGATGATGATGATAATAATAATAATAATAATATATTAATAATAATATAATATATTTATATTTCCCGCCTCTCCTTACAGATAGAGGCAGGAGTACAAAGATAAAATGTACAAAATGTACAGTAGTACAGTCAATAAAAAAGAAAAACATAACAATAAAACCACAGCAGTAATAAGATAAGGCTCTATGTCTCTGAATTATTTCTAAGTAACCATAAAGAATTACAGATATAGCTAATGGTTTCTTATGTAGCACTCTTGTCCTCTTGTCCTGATGCAGAAGGAAAAGGATGGGAGTGGGATAGGAACTACACTTGATGATAGATCAAGGCATGTAATAGTTATTAAAAAGCTCTGCAGGATCAGATTAATTCAGGCCCATATGCTAGTTCAGCCAACAAAATGACTCTGGGCTTGAAAGTAAGTAGGGTTTGAATGCAACAGCTCTCTCCAAATGTTGCTCCCCAGCCAGTGATATTCAGAGTTATGTTGTATGTGATACAGAATTATGACTAGCAGCTTCTGATACCTTTATTCTCCATGAATCTGTCATATCTCCTTTTAAATCTGCCAAATCTATAAATCATTACTAGCAAATTATATAGTTTAATTATGTGCTGTGTGCAGAAGCACTTCTTTTTGTCCTGTAATTCACACACAATATATTATTCCACATTCAGGCACACTGATACTGACCAGTTTCTCTCACTTTCCAGTTTCTCCACACCATAGATTGTTTTAATCACTTATATCATGACACACTGCAGTTACCTTTCTTCCTAAAACAAGGAACCCCAAATGTTGTAATAATAATAATAATAATAATTTATTTATATCCCATCTCTCTGTAAAATACAACTGAGGCAGCTTACAAGATAAAACAAACAATCCCATCCCCCAATAGCGCTCCCCATACAATTAAACAGACAAAATATAAAAACATACTTAAAAATTACAAAAAACAAATAATTTTAAATAACTACAATGGAAATCAGTGACAGGCATAACTGTTTTCAGAGTCCGGTTACCTACTCATGAAGGCCTGCTGGAAGAGATCCATCTTAACAGCTTTTTAAAAGCTGTTT
>CM034701.1:334131983-334150908 GCA_020142125.1 Phrynosoma platyrhinos
CCATATTCTGTACCAATTGAAGTTTCCGAACTAGGCACAAGGGTAGCCTCATGTAGAGCGCATTGCAGAAATCGAGACGAGAGGTTACCAGTGCATGTACCATGGTTTTGAGGTCCCTGACCTCCAGGAAAGGGCACAGTTGGCATATAAACTGATAACAGGCGCTCCTGACCACCGCATTCATCTGATTTGTCAACTGAAGCAACGGATCTAGGAGCACCCCCTGACTGTGAACACAGTCCTTTGAGGAGAGTGTGATCCCATCTAGGACTGGAGATTGTGTCCCAATACCTGGGTTCAGGGCTGTTACTGTTGTAGCCTTCACTCATAAGTAAATTGCTTTAGCCTACTGATCATACATTAATTTATTATAAATATTTTCCACTACATATTACTCTTTTAAAGATAGAATATTCACAACTACAAGCAGTATTCCCATATGGCCATTCTCATGTACCACAGATACACGATCTTACTGGCAGCTTTACTCCAGTTCCCTTTCTGAACACACACAGCAGGGAATGAAATTTTAACTGAGCCACCAAGATACCTTCCTTGCCCATTGCCTATTTGGAGATTCACTTAAGAGCTTTTTACAATATCTTTCTGTTCTTCTCACCTCAAATAATCCCTATTTAAATCCTAAACTCTAAAACCAAATCCAAGTGCAGCTATTCCCTTATCACATGAATGTTACATTTTAATCAGGAGCCACACAAACATATACATTTAAATAGTGTTACTAAAAGATTTCATCTATACATGAAGGTAAGTGAAGTAAGGTTATTACAAAGACACTTACTTTGCAGAATTTAAAAACTATCAATTTATTTAAACATTTATATTTCCCTGACCTCCTATCATGAGATGTCTGAGTAGCTTACTATTAAATCAGGTAAAGCAACTTTAAAATATCAAACAATAAATAATTTAAATACTCTAAAACATTTTAAACAAATAAACAATTTAGAAGTGCAATTTTTTTTAAATTATAGCACTTTAAAACACTGTAAGCCTGCTTTTGTTTACTTATGGAAGGCTTATCTGACTTGGGTGTTTCACATGCATAACATTAGTTTTGAATAAAAAGTTTGCCCAAACTTGTTGAAGTGTTCTTTTGTGTGGTGCAGGAACTTATTACCATTCTTCCCATGTTATCTTTGCCACTAGTGACAAGTTTTTGATTAAAGAACCAATGACCAGGAGCACATCTACTTTGGGCCGATGCAGATGGCCTCTAAGGGGTGGCTCTGTGCCGCCCCTGGGAGTGGTGGATTGGGGCCGCGGCAACCACACGCTGTGGCCTGATCCAGCTTTTTGCCATTCCAAAAAGCCGCCCTTAGCATTGCTGCCGCGGATCCTTTGTGCCCCTTTGGTACTGCGTGCCTACACGCTACGCCAAGGGGTTGCACTGATGCTGCATGCTGTGTGGTTGGGCGTGCGGTGTGACAGTGGCATTGGGGCAAAGTTGGGGCAGCCGGCATGCGATAGCCTCACCCCAACTCCACCCCCAGTCTGCATTGGTCCTTTGTTAACTGGGGGGTTATGAGGTGGTGCTGAAAAGTTCTCATCTGACTCACTTCCCAGACTCTGAGCTTAATTTTGTCACTGTAGCTTCAAAGAGGGTTTTTTGGGGGCTTGTATTGTAAACTGCCAACTTGCAGGGTTGTAGCTCCAATTGTTAGAATCATGTCCCAAAAAAAGAGGAATTTTCATGTGCTGAACTCCGGGCCAAAATGACGTTCCTCTTCCTCTTGTAAAAACCCCAAGGGAAATCCATGAGTGTATGATGCAAACACTGAATGACAAATGTTTTGAATAATTGGTGGTCTGAGTGCATAGACCATCATCCACCCTACTCACCAGTTTTGCTCCATCTCACTATATACTGTTTCCAAACCTTAAAAAGTGTTTGAAAGGAAGGAAATTTTCTAATGACTCAGAGGTGATAGCAGCAGCAGCAGAGCAGTATTTCACTGACTAGACACCAGAATCTTTTTTGGAAAGGTTAAAGAAGTTTGTCAAATGTGCCAACCTTTGGGGTGAATATGTAGAATAGTATGTAAGTTTCATGGTTTTAAGTCATTTCCTTCTTGGTCAGGCTGGGAACTTTTCAGTACCTCCTCATACATGTACAGTGGACCCTTGCTATCTGGTGGGGTTTTGTTACCAGGATCCCCCGTCGATATCAAAATCTGTAGATTTTCAAGTTCCATTATATTCAATGGCATAGTAAAATGGTGTGTAGTATAAAAAAATGTCAAAATTCAGGTTTGCCTTTTGGAATTTAATTTTTTTTTTTTTTACTATTTTCAAGCTGTGTTGGTTGAACCTGTGTATAAAGAATCCATGGATATGGAGGACCAACTGTATAACCAATTTCATACACTTTATTAGTTAGTTAACCAGTTAAACTATATTAAGTGTAACACAACTGAACAACTATTCCTCAAAATGTTTTTGAAGAACATAAACATGTGACTATAGTTTCCAAATAAATAAATAAAAAGACTGTATAAACACATACACACACACACACACACACACACACACACACACACACATGAAAAATAAAACTCAACTGTTAGGTTCCCCTTTCAGTTCTTTATAACACAAATCAAGAAACAGAAACAAAGGTATGGTTATCTTTTAAAAATACTATTTCTATAATATTTTTATTACTATTTGCATCCTATTTATTTTGTGGTCTAGAAGCTATAAGCAAACTCTTTGGGAAGAGATTAAAAGTTGTTCTCATCAAAAGGCTGGGTCTGTAGCTTCCATTTAAGGGTATTCCAATGTGCCCATTTCTAAGTTACAGTTTTTACTTAATTTTATTTCTAAGTAGCCATAAGTATTAGCAGATAGCATCTTCTGTTGGGGAAATGAGTGCAAATAAAAACAGAAGGATCACAACTTTTCACACATACCCTGCCACTAACTGGTCCATAATTTGCACTGAAAAATACTGAAGAAGCTGCAAGGTGTTTAGATACACTTATATGCACACCCTATGGACCCTACCATATATTGTTGTTGTGGTGTGCCTTCAAGTCATTCCTGACTTATGGCGACCATAAGGCAAACCTACCATGGGGTTTTCTTTATCAGATTTGTTCACAGAAGATTTGCCATGGCCTTTCCCTGAGGCTGAGAGCATGTGACTTTTGCCCAAGGTCATTCAGTGGGTTTGATGGCTGGCTGAGCTGGGAACTGAACCCTGGTCTCCAGGGTCACAGTCCAACATTCAACCCACTATGCCATGCTAGCACTACCATAAACTGATCTCTTCCTCCTCTCACCAGAAAACAGTGTTTTGTTTTGTTTTTTAATGTGAACATCCTGCAGGCACTGTCCTGTTAACATGATTTTCACAGAAGCAAAATGTGGAATGACATTGTAAGATCTTCTCACCTTTAAAATGGAAGTGTGGAAAATCTACCAATGTATCAATTTTCTAGATAATCTTACCTAGCACTCCAGAATCTTGGATTTTCTCTTCAGGTTTGCTATCTTGTTTGTATCCATTCTGTTCTTCTGCCTCATCATCACCCCACCATGATGGTTGCCCATACAAGGGTGTACCTCGAGGCATGGCAGAAAGATCTATACAAAGAAACAAAATAAGTTATGCAAAAAAAGAAATGGTTCTCTCAAATATTACAATTCATGGTAAATACTCAAAACATTTTTTCTTCTGTTGCCTTAATACTGTTTAAGCTATCTATATTCTAAATATAAAATTTGCTAGTGATGCAATATATCTTACTAGGTCTTCAAGAAAAGAATACAGTGGCCCCTCCATATTCGCTAGGGTTAGGGGCACAGGACCCTCGTGAATGTGAAAAAAATGCATATAACAAAACACTGTTTTACCTGAGAGAACACCTCTCTAGGAATCTCTAAGTCTTCCAGTGCAACTCTGTGGTCAACATCTGTCAGACATTGACCACAGAATTGCACTAGAGGAACTACAAATGACTAGTGGATTGTTCTCTCTAGGAATCTCTTTTAATTAAAGGTGACCATAGAGTTGCACTGGAAGACCTAGATATTCCTAGAGAGAACATACTAATACAATCTGTGAATAATCAAATCCGCAAAAATCAAACTCGCAAATGTGGAGGGATGACTGTAATTTGGTTTTGTGCCCTTCCTTCACAATGAATCATCTCACCATTTTCCATTATGCAGTGCTGAGTCCAGGAGCATGCTGGAACACCAATATTTTAGGAGAGTGCACTTCTATTCAGAGTTAGTTGCACAAATTTATACAGATCTGCCTTGATCTCAGATTTCCACATTATCTTTAGCTTAGGTTTCACTTCATTTGCCAGCATCTAAACTGCCTCCAGGCACCTGTTCAAGGTTTCTATACATTCTTTAAAACTAGTAAATGGAAATCCATGGTAGAGATCCATGTCCAATTAGGGAGAAATCCACATCCATGTCCTGGCACAAACCTACCAATGCTTTCTCTAGATGCTTTTGTGTGGATGTTAAGCATCATCATCATTCAATAAAAATGAATTTATAAAAATCAAGAGATACATAAATCTGTTGTCTTCGCTTTCTACCACTTTAGTTTATTTGTCATGGTTAACCCTTCTTTAGCTGTTTAACTTAAAATATTTGACACTTAAAACTATTCAGTTTTTTAACTCTTTTCTTAGCACACTTAATCATTTCTATAGGGGATTATTCCACACTTCTTCTCCATGGTTTGTGATCTAAATTCCAAAAAGATTCCCATCACAGTTTTCCATTTCTATTGTGTCCTCTTTCCATTGTTTTTTTCATCAGCTGCTCAATCATTTTTGTTCCAGATACTAAATCTATAGGAAGTCAATTGTATCTATAAAGTAATTCTTTAAACAGTACTCAGTTTCATTCTATCTTTTAAAAAGTCATTTGTGAGATTAGTCCCAAGTAGTTCCAGTTTCAGTGGGCTTCCTTGCTCCCCAGTCCCCTCTGTCCCTCCATGTCCTGCTTGATTTCCTTCCAACCAGAAACCTGGGGCAAACAAAATATCACTGGACCAGCAATCTCCCCAACTGGTGGGTGATGCCCTGGCTCTTTTACCTAAGGCACAACCAGCAAAATGCATTTCAACCAGAGGTCTAATTGAATACTCCTACATATTCCTACTGGACTAGGTGGACATTGCAGACTCTTCCAGCTCTAAGATTCTATGATTCTATAAAAGTAGCCTGAGGGGTACTTCTGGGAGAACACAAAGCACAACAAGAATCTCTCTGATCATGAACTTTAAGTTTGCTACAAGACCAGAAACAGATAGCTACACCTTCCCTCCACATAGAACCAGTCCTTTTTATTTGTTTGGTCCAAAACATATTTGCTACAACTGCCAGGGAGAATGGCTGAAAAAGACTCTAATTTCCTGCAAAAGCTACTGCTGTCTAAAGGAAATGTTCCTTGCTGGAAAAAGTTTGGGTGAAACTTGGAGTGCAGAGAGAAACCCTTCAACCAAGTTATAAAAGAGAAGAGCATATCTGAACAGTTAAAAAAACCTTGAAGACCAGCATTAAAGTTGCAAGGCACAAAGCTGCAAGAAGAGGGTGTCACAAGGGGCTTCCCGTCTATGCCTTGAGGTTACATTTTACCTCAAAAACATTTAAAGACCCCTTGTTAATGACACCTGCCCAGCATCAACCCTTTATACACTTTCCCTAAAAGTATAAGGGTTGGGGTCCTCAGTTTAGCTTTATTTAATAGCATGCAGCAAGAATGTAGAATAGTTTCAAAGGTGGTATGGTTACAATAATTCAACAGTTGCCCACAATTCCCCACCCAATTTCTTTCCCTGAACTTCCCTGAACAGAACTCTTATTTAATTCAACCTGGCTGACTCTCTACTCCAGGGGTAGGCAACCTTTTTGAGCCGGGGGCCGGGTTGCTGTCCCTCAGACAATTGGGGGGGCCGAAGCATCCAAAATAAATAAATAAATAAATAAATAAAAAGTTTTTTAAAAAATTAAAAATTTTAAAAAATATGCGTGCACACTCTCTCAGCCCCAGAAAAGCCATGGCAAAGGCCCTGTGGAGATTTTGCCAAGAAAACCCCAAGAACAAGTAATAACAACAATAATCAATATCATCATGGTGGCCAGCGGCGGCAGCGGTGGTAGGACCGACCTGGGGCCGGTCCAAAAGCCTCAGGGGGGGGCGCATCTGGCCCCCGGGCCTTAGGTTGCTTACCCCTGCTCTACTCTCTCAACAGAACTCTGAACTAAGTTAGCTGAACTCTCCACTGAACTAACTCAACTCAACTGAACCCTTAACCGTCACTAACTCCTCCTTTTTATATCTACTCCTTGTTGGAAGAAACTTATGCATTCTCTTTCCCCTCATTATGTAGATAGGGATTCCTATTTAGATCTCTCTCTCTCTAAGACTAACTGTCTCTCTATCAAGATTCTAAACTGTCTATCTTACAGTTTGAGACTTCCTCTAGCCTGACTGCTAGTCTAATAGTCTCTTCTCCATCTTTCTGGTATATAAAAAATGATAATGATTTCTCTCTTTATCAAAACCATCTTTAGTTAGATTAGGATTCAGTTTTTACATAAAGCCATTATTATTGTTTTTTAAACTACAAACTACATGTTTGTCGTTTTTCTGAGTCAGTCTTCATTCTTTAGAACAGGGGTAAGCAACTATTGGCCAACATGGCCAATATACAGGAGCTATTGGCCAACATGGCTGAGGCTTCTGGGAGCTGAAGTCCCTCGGCCCTTAAAGGGGAAAGGTTGCCTACCCCTGCTTTAGAACATCAAATTTAGATAAAATTATTCAGGGTCAAATTTCTGCTGTTCTTCTAATGAAAGACAGACTCTGATAAAACTTATCTTTCATGTCTGTATATTTAAGTTTCCTTTAACAAGGATTAAAAACCTGGAAACTTAAATTACACCCCACACTCTTTCCACAACAGCCCAAACCAGGATTGGCTGTTGGGAAATCAAATTTGCCCAGTGACTCCATCACAGAGAGTTCTGTAATTAAGGCCCATCACCAAAAAAACCCAGCACCTGTTTTATTTTCCAATCTAGCAGCTGCAAGCTGAGAGCACACGAACAAAGACTTTGATTATGACTTCAGCAAAATCATATAGATAAAGGCAGTCCTTTAGGTACCCTGGTCTAGCGTCATTTAGATATTTTAAGGATGATAACAACAATAATGAAATCAGTCAAGAAATAAGTTGATAACTAATGCAACTAGTGCAAAAGAGATGTCACATGGTCAGATTTTCTAGTCCACATCAGCATTTTGGGGGCCATAGTTTGAACCAGTGGGAGTTTCCATGCTAACCTCAAAGGGAGTCCATTGTACGGGCATTAAAGAATCCAGTGTAGAAATAATTAGGGAGTGGGTTACTGTGACTAGATCCAACTGTCCAAAATAGGACTTCACCAAGTGTATTAAGCTGGTAAACTGCATTCCTTGTCACTGCTTCCATTGGGGCATTCTTGGATAGCACCAAATCCAAGAGAACTTATGTTAAGCAGCAACAAACAAATACAAATAAATATAAAAGTAAAATGTGCACCTGAGTTTTTAAAGTGCTTGCATCCCGACCTAGGACACCATCTAGAATAGTGACTTTCCGAAGCAACGAAACCTCTAGTGTATCCAAATTAGTTTTGAGTTTATTTTTCCTCATTCATTTCAAAAACAGCAACCGGCCCTGAATTTGTTATATCTACAGCATAAATAAGATTTAAAAGTGGAAAGGCCACAGGGACAAGTAACAGCACATAATTCATCTTTTACACTACACAATCCTCTATCAAACTTATGAAGTCAAGTTTGGATGTAAAAATGGAAGAAAGGGCTTTCCTGATGTATGCATCTTGTAGGTCTATCAGGATATTAAAAAAAAAACTCTACTACATGTTCAGCATATGCATATTAAAAATCTCCTCTCAACAGATCAGGCACTGGAAGCTAATTTAATATCAGTGTAAAGTAGATAGAGACTTATTTTTTTTGCTCTTCACTGTAAGATATATTATATTATATTAATTATATTAATATTATAACTTCATATTTCAGAAATAAGCACAGACAAATCTGGGGGAGGGGACTGGCCCCTGCTTTCCTGTAACATTCACTGCTTTTATGAACCATTTGTCACATTCAGTATATAACACAACAAAGAAAAGGTGGATGGGGTAGAATTTAAACTGTATAGGGTCAAAATAATCTTAAACAATTTGTGTGTTCCAGTTCCTCAAATGACTGAAAGTAGCAGAGCAAATTGTGGTGCTAAAGTGCTTTACAGATTGCCAGACAAATAAGAAAATATAATAAGTATGCATTAACTTGAAAATGCCATTTATTATCCTGAATACAGTTTTTACATTAACCATGAAATTTTTAAAATATTTAGTATATTGGAATGGCTGAAGAGACTATATTCCTTTCTCTTACCTGTAGATTTCTCTTCTGATTTCAGTGTCTCTATAGCTTTGTTGTGCACATCAGAAATGATATCTTGTACCTTTGGCTCTGAAGCTTTGGCACTGGTTACCTTTGATCCTTCTGCCTCTGAAGATTTTTGGGACAACTGCAATTGACTGGTAAATTTCTCATGCTAGAGATCAAATAAAAATCCAATCAAACTAAGAACAGAATTTTAGTGAAAGTCAATAACATGTTATTTTGTATACAATGTAACAATATTTAGATACTAACCCTATTGTGTGAAATGACCATTCAGATAATCCATTTTATTGCAACAATTTTGTAAATGTAAAAATAAAGTAATTCACTGGGTGCTCCTCCATATGTACATCTAGAAGTATGTACTTGTTGGAATAATGTTCCAGTGAAAATGCACAATGTGGTGAATGGCAGCAGCCATGATGACAAAGCATTTGGCCACTGCTGAGTCATGCAGCATCAAGGCTGATGAAACAGGAGGTGACATAATGACAGGGAGTCACCTGGTGCTGTAAAGCACAATAAATGCTGCAAAAGGGCTGCAAACATGCTGTGTCATACTGATGATTGACAGGTGTACAAAAGGAAGAGGCAGGGACAGAAAGCCATGTGGAGCACGGGCTATATAAGGGACAAGCCTCTGGACACATGTGTGGGTTGATGTGAGTTGATTGTGGAAGGTGGAGATTGTTGGAGAGTGCGTTGGTGTATCATTGTACATAGCCTTTGTACATAGAACGTCTGAAGATTAAAAGCCTCTTAGTGAGACATCTGCTGAGTCTCTCTCTGCTCTGTCTGGAGGGGAAGGGAGTTTTCCTGTAGCTGACAACGTTGCCTGCTTCATCGAAGACAGTCTGGATCCTGGTGCTTCACGTTATGTGGTTTTCACGTGCTGCATCACCACACTAACAGTACTAGCACCTCTATTTCAGAGGTTGTGCATGCAACTGACATGACTAGAGGGAACCACACAAGGACTATAGGAAAAGAACCCATTTCTACAAATCTGACTCAATAAAGCTGGAACATTCACAATAATAATAATAATAATAATAATTATTATTATTATTATTATTATTATTATTATTATTATTATTATTATTATTATTGTATGGGGCTGCTGTTTAGTGAGAATCAACTGTTCTCATTATCACTGACATAGAATAGAAACAAAACAAATATACATGTATATTTTTTACCTTAAGTGCTTCCTCAGGGACTCTCATCTCCCCTCTAACTACAGTAAAAAGATTGGTATGTATGTTGTGATAAGGAAAATACAAGCATTTGTCTACCTACATTACAAACCAAATTCAGTAATATGGATTTTCAAGAAAAATCTGCCAGTGCCCTAAATATTGTTTTCTAATTCCACACATTTGCCTTAAATGTTATATTCAAAGACATTCAAAGCTTTATGTGGAAACTGAAATACAGGAATATTTGTGATAATGTAAAGGTAAAAATATATACCTCCCATATATTTACCAAGAAAAATGCCTGAAAGAACAGTATTTTCAAAAGATACCTGTACCTAAGTACTCGATATATCATCAGTTTAAACTTGGTTTTAGTGAAGTATAATTACAGTACCTTCAGCTTTACTTACTCTGCAGTACATATCAGTTCCATTTCAAAGTGAAAAAAAATATGATTCAGTTCAACTGGTTAAACCAGGGGTAGGCAACCTAAGGCCCAGGAGCCAGATGCAGCCCCCTCCCCCGAGGCCGGTCCTGCCGCTGCCTGCCATGATATTGATTATTGTTGTTATTACTTGTTCTTGGGGTTTTCTTGGCGAAATCTCCACAGGGGTTTTGCCATGGCTTTTCTGGGGCTGAGAGAGTGTGCATGCATTTTTTTAAAAAAATATTTATTTATTTATTTATTTATTGTTTCTTGCCCCCCCCCCCCCCCCCAATTGTCTGAGGGACAGCAACCCGGCCCCGGCTCAAAAAGGTTGCCTACCCCTGGGTTAAACATTCTGTTTTATTAAAGGAAGGATGTGAATCTGCAGGCATGGTCAACTTACATGTTTTGTCTTGAATATTTGTACTCATGACTTATTGAGAAGCAAGCAATCTTGTGAAATAGAAATAAGCTTAGCAGTGCATTCTTTTGTTAGGATTTGTAAATGCTTGGTTTCTTAAAAGAATAACTAAATATTGATAGCCCATATTTAGTCCATCTGCCCTGACCTGACTGTAGAACAGCCTAGATAAGTGTGGATAAATGGGAAGGGTAGAGGAGGAAAATGTGCCAATACTTTGTTTTTCTGTGGAAAAAATTTCACTCAGATTTCTGACAACAACTGCATTTTGATAAGTACAAGATTTGGGAGTGGAAAATAATTGCTTGCATTGCATTATAGGATGGGCCATATTCTATGTTTTTGAGGACAGCATGCAGCAATGGCTGCTGGGCTAAGGGCTACATACTGGTGGTGGCTCTAACTAAAGGCAACAATGGTTGTGATTAGGTCCCATGCTTTTGTGTCCTCCATTCTCATTCACATGCAGCCTATCCTCTCCTTATTCCCTCTCTCTCTGATACAAACACTACCCTGGACATAAGGATATTTACATTTTCTATCCTTCCCCTTTGCCACATGGTGAGACCCCACTGAGCATCTCCCTTTTACAGATAACTGGAAATTTTTCCCATCACTAATACACTGGATAGCAGAGAAACTGAATTATTTAAATAGAGGTGTTTGGGTACAACTCTTCTTTTGGCTGCCTTCCTCTGCCACAACCATGCTCTAGCCAGCCTGCAAATAAATTGTTTGGTAGGTGGTCCAGATCATAATTTGACTGGAGTCAAAAATACATGAGGATGACATTATATGGGCATGACATTGCATGTGAAGGACCAATAAGCAGTGTCTCATTCATCATTTGCCAAATATTTCCTTCTGAAGCTGAATCAATAATAGCAAAAGACAGGAACATATGAGCATCTCAGAGAATGACTTAATTTCGATATAAGAAACCGGGGTTTGAATGCATAAGGTCCAAAACACATGCAGAAATAATCCCATTTGAGACTGCTCTAACTGCCTTGGCTCAATGCTAGAGAATCCTGGGAATTGTAGTCTATTGTGGCATCAGAGCTCTCTAACAATGAAGGTTAAATATCTCACAAACCTACAGTTCCCAGAATTCCCTAGCACTGAGCCAGGGCAGTTAAAGCGACTTCAAATGGGATTGTTTCTGTAGTATGTTTTGGACCTCAATCTACTGTAGAGCAGCTTGTTTAAAAATGAAAAAAAGAAACTAGCAGGTCAAAACATAAATTTATGAACAGAACTACTTTTAAAAATAAACAAACAGTAATTCATTATTTTTTATAAGGATATCATATCCAAATCTCAATTTATCCTCAAGCTTCAGAGTGATGTATGTCTGCTCTGGAATCCGTACATCATTCACAAATGTCTAGGAAAGAACAACAAAAACAAACATTAGATTCTAAAAAGTGAGGTGGAAACTGCAATAAGAGAATTAGCGAAAAACAAATCACCAGGAACAGATGATATTCCAATTGAATTGCTGCAATCCACATTGACAGAGTCAACTCTAGTGATAACCAACATATGTCAACAGATATGGAAAACAAAACAAATGCCAGCAGATTGGAAGCGATCAATATACATCCCCATACACAAAAAGGGAAACATAAGAGACTGCAACAATTGGATCAACTATAGGATCATAGCACTGATCTCCCATGAAAGCAATTCTGCAACACAGACTCCAACCACACATGGAGAGAGAAATCCCAGAGGTCCAAGTAGGGTTCAGGAAAGGAAGAGGCACGAGGGACCACATTGGAAACATAAGATGGTTAATGGAGCGCACCAGGGAATTCCAAAACAAAATCAACATGTGTTTATAGACTATAGCAAGCCTTTGACTGCATAGACCAGGGGTAGGCAACCTTTCCCCTTTAAGGGCCAAGGGACTTCAGCTTCCAGAAGCCTCAGCCATGTTGGCCAATAGTCCCATGTTGGCCAATAGCTCCTGGGATTTTGGGAGCTGAAGTCCCTTGGCCCTTAAAGGGAAAAGGTTGCCTACCCCTGGCATAGACCATGAAAGGCTATGGAATGCCCTCAAAGACATGGGAGTGCCAAAACATCTGATAGTCCTGATGAGGAATCTGTACTCAAGACAAGAGGTTACTGTCAGAACAGAACACGGAGAAACAGAACGGTTCCCAATTGGCAAAGGGGTCGGACAAGGCTATATGCTTTCACCCTATCTGTTCAACTTGTATACAGAACATATTATAAGAAAAGCAAGCTTGGACACAGAAGTGGAGGAGTGAAAATAGGAGAAAGGAATATCAACAATCTAAGATATAATAATAATAATAATAATAATAATAATAATAATAATAATAATAAATTGATTTGTATCCCACCCTTTGGGAGACCCAATCAGGGCGGGTCACAACAATAAGATATGCAGGGATAAGTTTTTACACCACAAAAGAAGAGCAATTCAATTAGTTTCAGCAAACATTTCAATCAAAATTAACAATATGAACGTGTGAAATGAAACAGCCAGGTCAAGTAAGCCCTGCTGTTC
Source organism: Phrynosoma platyrhinos (assembly GCA_020142125.1). Classification (NCBI taxonomy): domain Eukaryota; kingdom Metazoa; phylum Chordata; class Lepidosauria; order Squamata; family Phrynosomatidae; genus Phrynosoma; species Phrynosoma platyrhinos. The sequence goes on from CM034701.1 coordinate 334,145,039, forward strand.
AAATTCAAAACAGCAATTAATTTAATGTTGTCTGAATTTAAAACATCATTAAAGACCAGTCTCTTCTAGCATGCTTATCCAGATGGTTTTTAAACTGTCAATTTTAAATCATGAATTTTAAATGTGGATTGCTTTAATAATGCTTTATTTGCTTTTTATTTGTTCTTTTAAATTGATGTGTGTTAGAGAGGAATGACCAGGACAACAAACTAAAAAAAAAAAAAAAAAAAAAAAAGGCTACACAAGAAGATACCAACCCTACTAATTTTGATATTGAGGTGTCAGATCCAAATAAATTTAATTAATAATGAATACCTGAAGTATCTTATCATGGACTGTGAATGGTCTAAACCAGGGGTAGGCAACCTGTTCCCTTTAAGGGCCAAGGGACTTCAGCTCCCAGAAGCCTCAGCCATGTTGGCCAATAGTCCCATGTTGGCCAATAGCTTCTGGGATTCTGGGAGCTGAAGTCCCTCAGCCCTTAAAGGGGACAGGTTGCCTAGCCCTGGTCTAAACTCTCTGATCAAAAGATTGAAAATATTCCATTATTTAAAGAAGCTACACTTGGATAATTGTTGCTTGCAAGAAACAAAGGTGAAAGCAAAGGACACAAAATTGTATACAATGCTGGATTAGGAGAAGTATTTATCTTTTCAGCACCAGTCACGAAAAAAGGAGTAGCCTTATATATAAAATCCTCTCTTCCACCCAATTTGTTTTTACAGATGTAAATGGTAAGTTTGTAGAAGTACAAATCTCCCTATAAGGATTCCCTGTAAAGAGAGTTCAGCCTTCTTTAAGGATCTAAAGAAAGTAATGACTAATTATAATTATGAAATACATTGCTTACTTGGAGACTGGAACAGAGTGGTAGATTCTGCTATGGATAGTAGCAATACCCCAAAGAGACACATAACACAAAATAAACTTCCTAGATATTTTTTCTGACTTATGGAAGAACTGCAGTTAATTAATGCCTGAAGATGCAAAGAACCAATTACCAAAGATTTCACCTTCTTCTTAGAAAGACATTGTTCCTGGTCCAGGACTGATATGTTCTGTATCTCCAACTAATTAGTTAAAAGGCTAGATAAGGTAATATATTACCTAAATCCTTCTCTGATCACAATCCAGTAATCATCTCCCTTAAATTGTGACCAACACAAATAAGATGGAGATTGAATGAAACCTTACTATGACAAGAAAAAAAGTCTTAATATGCAAGAAAGAATTGGCCACATTAGAAGAAATTGGAGGATTTAACAAACAAACAAAAACCTCCATGCAAAAGCATACAAATAAACCAGGTAGATGACTCATATACTGACTGAGGAAAGAAAAGAAGTATGGTATTAGAAATGAGTGATGACCATGATAGAATAACTTGCGAAGATAAAATTAGGAAAATATTTTAAAGCTACTTTTCTAATTTGTGTCAACTGTGAGTGGTTAAGGAAGACAAAATAGCAAATTATCTTCTGGTTCAAAAACTCCCTGACGTTCTGACAGATCAGAAGGAGATATTGAACAGATTAATTTCAGAGGGGGAGATAAGTGAGGCAATTGACAAAACGAAGCAAGATTAAGCTCCTGGTCCAGATTGGTTGACAATGAATTATTACAATTACTTCAATGAACAATTTTTAAAACCTTTGCAAAAAGTTCTGAATGGGATACTAATGGAGCTGTTCTGGAGTCATGGAAAGAAGCACGTTACCTGAATTCTGAAAGGTGACTCAGAAAATTCATTGCCAAAGAATTTAAGATCTATATCCCTTTTAAATAAGGATTACAAAATTTCTTCAGCCATGTTACCCAGTCGTATTAAAAACTTTCTCCAAAGTCACATTCATAAAGACCAATCCAATTTTCTTTCAGGAAGACAAATATGAAGCAACATAGAGTTGTAATGGGCATCACTGAATATTATGAAGAACATCAGAGATACTGATAAAAAGGCATAACATATCACCCTCTGCCAAGGGATTGTTAGAGCAGTGAAGGCCAGAGGCTCCCTAGTCCTCCTGGATCAATACTGTCCCTAATCAACCAGTCTTCCTGATAATTCATTGACCCTGTAGATATTCAGCTGAAGAGTAACATCTCCTCTCTTATCAGGGATCAAGACTGAATCCCTCCCTTTATTTATTTATTTCTGCTTCTACAGATTTGTTGTCCATCTGAACAAAGACATGTCTGCCTTGCACTTGGGACAAAGTTCAACAGGGCAAGAAGTACACCATGACCAATTGATACTGGGGTTCATCTTGGTCTGTGACTGTAGTCCCTAAACCAACTGACCCTCACAGTGAGTCACCCAACCCCCGAGACTGTCCATAGTCATCACCACCCTCCTGAGATCCTGAGTGGCTACACTCATAAGAAGAATCTTGGAGAACCGCCGCCTCAAAGGCAGCCTGATGTTTAGGGAAAGTGGGACCTACAATTGCTGCTTTTCTGTTATTTTATTCTGGCATGGGAGTAGACACCAGTGTAGTTCTCTCCGATGAAACCTGGCCCAAGTGACACAATTTATATATACCACCATGAGCACCAGTGATTTAGCCAGCTATATCAATTCCACTGATGAATTATGGACTGACAGTAATTATTGCTGCCAACTTCTCCCTCCTCTCAGGTGGAAGAAATATTCAGTGCTTCCTGGTATATATAATGGCCCCCAAATGTAATCTATGAGCTGGAACCATTTATTACTTTTCTCTGCGTTAACTACAAACTATGGAACTGTAAGCATTCCATGCTGGGCCACATATCTTCCCTGCTCTTGAGGAAGGAGGCAGAGGGAATCAATAGGTCATACAGCTTTGGCTATACATGCTCTCAGTGGTCCCTCAGATGTGTGGCCCATGTGACAATTATTGTGGTTTACACCCAGAGACAGAGAGAACAGGAGAGCTTGGTACTGATAAAGAACATCCAGATAAAGCAAAACTGAGGTGCTTCCGGTACCTGGGCTGTATTGCTATCCAGAAGTCAAGAGATGCCAGATAACCTCCTTCTTGAACACTCTTCAGGATCACATCTAGAGCTTCCATCCAAAACTGCCATTTTTATTAAGCAAAGCAAAGCAGCTTCATTTATATACCACTTCATATCACACTATGGGATGTCTAAGCAGTTTACAACTGTAAGCTCATTGCCCCCCAACAGCTGGGTACTCATTTTAGCAACCTCAGAAGGATGCAGGCCTGAGTCTAGCCTGAGCCCTGGCTAGTATTGAACTCACAACCTTGTGGTCTATGAGTGAGTGGCTGCAGTACAGGCATTTAACCACTGCGCCACCAGGGCTTTTATTTATTTATTTATGCATACATCAACTTTCTGGAGACATAGAATGGCATGCCAATACTTGCTTTTCTTAGGCACCAGGAACAGAGTGGAGTATGATTCTGAAAATCTCTGGGCTGGGGGCACTGTTTCTGTGGCCCTGATCCACACTAGGCGAACAATGGCTTGAACCCTGCTCTGCTATCACTAGATATAGTCTAAAACATGGGATTGCACAAATGGTCTGGAAGAACATGAAGAAAATCTATGGCATATTTCTCTGTCACCATCCTACACATCCATGCATCAGAACAAGTCTACTCCCAGCAGTGATTAAACTGCAGGAGACATAGCTCCCACCAAGAGCTGCCTTAAGTCACTGGACTGCTGCTGTCTCTGATTCTTGTTTTCATGAGCAGCCTTTCCTGCCAGTTCCACTAGGATAGATTCCTAGTTCAAACCTGGGTATTGCTGCTAACTAGGGGCCTATATGCATGGGTCAAAAGGCCCATGTTACTCTAGGCTTCGTGTCAGCCTGTATGGATGGTACAGGCCACCCTGGATTTATCCTCATCCACAGAAAGTTCCTCTTCTGTCAAAAAAGGAAGGGAGATGCTGGCTGAGCCCTCTGAGATCCATGTGGCAGTGGTAGTATGCTTTCATTAACTTTTTGCCCTATGGATTGAGAAGCACAAGGCACCATCCTATCCAGCTCTACCTTCCAATGTGACAAAAGTGTTGAATGCCCAATGATGATGCTGAAGATTTGGAGGAATTTCTGCTTCAAGACTGTCTGTGTTGCAAGTGTTTTCTAGAGAACCAGTATGACTCAGAACCCTCACTATTGGGCTTACACTGGCATTTTTGCACCTCAAATTCTTCTTGCATGTGGTCAGCCTCTGACTATGCTGTATCCTTGCTAAAGCAGTAGCAGCTGCCACAGTCACTGCCACTTTCAATTCATCCTCAACTTCTGATCCCCCACTACTTGTTGGGTGATTAATGAAATCTAAGCACACGGACTGGGGCGCAGAGCTTGCATCCTGACAATGAGCAGCAAGAATGGAACAATGCATTCACATCCTCAGCTCACTTCCAAAGAGTGTTGCCATGAGTCTGCACCATCTCCTCAGCCTTGACAAAAGCAGCATCAGATTACCCCCAGCAGGGTAGATTAACCATATGTATGTGCACCCCACAGACACTGCTTCGATTGCCCACACATTCCTGCTGCCCTTGTCTGATGACAATTCTAGACTGTCTGCTCTGTCCATTTCTCCCCCAAGGCTTGTCCTGTCCGAATGGAGTAAAGCTGGAAGGAACAGTCTGCAAAAAGCTTCCAAATTTCATTCTCAAGCTAGAGTGGGGCTACAGCCCTGTTCTTCCTGTGCAAGGCAAGATGGAACTGGGGGAGGAACTAGCTCTCCTAGTTACAGTGGAGGAAGTGATTGGCTCATTTGAAAGCCCCACTTCTGAAGTAGTGGTAGGAGCAAAACATGTAGCAAAACTGCCCTCCCCATACTGTAGGGAAACCTAAAATATTTGCTAATTTATATATCATAAAAAACACAGTACAACCTATTTCTATGTAAATGGAATTGTAATCTATATGTTTGGACTTATATTTGTTAATATGATTCCTTGATATTTTATTTAATTTTTGCATTTACAAACCAACTGCACTATAGAATTATAGATTCAGATTTGGAAGAGACTACAAGGACCATCCAGTCCAATACTCTGCCATGCAGCAATACACAATCAAAGCACTCCCAACAGATGACCATCCAGCCTCTGTTTAAAAATCTCCTAAGAAGAAGACTCCACCATAGTCCTAAGGCAGAATATTACACTGTTTTTTCCTAAAGTTTAGGTGAAATCTCTTTTCCTATCATTTGAATCCAACAAGCAATCCACTGTTATTTCCAAAGAAAAGCAAACAAGTTGCTCTCAAACAGCCTTAACATGTTTTTTTTTAAAAAAACTTTCTGACTAGCATTTTCAGATCATCAGATTTCAAGAAGTCATTTTCTTTAGATGTATTTCTTAACTTTACTTCTATCAAATATACAGTTGTGATAATTATTTCTTTAGAATCCTCTAAATTATACACATTTTGTAGTAAGTACTGTAAGTATTGAAAACAGAACAAATTCACTTACTCCATTTAGACTGCCTAAATCTTTCACTAAGTGTTCATCAGTAGAGGCATCATAGTTGACTACAGCATGTTGTTTGTCCACACTGCGTGACTGAAATATGAAAAAGATATATTGATTTTAATTAATGTCTTTACAGTAGCACACAGGTAATAAATGCTTGTTAATCCAAAGAGATCAGGTATTTTCAGAACAACACCATGAAAGTATTAGAAAAAAAGTTAGGATGATGTATACTTAGTTGGGCCTCTGCCATCAGAGGTTCTTGTTAGCATCATAGCTAAACGTTAACAGAGCTCCAGGGGTCATTCCTTACATTGCAACCAGCAGCTGAACAGACCTCCTTCACTCAATGTGGCTGCTGCTGTTAAGTTGGATTTGGGAGGGGGGCAGGTCAGGAGACATGACCTAGTTACATATACC
>CM034701.1:334163298-334175892 GCA_020142125.1 Phrynosoma platyrhinos
GACGCAGTAGCAGGGCAGCCCGGTACCATTTGTTCTGCGGCCCGGTACTGGGCCACGGACTGGGGGTTGGGGACCATTGGGCTAGATGACACTACCCAGAGACTCAAGCATGATGATACATTCTGAGTTATACAGTTCCCGAGAAAAATAGGTGGAACTTTTTTGCCAGATGCTTCAGCATGTTTTCACTTCCCTCTCCTCCCCTACTTTCACACAAGGGAAACTAGGGAATCAAAACATGCCCTATCAGCACTTCCAAGAGTCTGTGGATATACTGGATGAAAGAACATTTTATTCCTCTACATCACTCCCTGCTGAAGGAGGAATATTAGGGATTGATTTTCCAGCTAGCAGCCATAACACCTTACTTGGATGCCAGATGAGAATGGGTAGGGTTGCAGGATTCTTTCACAATTGGAAAGCGAAGGGGAAGCAATCCACTCTCATTATCCAGACTGGTACTCAAATGTAGCACTTTGCTTTTATCCCAGTTAAAATTCATTTTATTAGTTTTGGCCCATCTATTAAATATGTTACAGTCATTTTGAATGCCAACCATGTCTTTAGATGTATTAGCTACCCACCACCCACCCCCAATCATCTGCAAATGTGATATGTATGCTCTCTACTCCATCACCCAAGTCATTTATTAAAAAAAAATACTGAATGACACCAAGCCCACAACATAAACCTGTAGCAAGTCACCAGGCTCTTCCTTGCATGATGAACAGACTCAAAAACTCTTTGGATGTAGTCCATCAACCAGTTACAAATCAACCTAATGGTAGCACTGTCTAGCCCACATTTTATCAGCTTTCCTACAAGAATATAGTGGGGTATCTTTTCAAAAGCCTTAATAAAATCAAGATATACTACATCCCCAAACACTCTGCTGATCTGCCTAAGTTGTAACTCTAAGAATGTTTCCCCATTTTTGGCATTTCCCACTATTTAGCTTTATCTTAATGTTAGGCTGCTGTGCTTTAACATTAATATAAGTAATATAGCTTTGTTTTCAGGGGTTTGTTTTTGCTTTTGTTTTTTGACCTGTTCTTGACAATATTTCAATATTTTACTTCCTAGCTTTTGACACTCTATTACCAGGCAAAGGATATTGCCACTATGCCTACATAGTCATCTGATGATTGCACCTACAAAAATAAGAAAGTATTTGCTATACGGTGCAGCACTGCTAGTTTCTTCACTACTGCCCATGATAAGAAATGGCAGGAATAAAAGCAACATTTCATTTATTTGCCATTCATATACAGTTGTCCCTTCTAGTTTGCAGACTCCCCATTTGTGGTCTTGAATTTCTGTTGACAGGAAACCAGAAAGGACATGGCACATGTATGGGGCCACACGCAGGAGCGTGCGGCCATTATATCCAATGGGGCTTGGATATTTGCTTTTTTTTCTGATTCACTGGGGGGGGGGGTGGTATCCAGAATGGATCCCCCACAAATCAAGAGGGACGACTGTACTAGCATTCACTAAACTCAATCAAAATTCCCTACAGTCAAATAATGGACAGGATATGGCCATCGAACTGATATTATGCAAATACCTTAATTTATGGATAATGGTCCTAACAAAATTCTACACACTTGCAAAACAAAACAAAATATATTTTTATATTCAAATATGAATCTGTTCCATTATACCAGGGATAGGCAACCTTTTTGAGCAGGGGGCCGGGTTGCTGTCCCTCAGACAATTGTGGGGCCAAAGCAAAAATAAATACATTTTTTAAAAATTTTTTTTAAAAAAAAATATGCATGCACACTCTCTCAGCCGCAGAAAAGCCATGATGGCAAAACCCCTGTGGAGATTTTGCCAAGAAAACCCCAAGAACAAGTAATAACAACAATAATCATTATCATCATGGCGGGCGGCTGTGGCAGCAGGGGTTGTCGGCGGCGGCAGCAGGACCAGCCTGGGGCCGGTCCAAAGGCCTCGGTGGGCCGCATCCAGCCCCCGGGCCGCAGGTTGCCTACCCCTGCATTATACAGTCCAGAAGGTAGCTCTTCCCATAGCAAATTTTAATGCAAGTCCCTTTTCTTGAATACTCTTTCTGAGAGACAGCACAAGCACCTAAAGAAGTGTATCCTGCACTTGCATTTATGACTTATTTATAGCATTACAACCCCTTCTGCTTACTGTTCTGATAATAAAGGCTCCCTCATTGGCTATTTCAAAATATGTTCCAAATTATAGCAATTTTTTAGGTTCCATCCTAAACAGTAGAAATCAATCCAGAATATAATCAAGAGAGGGGGAGAAGTTACTGAACAGAGTTACAAATCACTCCTATCCCCCTCCGAAAGATTCAAAACATCTCCCTTCCATACAGACCCGTAGGGGCATTCTGAAAGAACTCTAGCTGCTCAACAGTCACTTGCTATGCAAACAAATCAGCCCCAACTGATTCCATTCCAATACTTTTTTCTTTTAGCTGCCTTGTATCCCATTTGTGTGAAGGTGGAATATAAATTCAATAAGTACATAAATTCTTCTTTTCACTTCAATTTTTTTCCATCCCCCCAAGTTATCTGTTCCTTTGTGCCACAAATCCAGCTATCTGACTTGGGTTCAAGAAGGATACCTTTATTCTAATAATTGATATCAGCAGTTCATAGTCTGAGCCACAATCTACTCCTCGTCTTGTTTTTGCAAAGAGAATGGAGCTTTTCCTTTTCTACTTCCAATTATGTAGTTTGTCTGATTTCTATATTGGCTATCAGGTGATGCCCAGGTATAAAGTCAACTCTTTGGTTGCTTAAAGAATATGTTTGTGATGAAAGAACTGTTGGCCTAGCAAAATTCAATGTCACTCTCCTGCTTTATTTCTTGATTTTAGGCCAAATTTTCCTATAATCATTATTTTGTTCTTTCTTACTTTTGTATTGTTACTGCCTATGATTAACAAGTCCTGCTTTGATGTGTGATCAATTTCCCCCTAAACTCCAGCATAGAATCTTCCAATTTCTCCTCCTTCTGCCTCTGTAGCTGTGCCTCACAGAATCGTAAATTTGGGTTATGACTATATTAATGCTTTCCCCTGAAGACCTATTGATATTAGTCAGACTTTGCATTATATCCTTTGACTGCTTTTGCTATATCACACTATTAATGCCACACCATTTATTCTTAGATTTTCATTTCCTAAGTAAAACACAATATAGTTATGACTGACCACTGTAGCTCTCTCACCCCAAGTATTGTAATGTTTATACATTCCATTTCTTGTTTTACAATGTCTAGCTACCCGTGATTCATGCTTCTCATATTCCATGTTCCTAGACGTGCTGCACACTTTCCTTTTACCTTTGAGCACATCAGCAGCTGAATGTCCTTTTGGTTTGAGTTCAGTTGTATCAGTAGTTGCAGTATTACTCATATTTGGCCTCTGCTGTATCCCAGTAGCTCGTTGAGTGCCTTCTGACCTCAGAGTCACATCTTCTAGCCCTATTCATCTTGGACTATCTTATCAAAGCGTTTTCATGATAGAAGGCTTCGGGAGTGGTTCATCGTTGCCACCTTCTATGCAGTACTAAAAACCATGAGCTATGATGCCATTGTTGGGCCTGAGAGATTGCTGTGTCACACACTCACAATTTCCACTGTTTGGCAAATTTAGGGCCTTTGCAGACTGCTAGAAATAGTGCAAATTGAGTCCACTTTAACTGCCTGGTTCAGTGCTAGGGAATCATGGGAACTGTATTTTTTTCCCCGAGACATTGAGCCTTCTCTGTCAGAGAGCTCTGGTGCCACAATAAACTACAGTTCCCATGATTCCCTAACACTGAGCCAGGACAGTTAAAGTGGACTCAATTTGCACTATTTCTGGCAGTCTGCAAAGGCCCTTAGTCTTGTTCCTCAACAAAAGCCTATCTGGTATGGGAGACCCTACCAGCAGCACTGCTACCAGCAGCATAGCCTCTTGCCTCACAGAAGCATGCTGTCCCACTACCACCAAATGATATTGCCATAATGGGAGATTTATTTAATTATTACTACTTGGACTAATAGTTTGTAATTGTACTTGGTTAGTGTATACATTTGTCCCTCTGTTTTTGCAGACTTGAAGTCCGCGACCCTCACTTATAAGTGAAGGATGAACGGAGGGGCACAAAAGGGGGGGCACAGTGCACACCCATGGACACATGTCTCCATTCAAGCCAATAGGGCTTGAATATTTGTGTTTTTCCTTTTTCACCAGGGGAGGGGGAAGTCTGGAACAGATCCTCACAAAAAAGAAGGGGCAACTGTATACTCATGTATAAGTCTACAAATTTTAGAAAAACATTGACCCAAAAAATCTAGGTTGATGTAATCACGCCAATGTAAGTACTGTACATTAAATTTTATTTTAAAAAGGAACCATTCCTTTCTCGGAGTACCGTGGCAAAAGGTGAGACCTTAATCCAACCCAGGAGAACCTAAAAGAAGCACTTACCCCCTCTACTCTCTCTGCTTTCTCATCACTTCATACTGTTTTGAATGTTTGGGTAGGAAAATGGTGGTGGCGGAAGCTCTTTGGAGCTTCCTCTCAAAGGAGCAAAGAGAGGAATCAAGTACTGAAGGATCTAAACAAGGCATCTGTGTACGTTTGCCAGCTTTTCAAGGTTATCAAGCAAAGTTATCACATTGAAGTTAAAGGCTATAATTACTGCTAATGCAGTTGCCACTTTCTTTGCTTTGCCTATACATTCTTTTTGACTTGTGTGCATTTTCCCACCTGCACCTGGTTGCCTCCTCTACATATTGCACAGCCACAATTTATTGTAGTTCCCTCTTTATTCCTCCAGCCTTTAGGTGGAGCACAGACAGTTATGCCTACTGGAATTTTCTAAGTTCTTTGGCATTGTTATTCTTTGTTTCATTCTTTGCATCCTTTGTTACATGACCCTCAACTTTACTATGGGGCATATCAAAATCCATAATTTTGGCCCCAAAACCTGCCTTTGACTTATACATGAGGTTGACTTGGTCAAGCATATACTATATGTTTATCAAGACCTTGCATCAGAAAAACTTCACATATTTGATAATGTTGTCATTTCAAGTCATTTTGCCAGTTACAAAAAGGTTGAGCCCTCAGTCTTTCTAGCTTTGCTTACTTTATCTTGTTTGGAATCATTGACACATTGCAACAATATGAAAAACATCTAGGAATTTAATGGATATCTTTTTAATCAGTAACACATGTACACTGTGGCCTTGTAATACTCAAGTGAATATGGTTAAGATTCCATCTTTAATTCTCTTTATCCACTTATTCACTACTGCTTCTAAAGATAATCAGATTATTCAGGACAGGCTGTGTCATGGAATGGCACAGTAAGCTTTTCTTCAATGGCCTAAGAAACATTTTCACTTAACTTGTATTTGAGAAGAATGGACTGTATTCCTTTTACTTTTATAAAATTAAACTATCTAATGGGGAGGGGGGAAATCACATCTTTGCTTCTTTTTCAGCAAATGTAAATAGCAATTACAGTAAAACAGATACAAGTTTTGTATTTTTTAAAAAGACAATAGTGCAAAGCTTTTCTTTCACCTTTTCTTTTTTCATGAAATATCCATTGGCTTTACTTATTCAATGAGGTAAATTCTTAATTCAGGAGACAACCTATATGGTGTCAAAGACATTTATTCCCATGTACCCTTTTATTGCAGAGTGGATAAACTTCAAGTTCATTACACTTATATGTACCTAGATTAAAAACCATATTCAGTAAATGCCAGAGTAAGAAGAAGGCCCACCCTCCAGTCCACCTGCCATGGTCCAGGCCTTAGAGGGAGAGAAGATCTGCTGGACTTGATCCCCTTCCCCATTGCCATTCCCTTCTCCTTTTGTGTCATGTCTTTTAGCTTGTAAATCTGAGGGCAGGGAACTATGAAAGCAACAAATTTAAGCTGCTCTGAGAGCCTAAATACTCCAAATAAATAAATAAATAAATAAAATCATTAGTCTGAAATGTACTGATACATTAGACTAAAGGCCTAAGCAGACTGCCAGAAATAGTGCACATTAAATTGAGGCACTGCCCTGGCTCAGTGCTAAGGAATCATGGGAATTGTATTTTTTTCTGAGACATTGAGCCTTCTCTGTCAGAGAGCTCAGGTGCCACAATAAATTACAGTTCCCATGATTCCCTAGCACTGAGCCAGGGCAGTGCCTCAATTTAATGTGCACTATTTCTAGCAGTCTGCTTAGGCCCTAAGCCACCTTAAATTTTGTGCTGAGAAAAAGGCAGGAAATAAAGTAAACCAGTAAATAAATAGGTTTAGGACAGGCTGATGGACAGATGCATTCAAGTACCATAGCTGCTTTCTGAAATTAGGCATGGCAAGTATTGTGTAAAGAAATGTGGATGTCTATTAATTCAATCTGAATTGAACCTTAATATTTTTTTACTCTTATCTATCATATTCAGTTGCTACATATTCAGTTGTGAATTTTAATTGTAAGATTCCGCTTTTAGCCTGAACAGCTGAATTTTTGTATTTTTTAAAAACAGATTTGGGTTGAGGGAAGACATCTACAAAACAGTGATGGGCAGATTCATCCTGTCCATCATTGACAAAGACCTTGCAAAAAGAGTGCTCCTCATCATAGGACTTAAGAAAACCATGTCTGTATACACTTGTCCCTCCATTTTTGTGCGGGAATCTGTTCTGGAACCCCTTCCCCTGTGAAAATGAAAACTCACCGATATTCAAGCTGCATTGGCTTGAATGGCAGCATGTGCCCAAGAGCATGTGTGGGTGTGTGCCACGAGTGCACACCCCATTATGTGCCCCTCTGTTTCCTGCCTGCAGATTTGATTGATGTCTGCGAAAATGGAGGGATGACTGTATGTCCTCTTTTCCCTATGCAAATCTATTGGCATTAGTCCAAGTATCTACAAGTGCACTACTCAAATAGCTGCAAATGTAGTTTAAGCTGTTTTATCCATGTATATGAGGCAGACTTGGGGTTTCTTGCAGACCCCTCCCATAAAATCTTTGCACACAGGGAGAGACTACTTTGTGACCCATCTATAATCTCATACTGAGAAGTTATGTTCAAAATTATCTAGAGATAAATGTGAGAGCTTCACACATATTATCTAGGGAGATTTTAATATAATGAGGTCTTGGCAGAAATGGGACCACCCCATTTCCTCCCCCCCATCATGCCAAAACCCCAGTGAAAAAGAACATATTCCACAGATAATGTCTAGTGTTTAATGTTTCTTATTATTAAATGTTTTAGTAGTATGTATTAGTTTGTTTCTAGTTATATATGTACATATATCTTATCATTTTCTCTTTTTTAGTCTTGATTTTCTCTTTTTCTTTCTGAATGTTTATGGTTTTTGGTCGTGGATTAGATTGTTTATATTAAAACTAATAAATATATAATTCAAAAAAAGGAAAAGTAGCATACTCCACAGGTACAGAATATTGACTGCTCATTGAAAATACCAAAAAAGGTGAGGAAAATATGAAGAAAAATGAATGAGAGATGAAATGGAGTGGCTGGTGCCCTGAACAACAAAAATCATGCAGCAATATTGTGTTGCAGGGCCCCAGTTATTAGAAAAAATAGTATTAATGGTGGTTTCATTCCAGCCACAAGTTTAAACATTATTTTATTTTTTTATTAAGCCTAACTAATTTCCTCCATAATTTATACATACGTTTTTAGACTTTAATACTTTTCAAACTTATTTTATCTGGTTAAACTAATATGCTTGTCTGTTAGAATAGCTTTCAATTATATTTTAATTTGTTTTAGACTGTTTAAAATGATTTTATTTCTACACTGCCCTAAAATCTTGGGATAAAAATATTTCAGTTAACTAAATAATTGTGTGCACTGTAGGAAGAGGGAGTGGGGATTTACTGCAATCTCAGTCTCTTAAGGAAGAAGAAGAAGAAGTCTCCCAATTGACTAAATGTACTTCATTTTTAATCACATTATTTTGGCTTACCTCTCAAAAAATTGTTCATTTTAGCCATGTGGAGAAAGATTGCTCTAGAGTCAGGGGGCATTTTACACTGGAATTTTCAATTGCAGGAAACTGTTTATCAAATTAAATTTAATAACTCATCTTTTTCCCAACAAAGACATGCTGATGATACATTAAGGATGCATGGGAATTTCACTTAGCAAAATATGAATATCATTACAGCAGAAATGCTGCAGTGTGCAAAAGTAAGAAATAAAGTTTTATTGCAAGATAGTATTTTTAAAAAAAAAATCTGATAAAGAGGCAGGGCTTGAAACATTATTTTGGTATTTTTAAGTATTAAGATATCTGGGATAAGCAAAATGTGTATGGATCTCCAAAATAAAAGCAGAAGAACAGAAACAAAATCTGGGACTTTCTGGTCTTTTGAATAAGTGAGTTTCATACAGACAGAGGCAGTCTATCAGATATTCTGGTTATGTGAAAGGCATACAAATTTGAAGGCTTAGGGCTGGAATTGGGAAATACCTCCCTTAAACAATTTTAAAAATTTGTTCAATGGAAAAATAGGAAACTTGGGGGGATATGGGGAAAAACTCAGAGTATTTTCTCTTTTGGAATGAGGGAAATGATTTTTAAGACAAGTTTTTGTAAACTCCAAATACCAGTAATTGAATACTACTACAGTATTACCATTTGTATATGAGAAGTCCAAGATGTTTTCCTACACATTGTGGGTACTGCCAATTCCAGGGGAAGAGCATATTTACTACCTGTTATAAATTATATTATAGATAAAATAGTAAAATAAATTTAGGTTTATCCAAAAATAAGCATACCATCTAATTCATCTCCACAATTTCTGTTTTGACATCAGGGGAGAGGGAGAAGTGGACCCCCCCACCATGATGGCTTCAAACATTCCTGAAATTTTATCTCAGCAGGGATCCTGACTGCTGCTGGGCCAGATTCAATTTGTGAAATTCTTCCTTTAAAATTCATGTATATTTAAAAGCAGTCTGCACCATATTAAGGATTGTTTCTCTTAAGTGATCACAACACTCAAGTAATGGGTACACTAGAAACACTATAAAAAGAGACTGCCACAAAGAATTGGAGATGAGGTGGGTCCTAGGAGTCAACCAGACTGGCAGCTTGGAGCGGCCTCCAGCCCCAGTTGCTCCCCATTTGGTGTGGGACACAGCATCCAGACACTGCAGTCCCAAGGCCAGCCACCACCACAGTCCCAAACAGGCCACCATCAAAGAGCAGTTTTGTGGGGGGGTGGGGGTTGTGCTCCTTTTGCTGGTGAGCGACTGTGGTGGGGCTTTGGCTTGATCTGGGGGCAT
The DNA here is from genome assembly GCA_020142125.1 of Phrynosoma platyrhinos. Lineage (NCBI taxonomy): Eukaryota > Metazoa > Chordata > Lepidosauria > Squamata > Phrynosomatidae > Phrynosoma > Phrynosoma platyrhinos. The sequence goes on from CM034701.1 coordinate 334,172,612, forward strand.
GCATCATCTGTATGCCATGCACCTGGATTGGCCTGAAACTGGTGCTTTTGGCCCGAGTGTTTCAAGCCCTAGTTTGAAAACCTGAGGAGGACTGACATGCATACGGTAACATTACCTTCAAGAAATGAAATGTTGCAACTTTCCCACTCCAATAAGATTTGAAACATTGGTATAGTAAATGATGATGGTCAATAAATGCATCTCATACTATTTCTCACCCAATGTAACTGCAATATAATAAGTATGCTTTAAATCAGGTTTTATATTTCTTGTATTTTTCTAAAATATTTCCAAATTTTATGAAGCAACTTTAATTTATATGTAGGCTGATGTAGTTTATCAAATGTTTTACACCTTGCATTAGTAATGCTAGTGCATGAAACTGTAGCATGCTATTTGATAAAGTGTGTTATATGAGGCACCATATAAAAATAATGTCAAATGCACTATTAGTAGTCGCTATCTTATTCCATTTATAAGCATTTTTAAATGGTCAAGTTTAAACTTTTCCCAAAGGTTCACAGTGTTTAGTCTCTGGTATCTAGTGTTGGTTTAGAACTCTGGGAGACCAGGGTTGCTAATTCTCCAGAGGACAGGATGAAAATTCAAAATGACTTTGACATATTAGATGGCTGGGATAAAGCCAACAAGATGAATTTCAACAGGGAGAAATGTAAGGTACCACAATTGGCCAGAAAAAAATGAAATGCAGATAGAGGATGGGGGACACCTAGGTTGCCAACAGTACATGTGAAAGGGATCTAGGAGTCTTAGTAGACCACAAGCTGAACATGAGTCAAGAAAGCCAACACCATTCTTGGTTGCATCAATAGGAGTATATTGTCAAGGGAAGTGATAGTACTACTGTATTCTGCTTTGGTCAGGCCTCACCTGGAATACTGCCTTCAGTTCTGGGCACCTCAATTCAAGAAGGATGTTGAGAAGCTGGAATGTGTCCGAAGGAAGGAAACCAAAATGGTGAAAAGTCAGAAGCCATGCCCTATGAGGAGTGGTTTAGAGAGCTGGGGATGTTTAACCTAATGAAAAGAATGTTAAGAGGGGACATGATAGTCATGTTTAAATATCTGAAGGGATGTCACATTGAAGAGGGAACAGGCTTGTTTTTCACAGCTTCAGAGACTAGGTCAAGTAGCAATGGATTCAAATTAGAGTTGGACCTCCGTTTTTGTGGACATAGAGTTCGCATCCTTCGCCTGTTTGTGGGCAGCAAAGGGAGGGGGAGAAAATGGAGTGTACGGGCATGTGCCACTGTTCAAGCCAATGGGGTTGAATATAAGCTAATTTCTATTTTTGGGGGGGGGGTGTCTGGAACGGATCCCTTGCAAAAACAGAGGAGTGACTGTACAGGAAAAGCGATTCCACCTCAACATTAGGAGGAATTTCCTGATGGTCAGAGCTGTTTGACAATGGAACACACACTCTCTGAGTGTGATGTAGTCTCCTTCTTTGGAGATTTTTAAACAGAGGCTGGATGGCCATCCGTTCGGGGTAATTTGATTGTATTTTCCTGCATGGCAGGGGGTTGGACCGGATGGCACCTGTGATCTCTTCCAACTCCATGATTCTATGATTCTAGGGTTTGGTTCACCACCCAGCAATGGAAAACATGTGGGTGGCTTGGGGCAAATCACACATTCTCAGCCTCAGAGGAAGGCAGTGGCATACCCCCAAAGAATAAGCCTTGCCAAGAAAACTTCTTGATAGGGTGGCCTTAGAGATGCAGTCAGAAATGATTTGAAAGTAATATTTTTTATTTGAAAGCAATCAATGATTTGGAAGCAGTCAATATTTTTAAAAGATAGAAAATATCTGTATGCACCCCATGGATCTCATAGTTTTTAATATGTATAAACAACTTTCTTATTATTATTCTTATTATTATTATCTTGTTAATATGAGAAATTTCAACATTTGTAAACATTTCTACACAGGTAATCACTGTTCTTATTGGGAGAATATCTCATAAAAGAGTACTTTGATGACTTGATGGTATTGTAATGCTATTAAGTCTTGCAACAATTTACTGGAAATGACTGGTAAAAGAATTATCAGAAAGTTGTAATGTTAAATTCTGCAATTAAGAGTCCATTAATGTCAAACACTAAGATAATATGTTAAAGCAAACTGAAAGCAGTCTGGAAGCAATAATGAAGCATGCTGTCACCTGTCCACAAGTCCTCTACTACAGACTGGATTGCTGCGATGCATAGTAAATACTAAGGAGATATCAGTTATAAACACAACCATGTAAACAACTAATTTAGCTACTGGATCAGTCTGGATCTGAACATAGTGAATGGTTTTCAATGAAGCATGCTATACATACACATGTCCGTTATAGAGGTTTGACATCAGAGGTCGGCATGTTCAGAGAATCCTCCTGTAGCTTGGTGGGCTGTACCTCCACCATTATCAGGCAAAAGAATTAATGTTCTGGCTAGTTTGAAGGCCAATTTTTGTTTGTTTTGTTTTGCTATTTCAGGATGTACAAAATAGTATTTCATAGCAAAACTATTCCTCATGATCAAAACTTTTCCAAGGTGTACTGGGTGTATATGTAGAAGGGCCTTGTGATTCCTACTTTTGCCGTATATGAAGAGTCTACATTGTAGGGCCAGCTTGTAAGCAACCACAGCAGTGATAGGTTCCAGAGAGTTTCTTCTTTACAAAATTTGTTTCTTTGTAATAGGAAAGGACTAATGATTATCTTTGCAACATTGGTTTATTTACAAATATATGAGCACAGCAGGTTTGAATAAAGCAACTGCCTAAAACAAGATGGGATAACCATCAGTCCTTTGGGTTCTCAAGCAGGACCAATTGTGTACTACTATTAAAGTATGCAGGCACAAACTCAGTTTTTTAAAAAATATACTTAGATTTTTCATATAATATATTAAAATACATAATGCTCCTTACTGATCTCTCAACATACCGTATTTTTCGCCATATAAGACACACTTTTTCTTCCCCAAAACGAGGGTGGGGAAGTTGGTGCATCTTATAAGGTGAATATACAGTTCTATGGAACTGCCGAGGCCTAGGCTAAAAGGAGGCCTCCTTTCAGCCACAGCCTCGGTGGTTGAATGGGCTCCTCCCATCCCAGGAAAAGCCCATTGAAGCACCCAGGATGGGGGTGGAAAGAGATCCCCTTTTCCTGGGTGGTTGAATGGGATCCTCCTGGGGTCGGAAGGTGTCCTCCCATCCCAGGAGGATGGGGGTGGAAAGAGGCCCCCTTTTCTTGGGTGGTTCAATGGGCT
>CM034701.1:334186670-334197058 GCA_020142125.1 Phrynosoma platyrhinos
GCCTCGCGCCCCCCCTGGGGGGCGCGCCCCACTATTTGAGAAACGCTGAGCTAAGGTGACATGACCCTAGGCCCATTTATGTGTCTCACACTCTGATTTATGTCACACACTCTGATTGGACTCAGCTTTTTTTAAATTTGGGATGTTTTGCTTTCTGATGGTGCATGGTTCATCCACACCCAAATACCAGAGTGACCAGAGGTACTATACAGTCAGCCCTCTATATCTACAGATTTTTTTTGTCCATGGATTAAACCATCCACAGCTTGAAAAATATTCAAAATTAATACAAATTCCAAAAGCAAAGATTGTTTTTGCCATTTTATATAAATATTTCACTCTGCCATTTTATTTAATGTGGCTTGAGCATCCATGGATTTTGGTATCCATGGAGGGTCCTGGAACCAAATCGCAGTGGATTACCCAGGGCCCATTGTATTTCAACCTTCTGTCTTGGCATCTGGGAGGAATTCCAAAATGTCCTATATTTTTAACAATAAAACCTTGCCCTCCTTTGCAGTTATGACATCTGGTAACCCTGTGAAACACCCTCTTCTCAGATCAGATGCTTGGGGAAATCATTGTTGCGAAGTGCTAGCCCTGGTTCAATTAAAACCAGTTTTTCTGATCTGTTTCAGGCTGGTTTCACAAGTGATCTGCAGCCCAGCCATTCAAGAGGAAACCATGGCTTGAAGGAATCATTGTGACTAGACTCTCAGTATCATAGTGGATTTGGTACACCAAGTGTAACTGGAGAAAGGAGCCATGTACCAAGGATGCCATTTCAGCTGCAGTGAGCAGTTGGAATTATAAGTTTTCCCAAGTTACAAAATACATCATTTAGTATAAAGTTGCCAAAATGTGGCCCGTGGGCCTCAGTCACTCTCCAAGGTTGTTTTTGTGGCTGTCATGGAACCAGAGCTCTTGACAGAGAAGGCTCAATGTCCCAGAAAAAAATACAATTGCCATGATTCCCTAGCACTGAGCCAGAACAGTTTAAGGGGGGTTGCAGACTGCCAGAAATAGTGTGAATTCAGTCCACTTTTAGGGTTAGAGTTAGAGTTAGGGAACCATGGGAACTGTATTTTATTGTGGCACCAGAGTTGTCTGACAGAGAAGGCTCAATGTCTCAGGAAAATAACAGTTCCCATGATTCCCTAGCACTAACCCTAACCCTAAAAGTGGACTGAATTCACACTATTTCTGGCAGTCTGCAACCCCCCTAAGTGGCCTCAAGCAGCATTATTTCCGGCAGTCTGTATAGGCCCATAATTCTACATCAGGGCTCCTCTGTCTGGCTGAGTTCTCAGTATTCTTTGGATCCCAAGGGTTCTGCAAGAAGTTGTTGCAGGGTTCCATGGGAGACTGCGATTGGAGAAAAAAATAAATATTTTTGAGCTGTAGATATAATCATTCTAATGCAGGGGTTCCTTAACACCTAAAGATTATTTCAAGAGTTCTTCCAGCATATAAAGGTCGAGAAAGCCTGTCCTGCATTCTGAGAGAACAGGAAGACATAGAAATGCAACATGCTAATTTTCCTGGACTTTCAGCTACATTTAACAATGCTGATCAAAATGAGGATTTCCAGGTACAGTACTTTGGTGATTCCATTCAGTGGTTTTGCACTGATTTGCATGCTTCTGGGAAGCAACTTCCGTTGTTCCTTTCAAGGTTTTGGTTTGTCTCCCTTTCTGTTAAATATCTGTGTGGCATCTATCTATGCAACTTGATGTGGTAGTACCTCTGGTACTGCAGTTCTTTCTGGATACAAAGAGTCTAACCACAGAGATTCATACCATCCTAACTTCTTGAATAAATTGAACTCCTCTACATTGAATGTGGAGGAATATTAAAGAGTTCTTAGAAATGTTGCTTTAGTTTATACAAAATGTAACTGCTGTTTTATAGGACTGTCATCAGAGTACATGTTTTGTGGTGCTTAAGAGAAGTGCCAGTCTATTTCCAATCATAATTCAAAGCATCTGTTATTGTTCATAAAGCTCTAAATGGCTTACTACTTGAAGAATTGCCTCTTCACTAGGAAAATGTCCCTGTGCTCTGAAGCTAGGTATTAGTAAGCTAGAGGAGGGCTTCATCAGTATATATATTCTCTGCGTATGTGCAGTTTCCCATTTTGAATATATTTAAACCATATCTCCACCATGACAATAGGAATAAGAATGAATTGGCTTTTAATCTGGTTCTAATAATAATAAAATAATAATAATAATTTTTATTTATATTTCCTGCCTATCCCTACGGATCAAAGCAGGATTACACAATAAAATGAATACATTATGCAAAATAAAAACAGTAAAATAGTAAAATCAAGCAACAGTAATAAATTATAAGAGCATAAAATATAATATAATAAAAAATAAAAATAGAATAAAATAAAATAGGCAATCATCGTCAGAATGTAGAAATCTAGAAGATCAGATGGATAGGCCCATCTTAAGTGCCTTCTTAAAGGCATCTAGCGTAGTAATAAGACAAATCTCTTCCAGTAGGCCATTCCATAACATGGGAGCTGCGGCTGTGTACGATCTTTGGAAAGTCGTGCTGAGTCTGGTTCTATGATGTTCTAATAAGTTCTTCCCAGATGTTCTGAGAGTGCGGAGCGGATTGTTTGGGGAAAGGCGTTCCTTCAAGTAACTCGGGCCCAAGCCATGTAGGGCTTTAAAGGTACCAACGCTTTATACTGAGCCCGGAAGCTAATCGTCAGCCAATGAAGAGATTTTAATATAGGTGTTATATGGTCCGATCTAGATGTTCCGGTGACCAAGCTGGCTGCCACATTCTAAACCCATTTACTATAGAATAAGCAATTTGTTGTACTGAAGAGGCATGTATCTCATTATATATTAATGTAAAGTAGCAAATTTTATTTGTATGAGTATTTAAACACAATAGCTCTGGTATCTGTAACTCTATCCATACCAGGCTCTCTGATTATAAAATGTCATTTTAAAGAAGAGAGTATGCTTAGGTGAGTAGCATTAAGCAAGGCATACATATAACAATTTAGGGGCTTCTACCATGTCTGTTTCCCAGTACTTCTCTCGTCTACTATTATCTGGTGCTCATTTGCAGATGATTTGTAGCTATGGGACTTGTAGATTTAAGCCCAAATATTCAACCCCAGCTAAATTGCTATTCATTCATTCTTATTGTCTTGGGTTATGAACTTAGTAACCTTCTATTTTCAGTTGCATATTGTATAATAATAATAATAATAATAGTATAAAATGTCTCTCATAGAAGTCACAGTACATAAAAGTGTGCCTTTTTCCAGCTTGAAACTAGGAGTAAGTAATTTACTGTAGATCTGTTACAGGGCAAAATGGCTCTGTAATTTTGTTTCCAATACAAGTTTGTCTGTATTTTTTAATATTAGATGTGATTCTTTTTATTGTTTGTCTTGTGCTTTAGGGCATATTCATTCTTACTCATCTGAGTCAGTTTATATACTCATGACCTGCTGGGCAGCTTCTGGGAATCACATTTATATCCCTCCTGTCCACTCATGAAGTTCTCCAAGGCATGAGTTAATTATTTGGAATTTATATAAATTTTAAATATTTTCAAATTGTGGGTGTTTGAATCCGTGGATATGGAGATCCAATTGTATTGTCCTTTCTCTTTATTGATTAAAAATTTATACTCCTAGTTCATAGGTTTCTAGTATGGTTTCATATATGCTATTTTGAACATTCTGAAATGGGTAGCACAGGATGCCTAATTAATTAGCACAAACTAGGTCCCTTTGCCCAGAGCCCTAGGCTGATGAATTCTGACAAATCTCATCATCTGTATTTGCCTGTTCAAATATGGATTAAAAAATTTTCACAACAAATTAAAAACATTTTGTTGTTCACAGACCGTGCTAGTAAAAGCCTCAATCAACTGAAGCAGGCCTTGGATGAAAAAGATCTGGCAATAGGGGAAAGCGCAGCTGTGTTTGACCAATTATTTCATAATATAGGCTGTGAAGAAAGTGAGGAGAGAGCATGGCAGGAGCTCCAGTACAGCCATGCAGGTTTGAAACTTTCAGTTTATAGTTTTGCTTCAGCTGGAATTATATTACTTGTTAATACATAATTAATCATTCTTTTTTAGTTAATCAGCTTAAAGCTTTATTACGACAGCAGCAAGAAAGGGAAAGTGAAATGTCCCCTTCTAGGAGGAGGAGGAGAATGTCACCCACAGTAAGCATTATCCTCTTTTTTTGTTCCTGTTAAAGTGAACAAATAATTACATGCCTTTTGGCAAACTGTCTAAGTAACATTTATGTTGTCTCAGTTCATGAATTATATAGACAATTAACTAGGGATTAATAGGCTGGTGTGGGAAGTTATATGTATTTATTAAAGATTTAAACTTTATATTCAATTTTGAGCTGTCTAGCTTCAGTTCAGCACTTTAAATCTGAGTTAAATGAATGTGACATGGAGAAAGCCAGCAGTAGAAGAGAGATGGAAGACGAAAGAATCTGAATTTATTCTAGGTGTGTGGGATAAAATGCTCTTTCAAAAAAAAAAAAAAGATTCTGAATCTCAAAGCATACGAATGCTAGTGCTGCAGGAAGAATTATTCACTATGAATAATTTACTGGAAACATAAGAATGGTTTTATTTTTAAAAATTATTTAAATGAATTTCTGCTCTACAAGACTTCCATAGAGTTAAACAGTTTTTTAAAGAGATGTTTTTAAAAACAGGCTAAAAACAATTTTAAAAGGAAAGATCCAAAACATACTACAGAAATAATCCTGTTTGAGACCTCTTTAAGTGCCCTGGCTCAGTGCTAGGGAATCCTGGGAACTGTAATGAATTGTGGCACCAGGGGGTCTCTGACAGTGAAGGCTAAAAGTCTCACAAAACTACAATTCCCAGAATTCCCTAGCATTGAGCCAGGGCTATTAAAGTGGTCTCAAACTGGATTATTTCTGCAGTGTGTTTTTGAGCAAAGTTATGAAAGAAAAATACAGGTTCTTTCAGATTGAGTCCCCCATATCCAAAATGCTTGGGACCAGAAGTGTTTTGGATTTCAGAGTTTTTCTAATTTTGGAATATTTGCAAATACATAACGAGATATCTTGGAGATGGGACCCAAGTCTAAACTTGGAATTCATTTATGTTTTGCATACATTTCTTTGTAGACCAGTATTTTTGTCTTACATATTTCTGACTTCCTACCTAATTGGTTGGGTTTTTCTCTGTAGGTCTTTATCTCATAGGGATGCAGTGGCTCAAGTGGTTAAGACACTGACTGTTGATTGCAAAATTGGCACGTTGGCAGTTCAAGGCCTGGGTGCTGCATGATGGGGTGAGCTCCTGTCACTAGTCTCAGCTCCTGCCAACTAGCAGTTCGAAAGCATGCAAATGCAAGTAGATAAGTAGGTACCACTTCTCAGTGGGAAGGTAAATAGTGTTCTGTGCAGTCATGCTGGCCACATGATCACAGAATAGTCTCTGACAACGCTAGCTCTTCAGCTTAATAACGAAGATGAGCACTGTCCCCTATAGTCGGACATGACTTGACAACCTTGTCAACAGGAAATATCTTTACCTTTATCTTACCTTTCTCTCTTGCATTTCAATATTTGTTTTTGTTTTCCTACTACCTCTAAAGGCTAACTAAATTCTTAGATTAATTGAGAGATGTTAGTTTTATTTCTTTGTTAGCTTTTTTTCTGCTCGTTGGTAGTCTTTAAGTATTATGAAATTCTCCTTAATTTCTGTCTACCTTTTTATACCATGTAATTTCTCAATCTTGTGAAACTATTTATATCTATATCTATATCTATATCTATATCTAATCTTTTTCTATTCTGTTTAGACTTGTTCATTTATTTGTCTAGAAGTTTTTGACCAGTTTCCCATTTTCACCCATCTGACAAAATGGTATATCATTAAGTAGAGCCATCAATCTGTCTAGGGATGTAGTGGCTCAAGTGGCTAAGATGCTGACTGTTGATTGCAAGGTTGGCAGTTCAAGGCCCGGGTGCTGCATGATGGGGTGAGCTCCCATCCCTAGTCCCAGTTTCTGCTAACCTAACCTGTAAATGCAAGTAGATAAATAAGTACCACTTTGGTGGGAAGGTAAACAGTCATGCTGGCCACATGATCACAGAGTAGTCTCTGACAGCACTGGCTTTTTGGATTCGTAATGGGATGAGCACCACCCCCTATGGCCGGACACGATGTTTACCTTTACCTTTAATCTGTCTAGTTCCATCATCTCAATCAGTTTCATCTCAATCATAAATCATTAGTACAGTAGGTCCTCCACATTACATGTGGTTAGGGACACAAGACCCCCCGTGAAAGTGGAAAAAACGCAAATACAGAAACAGGAGGGGGAATTGCCTGGGAGAATATCTTTCTAGGAATATCTAGGTCCTCCAGCCCAACTCTATGGTCAACATCTTGATGGCTGTAGAATTGTGCTGGAGTACCTACTAATGCCTAGAGAAGTGTTTTAACTAGGAATCTCTAGGTACTCTAGAACAACCTCTGGCATAGGTTGCCATGCTGGAGGATCTAGAGATCCCTAGAGAGAACATAGTAAATCCATGAATAATCAAATCCACAAAAATCAAAACGCAAATGTGGAGGACTGACTGTATTATCGTTGTTTTCTGGTTTTGTGCCAGAAGCATCTTAGCAGCAATCATCATGTATAGTATTATCTAGAGTTTTCTGTTTTCTTGTCTGTGGTGCTCATGATGTTTAATAAGAAGAGTTGTGGATCCATTGAGTATTCTATATCTAAAATTTCCATTATGTATGAATTGAATTGAATTGAATTGCCTTTATTTCAGTTAACAAACCATAGGCAGTTTTAAAACAGACAAAAAACAAACAAACAAACAGCAAATTTTCTACAATTACAATTTTTATTCTGTCTATGTATTACTCTTACTGTTACTCTCCCAGTAGAGTCACAGTAAGAGTAATACATACACAGCATAAAAACAGACATGTAAAATACATTATGACAAGAGTTTTGTGAACAGACTCACCACTTCCTAAACCAACCCATAACCCACCCCAATTTTCCATAAGTGTTTGAGCTGGGAGAGAGCAGCACTACTCGCCTTTATAGCACATGCTGATAGCAGAGAAAATAAACTTTGCCACTTCCTCTGTGATCTTTTTGTCCTCATCTGCCAATAAAAACTTCAAAAATCTTTTTACAGTTCCACAAAATATGTAGAAAAGAGTCATTTGAATCCTGATATTTTTCATCATTTCTTCTTGTCTGTTTTAAATATTTTGTCTAACCTCACTGGGGTCAAATATCAGCAGCACACCATTTTAAGCTAATTTTCCTTCAAGTTTTGTCATAAAGTAAATTTTTGAAGTTTTCTCCACGAATTTTCCCAGACTTCCAAATCAATTTGCTTACCAATATATTGGAACCATTTTATCATTGGTCCTTTATCATTTATTCACCCAATTTCCATGTTTTAAGTAATTTGTAATATTTAGATATATGGTGTTTCCAATTATCTGTGGTAATTTTATCTATTTCTGATATTTCCATCTCAAAATCCTCTAATTTCCTGCCCATTTTGTATCTTTCTGTTAATTCTTTATAAGGGAACCAATTGCCATTTAATCTGGCTCTCCCAATTTCTTCTCTTGTCTTCAGTCTCAATTCTATATAGCTTTTAAAAATCATAATATCTCTGTATCAAATCCAGTTTTCTTCCTGTAGTCTGCTTCTCCAAAAGAAAGCCTCTTAAGGAGAGATCCAGAGAAGGATTTTTCTATAGAATTTCTTTTCCAGTTTCCACCATACTCCTATTAAGGTTTTTCTTACATAGTGGTGTTCAAATTCCTTGTTTTCTTTAATCATATTGTACCAGACAAAGGTATACCATCCAAACCTTAAGTTATATCCTTCTAGCATGAGTAATTTTTTATCCTTTAATGTTAGACAATCTTGTATCCATATTAAGAAGTAAACATAATAGCTCAAGGATTTAAGTTAGGGCTCTCTTCACAGATATAAACATCCTTTAGATATTTTGCTGCTGCTCCTCCTTTCCTGTTTGGTCTGTTTCTCTGAAATAGATTATACCCTTCTGTTATTGCATTCCGATCATGAGGCTCATCCCACCAGATTTCAGTAGTGCCTATTATATTTGCTTTGCTGTGTTAAAAGTTCACGCTCATCTTGTTTATTTCCCATGTTCTGTGAAATAGTGTAGAGACATCTAAAACAATGGACCATTCCCCTTATCTGACTTTTAATGTCCCCCCCACTGTACTATTTGTCTTGTTCTCTGTATAACATATGGGTTATTACCACCAACACTTGATCAACTCCTTCCTCAAAAATACTGTCTTCCCTCCTACACAGAACTTGGTTTAAAGCCCTTCTGATCAGACTTTTCAGACTCTTAGCAAAAATGTCCCAGCCAAGTGCTGTGAGGTACAGGCTGTCCCTTACTAGAAGTTCACATGCTTGCACCCTTTGGGACTGAATTTGTACCTGCCGAACTTATTTGGTAAACCAGAAAATCACCTTCCCTGGCATAGTGATTCAGACTTTCTCAAGTGTTGCTTCTGTTGTACATGTGAAAGGGATCTAAGAGGCAGAGTTGACCACAAATTGAATATGAGGCAGTGGTGTGATGCAGCAGCTAAAAATGCCAATGCATTTCTAGGCTGCATCACTAGATTGAGCAAAGTAATAGTATCATTCTGTACTGTTGTGGGTCAATGCCATCACTGCCCAGGATGCCCCTGGTGCAGGGATTGGGGCTTCCAGGGGCAGGGCCAATAGGGCACACCTCCTCACCTTGCTGCTGCTCGCCACTCTACTCATGAGTAGAACTGTGCATGGCAGGGAGGGGGGTGCACTGGATGCTCTCCCTTGCTACTGTGTGCTGCTCTACTTGTGAGTAGAACGGCAGGGAGGGGTGTGTGCTTGGTCTGGTGTCACCCCTTTTCTGGGGTGTCACCCAGTGCAGTCCACACCCCTGTACCCTCTAGTGATGCCGCTGCTTTAGTTAGGCCTCATCTGCAATACTGCGTCCAGTTCTGGACTCCACAATTAAAAAGGGATGCTGACAAGCTGGATTGTGTCCAGAGAAGGGTGACTAAAATGATGAAATGTCTGGAAACCATTCCCTATGAGGAATGGCTTAGGGAGCTGAGTGTATTTTAACTTGGGGGACAGAAGGTTAAGAGGTTACATGATAGCCAGGTTTAAATATTTGAAGGGAAGTCATATTGAGGACAGAGCAAGCTTGTTCACTGCTGCTTCAGAGACTAGTACATGAAGCAGTGGATGCAAATTCTTAGAGATTCCATATAAACATTAGGAACAACTTCCCAAGGTCTTTAAAATGAAGCTGGATGGCCATAGCTCAGGGGTGCCTTGATTGTGCATTCCTTCTTGGCAGGGGGTTGGATTTGATGGCCCTTCCAACTCTGTGATTCTATGCTTCATTGTATTAACCCTTGACAATAATGCCTTATGCTGAGGGAGATAAGATGTCTCAGTATAATGTTAATTAATATGAGAACAAGTTAAATGGAAAGAAAAGCAACAGAGAGAGGCAGTGGTGTTAACGTACTATCAAGAACTTATCCTAATGGGAAATATGGAGGAGGTAAGTGATAGAAGTGTAGCTAGCAAAGAAAGAAAGAAATACCAGGATTTGATTCCAAAATCTTTCTTTTTGTAGAAAACTGTTGTATGCAAATGGAAAAGAATGTAAATTACCGTATTTTCCGTCGTATAAGACAACTTTCTAAGCAGGAAAAGCTGGAGTCAAAGCTGGGGGTCGTCTTACAGGCCGGTATAAAGATGAGGAGGCTGAGAAAGACTCCTCCCACAGAGGAGGGAGGGGGGAAAGAAGGAGCCCAATGGGAGAGAAGGAAGAGGAGGAGCAGGAAGACTGCTGTGAGGAGGCTGGGAAAGAAAAAAGCTGGGGAGAGAGAGAAGGAGGAGGAGCCTGAAGAGGAGGTATTTAGTATTTTCCTTCTTCCATTTCCCCTTTTTCTGTGTTTCCAATCTCTACAGAGTGTTCTATAAGCACCTTTTTAATGTTTAATTTTCTTGAGAAAATGTCTTCCTCCTAGTAGGTGTGGGTGTGCATTTAATTGGCCAGATTTCCTTTGGGAGCAATAACTGTGCAAGGATCAAACTCCTGATGTAATGATTATTTGAAATAGTCTGCATCAGGACAGAGGATTTGCCTTTGCTTTTCCCTGAGGCTGAGACAGTGTGACTTTCAAGACTGTTGTTGTATGCCTTCAAGTCCTTCCTGACTTTTGGCAACTCAAAGATGAAGTTATCCTGGGGCTTCCCTTCACAAGGTTTGGTCAGAAGGGGTTTGCCTTTGCTTTTCCCTGAGGCTGAGA
>CM034701.1:334201868-334215231 GCA_020142125.1 Phrynosoma platyrhinos
GAGACTAAGTTTCACATCCCAGACACTGAATGAATTCTGGCTTAGTCTGGAGAAGCAATATCTACTCTTAGGACAAAGAGCTGTGCACATTCTTCCATTTGCAACTTCTTACTTGTGTGAGATTGGCTTCTCTGCTGTTGCTGCTCTGAAAAGCAAATATACATTGAGAAGAAGCTGAGAGTTGCTGTGTCCTGCTTCAAACCCCGCTTCGAAAAGCTATGCACTGCAAAATGTGCTCATTGTAGCCATTAATCCAGACATCACCTCTGATTAAAAAATCAGCTCAAATTATTTTATATATTTTTGTTTTTCAGGTTAAAGTTTTTTTTAATATTGTGCTCCTTTAAATCCTGTGCTCCTTTAAATCTTTTCAGCTACAGTTAATACAGCTATTCTTTGTTGTAAGTAAATTGATCCACATTTCTTTCTTTTTTTATTCTCATATACGTTAATAAGGATACAGTGTTACAATTTTATAGACAAATGATACTATTTACAGTTGCGCGGGGGGCGCAAAATGTTTTCTTCTTCCTGGGGGGGGGCATGACAGAAAATAATTGAGAAGCACTGCCCTATGGTGATGGCAACAATCAACACTGCAGGAGATATGCCGAAGTTTGGAGTATGCCTTCAGTTTTCACCCAACATTATAAAAAACATAAAATAAGTTAAGGCAGCCTTTGGAAGGAGGATATTTCAGTCTGTACTATGAATTGAGAGTAAATATTCTTATTCTTTTGGTAACTGGGCTTGGTTTTGTCCCACGTTCTTATAGATTGCTCTTTCGCATCTACCAGAGTATGAAACATTGGTTACTTACCTTGAAAACTCATTCTTCTAATGTGCAGAGGAACAATCCATCTCAGTCATTTAATGACTGCTAAGTTGTGCAAGAAGTCAAGCATTTCAATTTTGCCATTCTTCTCCATACAGCATATCTGGTCTATATGTCTCACAAATTATTTGAAGCAAAGGCAAGTCTTATAGAAGAAACTGTCAGAGATCATTGGATCTCTCTTGGACTTAGTTTCATTCATAGTCCTTGCTCACTTGTCAATTGTATCCTATTATCTAGAACCATGCATAACTTTTCACAGCGTTGTTCCCAAAAAATATGGTTAATAGCCTAATTACCTTTTATTTGCAGAGCATTTACCATTAACAATGCTCTCCACATAACCTTATATAATATTCCCGTTTGACATGTATTTGTTTTGGTTTTGAAAAGATCACTTAAAATGGAGTATTTAACCTTAAAATGTATTTATTTTATATGTATTAGTGTATGCATTAAAAACAGAGATATTGTATTTTTTCTCTTCCTTTTCAGGCAGCTCCTCAAAATGTCTGTGGTATAAGTGGTGCTTATTCTGATGTTCGTGATGCTGGTGAATTGTCTTCTCATAAAAACAAGCAAGCTGCAGTGGCTATGTTAGGGATTGATCAATGGCAACTAGAGCTGGTCAGTGTCTTGTAAAACATTCACTGAATCTAGTGATTTCATTTAGTATTCTTATACAAGAAATTACTTGAATTCAATATGAAAATTTAAAAGAACACCTAAAGAAGGGCATTAGCAGAAGATTTTAATTCAAGGTTTTGTGGAGCTCATGCAAAACCCAGCTAGTCGCAGCACCGTTGGCCACTGGAAGTCGCCATTGGTAGTGTTTTGATTATGTCTGATATTTCTTGTACTGATATTTCTTTATGTAATTCTTCTCTTTGTTGTGCTGTTATTTTATTCACATCACTTCTTTCTAGATATTCTTGTATCTTTTTTGGGTCACACTCTTTGTTGATAAAGATTTTTGTAGTATTGATAGAAACTTTCTTTAATCAACTATTTCCCCTCCTACTTTAATCTTAGTTATCCATTTCTTTTGTTTTTCTTAATCTTTGAGCCAGCCATCTTCCCAGCTTGTTTGCAAATTCAAATTGTTGTCGTTTCACATATCTTAATTTCTTCTCAGTTTCTTCTACTAATAATAAGAGATAGTTCCCTTTGAAATTTTTTAATTTCTACCTTCATTTTTTTCTCATTTGGTTGTTCCTGTTGATTGTTTTCCTCTTTTTCCAGGCGTTCCTGTAACTCTTTTAACAACTTTTCTCATTTTTCTTTCACTGGCCAATTTGATAAGAACACCTCTTATCACCAGCTTTGCTGTGTCCCAACAACTTGGTCTTTTACTTCTCCATTTAGGTTTTCCTTCCAAAAAAATTCTCATGTTTTCTTTATGCAGGCTACATTTGTTTTATCTCTTAATAATGATTCATCTAGCCTCCATGTATATTCTTTTCTATATCCCTTCAAAACCAATTTAATGCGGTTATGGTCAGATGTGATCTTAGGAAGTACTTCCATCTTTTTAATTTCAGAATTAATTTATTTTGATATTATATACATGTCTATTTGAGACCACATCTTGTGTCTTTCGGAATAAAATGTAAATTCTCTGTGTTCCATGTTTTCTATTCCACGCATCTTCCATCCTCATCTGTTATATCATATTAAAAATGAGTTTGGAAGTTTCCCTTGTTTTATGTTCAGCTTCTGTCTTTTGGGGGGTCAATTACCCCATTAAATTCACCCATCATGATGAAGTTATCATAGGTATATTCTGAAATTCTATTCGTCAAGTTCTTATAAAATTGACTTTTATTGTTTAGTGGAGCATATATGCCTATAATCATTTTCGAATCGTGTCTGGAGATCTCTATGCCCACATAATGACCATTGTCATCGCTAAATAGTTCATTAACTTCAAACTCTTGTTTTACATATATTACAACTCCTTTCTTTATTTTTTCTGCCTCTGTAACATATTCAACATCTAGACCTGAACATTTCAAGTATCTTATCTCTTTTCTTTTTATATGCGTTTCCTGAAGGCATACAATGTCACATTTTTGATTTTTAATCTATTGGAAAACTTTTTTATGCTTCTGTGGGCTATTCAGGCCTTTCACATTTCAAGATAAAAATTTAATCTCCTTCATCCTCCTTTCCATCTCTTTTGTTTTTTTCTAAATCTTCTCTTTCTCATCCGATCTCTTCAGTTCCGCCTCTTGCCCCTGCACTTAAATCTACCTCTTCTTCTTTACCTTCTTTTTCTTCTGGCTCATCTTCTTCTAATTCGCACTCTGAAGTTTTCCCTGGGTCTTCTTCACTGTTTATCCCTTCTTCGTTTTTTTCCTCCATTCTTCATCTTAACGATTTTCCACTCTTGTTTTCTATCTCTTCTCTCTCTCCTGATTCTTTTTTCATGTTCTTTCTCCAATTGTTCCAAAACAGTTTTTGCTTTTTGAATTGTTTTCACTATTATTCTTTTTTGGTGGAACATAAATGATAATCCAACAGGATTTTCCCATTTATATATAATTTCATAATCCTTTAGCACCTTTGTCAGAAAACAGAATTCCTTCCTTTTCCTTAAATTCTCTCCTGGTACAGTGGTACCTCTACTTACGAATGCTTCTTCTACTGAAAAACTTGACTTACGAAATGCGCCTCCCGAAAAAATTTGCTTTGACTTAAGAAAGTGTTCCAACTTATGAAATTGGCGCGAACAAGCTGCTTTCCGAATTTCAGGGCATGCCATTGGTTAGCGAAATGTAGCAAAGCAGCACTGTATTGGCTAGCGAAAGAGGAAGTGTTTGCCTAGCGAAATTCAGCTAGGCAGCATTGTTTGGGCTTGCAAAAGAGGAGAGGAAGTGTGGCTAGCGAAATTGGTGGCTTCTGAGATCCAGGAAGGTAGAACTTGTGGCTTGTGGCTTGTGGCTTTTTGGCTTCTGATATTTGTGGCTTCTGATCTCCAGGACTGTATTTTTGGCTTGTGATATCTGTGGCTTCTGATCTCCAGGACTGTATTATACATTTGTATTGAGTTGTAGCTTGAATCTGGAGGCCTGGAACGGATTAGGGCATTTCAATGTTAAATTTGCTTCTACTTACGAAATTTTCTACTTACGAAATGGCTGTCGGAACGAATTAATTTCTTAAGTAGAGGTACCACTGTATGTCTTTAAGTAAGAGGATATCCGGATCTTCTGTCTTCGGTTTTGAATAGAAATTCCTCTGTAAGATTTCTTCTTTTATTTGCAATCTCGTAAAGTAGATCATCACATCTCTAGGGAGATATATTTTTTTGCCAAATGTTAATTAATTCTGTATAATTTATCGATTTCCAACTGCATTTGTTCCTGTTCCATTCCTATAAATTCTTGATTGTCTTCATATATGACTTTTATGAGAGAATGAGAACCTATTAATTCTTTTTGAACTATTGGCCATGGTATCATTTTGGGCTGACTATTTCAGTTGGGTGAGGGCCAACTTGTATCAGCTTTATAAGTTGGACCTCAGGCTGAGTATTCACACAGAATGTATGCTGAAGTAGATTTATTTGGTGAGACTGAAGATGTCATTGCTACCATGACAGTTACAAGGGTGTCCTGGAGTGTAATTCACTTAACATATCCTCTGATGGATGAAAATATAGCATACTTTGGACAGCAGAGACTTGTCATTATTTGTTACTAGTTTGTATATACGAGTTACTTGTATATATGAGAAGAGATCTTGTTGTGGGGTCGCTGTTTATTACCTGTTTTCCTTTAGGAGATATGAACATGTAAACCCATAAACCAGGGGTAGGCAACCTTTCCCCTTTAAGGGCCGAGGGACTTCAGCTCCCAGAAGCCTCAGCCATGTTGGCCAATAATCCCATGTTGGCCAATAGCTCCTGGGATTCTGGGACCTGAAGTCCCTCGGCCCTTAAAGGGGAAAGGTTGCCTACCCCTGCCATAAACAAATAGATTTTAGTTTCTGAATATCTGCCCTATGCCTCCAAAATAATTTATTCTGATGAACTGTGTGACACAATGTCTCTTGTATTGGGTCCTAAGCTCAGTCTCTGGTATCTCTGTTTAAAATATTCCAAGTAGCAGGGTCTTCCAAGAAGTGATAGTCATTTTAAAAAGATGTTCAACTAAACATTGAACTATTTTAGTATATGATTGTATCTTTATATACTAAGAATAATACTGTTGCTACTAAATGATTTAAATGGATTTTGATAATATAAAACATAATGCAAATTAATGAAATCTTGACAATGACCAGATATTTGATCTCTCACTTGAAGTGAAATATGCATTTATTTGTTTTGTTTTAAAGGACAAGTTAAAATGTCTGCACCAAGAAAAGACAGAAGCACTTGAAGCTCAGGTCCAGTCTTTAAGGTAAATAAAAATAAATAAAAACTTATTTCACTTTTAGACTGGTGCATGACACATGAATGGATTTCCTTGTTTTGCCTCCTTATATCTGTTCGCTTCATCATAAGAGATAATCACTAATTTTTCCTGTATTCTTGTGAAGCTTGAGATTTAAGTTACCTATGTACATTTCTAGGACCTGGAGGTAGTATTTTAAAGCCATCACTACCATATCCCTGTTGATATTTTTCTTTTACATTTCTAATCACTGCATTGTTCCAAGCAGAGTGCAAATGGATAACATTACAATTAGCCCAACAATATCGGTTATATACCTACCAGTATTCCAGACTTTTGTTCAGTTGTTTTTAGTATGGTGGATTTTCACATAGTGACATGATTATCTGTGTTGCCATTTAATCAAATATAAGAAAGCTAATTTCTCTGGACATAGATGTTCTGCCATTTAAACAACATCTTTTTAGGAAATAATAGTTTTGGAGGCATATAGACTCCTTTCCAGCACATTTAGGAACTACAAAAACAACAATAACAACAAAAAAAAACAACACTTTATTGTCAGAGTGAAATTACCTTCTTCATCTTGGTCTCTGTGAATCACACAAATGGGCTTTCCTGTGCCTGCGCAGAGGCATTCAGAACATTCTCGAATCGCTAGGGAAAACTTTTTGGCAGTAGTTCTGCCCACCCTATACATACCCCTAGTGTTCCTGCTCATTTTCCTCAGTTACTTTTTGTCTACCACACTAGCAGCACTGTAGGAATGCATTATTAGAATTGCTATCTTTTTCAGCCTAAAAAGGAAATAAAGACAATGTGCTTTGGCCTTTGACTACCCTTTTGCCCTTTGGTCTGTTCTCTTTCTGTTACAATATTAGAATTGTTGAGTTGCTGAAGCTATATTAGTAATAGTGACAGTACAAATAGCTCAAATAAACTAAGAGTGCTTTATAGTAATTATTGGGCCTTTACAAACTGCCAGAAATAATGCAGCTTGAGGTGACTTTAACTATCCTAGCTCAGTGCTAAGGAATCATGGGAACTGTAGTTTATTGTGGCACCAGAGCTCTCTGACAGAGAAGGCTAAATGTCCCAGAAAAAAATGCATTTCCCATGATACCCTAGCACTTAGTTAGGACAATAAAAATGTCAAGCTGCATTATTTCTGGCAGTTTGTAAAGGCCCATATGTTGTCTTTTATCCAGCCCTGCTTGTTGTTTTGTAACATTGTGTGTCTTTAACTTTCTAGAAAGCAGTTAGCAGAGTCACAAAAAAACTGTGAAGAACTAACTGGAAGATTAAGGCATCAGGATATGCTTTCTGCAGCAAGTAGTTCCAATCGGGTTGGTGGCCTTTGCTTAAAATGTGCACAACATGAAGCTGTTCTTTCCCAAACTCATTCAAATGTCCACATACAAACCATTGAACGACTAACAAAGTAAGTAGTGAGCTGGATAGATCTGAATTTTGTTGTGTACTTTCAAGTTCCAATTTAGGATGACTGTAAAGTGACCCTATTATGGGGTTTTCTTGACAAAATTTGTTCAGTGAGGGTTTGCCTTTGCTTTCCTGAATTAACTCCATATAACAGTTTGCTTTGTTTATTTAAGACTTAAACGTTTATGCATCTAGGAATTTACATCTTTGGACAGATAATGTAATTCAGACAATACTTGCCCTTCCAGTGTAGAGAGCTACACTAAAATGCTATCAGCAGTTGCTTTTTGTTGAGCTGACATGTTCACTGGTTGTAACCCTGGAAGAAAGAAGTGTATGGGCAAAAATATTACTTCAGATTTCCTTGCTCCTTTCCTAACTTTGTGCTGCCATAGTGGCTATTTTCCTGGGCGGTGAGAGGCTTGGATGGGCCCGACTTGGCTTCTCCTACACTTTGCCCCTTTTGAGTCTTCTGTTGACTGATCTCAACTAGCAAAGCAGTTGTGGTAGCAGATCCCCTTACCAGCTGATCTCAGATTAGTCAGCAGACTTGGGGGGGTAGGGAGAGAGGAATGCCAAACTAAAGCCAGTTCAGTCAGCATAGCAGTTTTCTGCCTTTTTCTAACCCCTGTGTGTGTTGCGTGCCTTCAAGTCATTTGCAACTTATGATATAACCCTAAGGCAAGCCTATCATAGGATTTTATTGGCAAGTTTCCTCAGAGGAGGGTTGACATTGCCATCCTCTGAGGCTGAGAGGGTGTGACTTGCACACAGTCATCCAGTGGGTTCTCATGGCTGAGTGGGGACTCACACCCTGGTCTCCAGGGTCATAGTCCAATGCTAAAATCGTTACACCATGCTGGATCTCCTAATCCTTATAGGCACTAATATTTGGGTTAGGATTGCATTGTGAATTGGTTGGCATTCTGTCTTGTGTTAGGAATGAGAAGGGAATGAGATGTAGTGTTGTGCTAGCATGCAGGCCCAAAACAATCCTTAAAATTCCAGTTAAGTTTACTTTACACCACACCCCAAAATTTACCTTCATGACTATATATCATTTGACACTGTATATCATATGGATGTTATAATATCATTGTAACCCTTAATCTAATGTAATTTTATTTATTGATTGATTTAAAATATTTCAATCCTGCCTTATATCAAAGGATCTCAAGACAATATACAGGTGAAACCAATATTAACAGGTATTTAACTGGTTGGAACAATTTAAAACAATAAACTTAATTTAAATAGCCTATAATATAAATGGCCTGTGATTCGTAGTTATAACATGGGACCAATCCTTTTCTGTCTCCAGCTGATCTAGTTCAAAAACAGGAATGCATATTTCATACATTCATTTCAAATTATCTCTGATGAATACTAGTCATCAGGAACAAAATAACATAATATCACCAACACTTACAAGGGCAGAACTTAACTCTAGAGCACATACAGTGAACTGTTAGTTCTCCAATATTACAGACATAGTGGCATTTTCAGTGCCCTTAGTCTTCTAGGGCAGTTCTGGGAATTCTTATTTCTTTCCAGATTTATATTAATTCCATATTACTATATAAGTTTTGCAGCAAATTCAGGTGAATTTATAGATTTCTTTGAAACTGACCTAGACATTACATATTATTCCATCAGAGAGTTGTACACTTCAAAATACACAATTTAGTTACCATATATACTTGTGTAAAAGCCAACCTCATGCATAAGGGAAGGTTTCACAATCAAAATCATGAATTTTGATATGACCCATGGATAAGTTGAGGGTAAAACTTAGGGGGCTATAAGAAGGATGAAAAAAGAGAAAAACACTACTTCTGTCCCTCCTCCTTCTCTGGACCTCTCCTAACCACCTAACACCACTTCCCAGGTGCTGGAGGAGAGGTTTTAACATCGGATTGAGAAGGGAAGCAAGTGGTGTTAAATGGGGAGTTTCTTCCATGGGAAGAAAAGCCTTGCAGATGGGACTGGGGAGGGAAAGAAGGGGTGTTAAATGGTAAGTTTTTTTCCATGGGAAGAGAAGACTTGCAGATCAGACTGGGAAGGGAAGGAAGTAGTGTTTGATGAGGTGTTTTTTTTCCATAGGAAGAGAAGCCTTGCAGATTGGACTGGGGAGGAAAGGAAGTGACGTTAAAAGGGGTGTTTCTCTGCTGGGAAGAGAAGGCTTTAAAATCAAATTGGGGAGGGAAAGAAGTGGAGTTAAAAGGGGTGTTTCTTTGATGGGAAGAGAAGGTTTTAAAATCGTATTGGGAAACTCTTTCAAACACACACACACAAACTCCTGCCTCAAGGCACGAAGAATGTGGAATGGTGCTTGTTTCAGGACCTTTCTAACCAGTATTAGGAGCTTTTCAGATTAGCACAACGGGCAACCCTGGGGGGTGGAGTTGAGGCGGG
Source organism: Phrynosoma platyrhinos (assembly GCA_020142125.1). Lineage (NCBI taxonomy): Eukaryota > Metazoa > Chordata > Lepidosauria > Squamata > Phrynosomatidae > Phrynosoma > Phrynosoma platyrhinos. Next base: position 334,210,959 of record CM034701.1, read on the forward strand.
AGAGCCACATGCTGGCTGCCCTGACTCCATCCCGACCCTGTCCTGATGCCCTCTTGGCACAGCGTGCGCACATGCTGTGCCCAAAGGGTGCAAAAAAGCCACCACCGCCTCAGCTGAAAGGATGGCCTTTTGCCACCCCAAAAGGAGCAGCATTTTGCCGCTCTTTGGGGGGGGGCGTCAAAAAGGAGGATCAGAGCTGTGACGCTCCCAGGGGTGGCTCTGTGCCACTCCTTTCAGGCCATTTGCATTGGCCCTTAGTGTATTGACCCGTATATAAATTGACCCAGAATTTTAGCGTCAATTTGGGGGCATAAATTACTCAAAGTATAGTTGAGTATATACAGTAAGACATATTCAGATAAAGGATAGCTTACTGGCTGCACGTGGTCCTGAATCAACTTCTTGAGGTGCCCACAGTACTCCTCAGATTTTTTTTAATTAAATGGGCACTGCAAAAGAACAAGGAAACATTAGGGCTGCTTTATGGAGAAGAGGGTGAAATGCTAACAGGGGACAGAGAAAAGGCAGAACATTTTCTTTGCCTAGATTGTAAGGATTCCTCACATGAATTAAACACAAAAAATGACCAAATAGATGTCATGCAAGTAACTAACGTAATTCAGATAAGTAATCAAGATGCTAATCTGTCAAACTGAATAAATACAAAGTCTGGATGGGTTATTTGCAGTGATTTAAATGGTGGATGAAACAAATTCTCTCAGAAATCAAAACAAAATGATAACAAGAAATTGGATTCCAGTTCAGATCAGGTAGGGAGAACGTTGCAGGGGACATTGAAATTGATAGCAAGGGCTATGAGTCTTCTGATATAGAAACAGATAGTGAACGTTACATACACATTATTTGAAGAAGAATTCAGAGGTCTAATGTGAAATGTCTGCAACACATTGGGATTGGAACTTAATCAGAAAGTAGGTCAGTAAGAAAGTGAATTTCATATAAGGGACACAGGGCTACCTCAGGTTTTTAAAAAATGCCAAAAAGCATAGAGATTCTCATGCTAAAGGTATTCAAAAAGCATATAGAATTGGAGTAGGAAGCTCAATTGAATATCAAGAGGTTGTCAGGTTACCTTCAGAAACTGTACATGTTTGATAAAAAAAATAATGGAGCAGCTCATAGTTTACCTGGTGGATGCATTAATTTCAGGGACCATAGAACCAGGAAAGGAGACGCAGGGCCTTTGCAGACTGCCAGAAATAGTGCACATTAAATTGAGGCACTGCCCTGGCTCAGTGCTAGGGAATTATGGGAACTGTAATTTATTGTGGCACCAGAGCTCTCTGACAGAGAAGGCTCAATGTCTCAGAAAAAAATACAATTCCCATGATTCTCTAGCACTGAGCCAGGGCAGTGCCTCAATTTAATGTGCACTATTTCTGGCAGTCTGCAAAGGCCCACAGTGTTAAGTGAAGCTAATGAAAAGAGGGTTGATTCAGCATTGAACAAATCTCATGTAATATCAGCCTTAGCTCTTAGATCCTCATTAGCAGCTTATATGTTTACACGGGCAGCTGTAGTGTTGGTACAGGATCTTTTAGAGCAGTGGTTCCCAAACTTTGGTCCTCCAGATATTTTGAACTTCAGCTCCCAGAATTCCTAACAAACTGGCTGGGGCTTCTGGGAGCTGAAGTCCAAAACACCCTGGATTACCAAAGTTTGGGAACCACTGTTTCAGAGGTTAAGATTTAAGGGCTCTCACTTTTCCCCACACAGTAATTAAAAATCACTTTACTGTACAAGTGAGGATGCATCAGCCTTTGCAGCTAGATGAATTACAGTAACAGCAAGAGCAATGTCTACACCAGGGGTGGGCAGCCTAAGGCCCGAGGGCCGGATGCGGACCCCTGAGGCCTTTGGACTGGCCCCAGGCCAGTCCTGCTGCCGCCGCCCCCCACCATGATGATATTGATTATTGTTGTTATTACTTGTTCTTGGGCTTTTCTTGTCAAAATCTCCACGGGGGGGTTGACATGGCTTTTCTGGGGCTGAGAGAGTGCGCATGCATATTTTAAAATTTATTTATTTATTTATTTGGGCTTCGGCCCCCCAATTGTCTGAGGGACAGCAACCCGGCCCCCAGCTCAAAAAGGTTGCCTACACATTGGAAGGCTAAACAGACATCAAGAATAAATTTAGCAAGCACAGCTTTTAAATGGAGCATCCTTTTTGGAGACGAGACTCTAGAGCCGTGGTTCCCAACCTTTGCTCCTCCAGGTTTTTTAGTTTAATTACTAAAAGCCCTAGCTAGCTTGGCCAACACTTAGTAATTTTGTAACTCAAGTCCAAAACATCTGGAGGACCAAAGGTTGGCAATCACTGCTCTAGAGAAAGTTTTCATAAAAAAAACAAAGCTTAAAAAGCAAGTGATGCCCACAATTCAAACTAGAAGACTGAAGTGGAAACCTTTTAGAACCACTTTGCCATACCTTTATCAAAGAAGATATTTTGCTAGACAAAGAATTTTATGAAAATGTTCAGCCATAGTAGAGTAAGGGACAAAACAGACCGCCCTGAAGTGGCAGCGTGACGTCGCCCCTAAGAAAGCAACTGCACGCCACGGCCCCACTCTGGCTTTTTTCTGGTGCAAAAAGAAGTGTCAAAACACCGTTCCTTTTTGTGCCAGAAAAAGGCTGCTTTTCTGCTGTGGCGGCAGCTTTTCGGTGCTCCTGCGGCATGCAGTATATAAAGCCACATCGCCAGAGTGTCTCAATGCTGCCTGTCAGACAAGTGGTGCGATGTTGGCTTGGGAGTGGCATCGGGGCGTGTGTTGTCTAAACAACATACCACCGAGCCGCCAAGAAGCTGGCGCAAGGGGGCAGTCTGTTTTGCCCCCAGTCAAATTTCCAGTTGAGAAAGCAGGATACACACTAGAAGAGATGCAGCCTAGTCCTTCAGAATTGGTGAGCAGCAGTTCTGTCTCAAAGGAGATTCCAAAGTAGGAGAAGTTTACTTTGGTTGTTCCTTCGTGAGAAGCAATAAGAAATCAGTGGGTCATAAACATGGTGATGCATGCTACTAAATTTTATTTTCAACAAGACCAAAGGACAGATACTTTTCCATACCAGTGCCAAAAAAACAGCCAGAAGTATGAAATAATCCACAATAGGATTCAGCAAATTATAATTTTAGTGGAAGTACCATACTTTCAGAATTTGAAAAGCATATATTTCATATTTTGGGGAGTTTCCAAGCACACTGGAGGTCACAGGCCTGTATTAAACCTCAATTCCTGAACAAGTTTGTAAAGTACCACATGTTCAAGATGAAGAACCTACAGACAATTCAGGAGAACCTACACACACACACACACACACCCAACTATTAGACATTAATATGGATATTTACCTCTATATTTCAATGGCTACAACTTGCAGAAGATACTTAAGATTCCATTTTCACGACAAGCATTACCTCTTCATTGCTTCTACACCAAGAGTATCACCATGGCGGTACCCTTCCATGGTGGTGGGATTACATGCTTCTATGAGGCAAGAGGCTATGCTGATGATAGCAATGCTGCTAGTAGGGTGTCCTATGTCAGTCATACCTTTGCTAAGGAGCGAGACTAAATGTGCCCGACAACTGCTAAGCAGAAGCAGTAGTGGGAGGGAAGACACTGGCAGAGGATCTCTCAGACACAATGGCCATTGCTCCATAGCTAATATTTGTTAGTAGTGCACAGAAAGAGGCATAGTAAACCTCTTTTGAATGTCTTTTACCATGAGAATCCTATAATGTGAAAATCCAAAATGGTGATGAGACTTAAAAACGTGACATGATAACTACTATAACTGTGATACCGCAGTAACACACATTGTAGTAAGTCTTAAAATCTTATTTTTATTAAATATCAAAAGTGGTGGTATTCCTGTTTAATTGCTACTTATTTACTTAATTAATAATATTAATGTTTTCTATTTCTTTCCTTTCCCAGGGAGAAAGATGAATTAGTAGCAGCCCTTTCTTCACTGAGAATAAATCTAAATGAAATGCAGAGAAGGGAATGTAGTGCTTATGAACAAGTGAAGCAAGCTGTACACATGACCGAAGAAGCCAATTTGGAAAGAACTAAGGTAAATTTTTAAAAAGATACACACACACACACAAAGTTTAGGCATGGCCTCTCTACATACTGTGTTAGGTATCAAGAATATTGCCTCCATGCTCTGCTTGTGCTCATTAGAAGCAACTACAGTTGCCTCTCTGTTCTTGCGGACTTGAAGTCCGCGGTTTTGCATATTCACGGAGG
>CM034701.1:334215331-334233845 GCA_020142125.1 Phrynosoma platyrhinos
AGAGAGAGAGAGAGAGAGAGAGAGAGAGAGAGAGAGAGAGAATATATGCTAAGGAGGAGACTATAGAACATTATTAAGTAGCACAATCAACTGTACCTGGAAGAACACCTGAAAATACTACTCAGTTGAGCTTTTACTGTTCAACATAGTGATTCTGGTGTCATGAGGTTTGCTGTTAAGTCTTTTAGTCTTTCATTGGTTTCAATAACAATGTGATATACCACTCATACCTTGGGAGCTGTGTGAACTATGTTTACACAGCTTTTCTAATTTATAAGATTCATTTTCAATGGCTTATTTAAAAACTCTATTTCATTGTAGGTTTTTGTGGGTTTTTTGGGCTATGTGGCCATGTTCTAGAAGAGTTTCTTTCTGACGTTTCGCCAGCATCTGTGGCTGGCATCTTCAGAGAAGATGCCAGCCACAGATGCTGGTGAAACGTCAGAAAGAAACTCTTCTAGAACATGGCCACACAGCCCGAAAAACCCACAAAAACCTATGGATGTCGGCCATGAAAGCCTACGACTTCTATTTCATTGTCTTGATAACTAGTGCCCTCTGCTGTATCATTAGTAAATTACCTTTAATTTAGAGGAGTTTGTAATACTGCAGGATTTTTTTCCTAAAAGATTGGATTACATTAGAGAATTAAATGTGCTGTGAAAAAGAATACAGGTAGCCTCAGTTTCAGGAGTTACAGTATATAGTACAGATTTTAGACTTCACCAATTGCAGTTATTTCTGGGAGCACAACCATATTAGTGTGTTAAAGAACCATAATAATTTGTTAGTCTGTGTGGTGCCACATAACCCTTTGTTGTTTTCACCATGGAGATACTGCCATTAAAGTTTTTAAAAATACAGTTACACAAAAATAAAATGTTATTAGCTAAGACCACCATGCCAAAGTAATGTATGTGAATGGTTTAAAATTTGGATGGTGCCTTTGCACACATCCATGGGCACCCACATGGCACCACAGTTTACAAACATCTTTATGGCTGATCTGAAACAATGATTCCTCGGCACACATACCCAAAAACCTCTCTTCTACCTATGATTTGTTGATGACTTCTTTGTAATTTGGTCACATGGAAAAGAATTACTTGAGAGAAGTTCAACCAGGATTTCAACAGCTTTCACCCTACCATCAATCTGAGCCTGGAACAATCCACCTAACAAATTCACTTTCTTGACACCACAATGCACAATGGATGTCTAAGCACAACACTCTTATTAAAAAAACCCAGTGATTGCTACACATATATACATGCCTGCAGTTTCCACCCAGAATGCACTATCTAATCTATTGTTTACAGCCAACCCCTCTGGTACAACTACATCTGTTCAGACACAAAAGATACTCAAAACTCTTAGATTTACAACAGACATTTCTCAAACTAAAATACCCACTTATACAGATACAAGACCCTGCCACAAATCCAGACGTCTGGTGAAGAGTCCATCCAGGGACAGCCCACCATAAAAGAAGCACAAAGTTCCCCACTATCTCTGCCATGGTGCTGAGATATTCTTTGGAATTCCATGCTGTGGCAGTGAAAGTGGGGTAGGCACAATGGCAAAGGTTTAGTCTGTCCGGGGAGAGCCTACTGTAAAAGAAGCCCTGACTTGTTCTGCTCTCCCTACCATGTGAGTGATGTAATTGCCTCCTGTAATATTGCTCCCAAAGGAGCACATTTAACCACCTTTGGTTGTCTGCAGTCAGCCTGTTTGTCTCCTCTTCCTTTGTCTCTCCAAAGACAAATGGTCAACCTACAGACACCCAAGGGTGGGCAGATAGGCAGTAAAGAAGGGCTGGAGAAGTCAGGCAAAAACAAGAAGCCAGCCATTCATCCAGATATGGTTTCTTATCTTTTGCCCACTTTCACTGGATCCTGTTTATTGCCTGTCCACCCACCAATGGAGAAGATGGAGAGGAGGAAGAGATAAGTGGGCTGGCTGCAGAGAACCATAGTCAGGCGGTTGGTGAAGAGGAGACAGAGAAGGCAGGCAGAAAATGAGACCCATGGCTGGTCTTTACTATGGGTGGGCACAGGGAAGCCAAGAAAGCTTCTTGGTGAAACCTCTACTATGGATGGAGAGCTCTTGGCATATTCCATTTTGGGCCCCAAAACCTGCTCTTGATTAACATAACATAACATTGACTTGTACACAAGTATATATGATAATTTCATGTAGATGGCAAAGTGATAAACTATCTCTTAACATCATGGTCTTTTTACCACTCTGTTCTTGGTAAAACTTAAATGCCGTATTTTCCGGCGTATAAGACGACCCGCGTATAAGATGACCCCCCATTTTTCCAGTCAAAATATAGAGTTTTAGCACCTTTATCTTCATTATCCTTATACCCGGCGTATAAGACGACCCCCCCACTTTAGTCACAGATTTTGCAGGTTAAAGGGTCATCTTATATGCCGGAAAATACGGTATGTATATATCCAATCATAAGATGCTATGCATATCTATATAGCAATATATGATTAAATCCAGAATTAATCCTACCTGGAATAGAACCACTGAAATGAACAGGATTTGTTAATCACAACTTATTTAAGTCCCTTTGGTTTCAATGGGACTATTTAAGGTAGAAGTAGCATTGAATTTGATCCATAAATTGTGCTAATTTAATAGAAATATGTTTCATGTAGACCTGTTACATTTCTAGCTTCAGCTTTTTTTTAAAGTCAAGTCTTGTTGTACACTAAAGATGTATTTAGCTTTTATCTTTAAAATAATACTGTCTCCACAGGCTTTTGTTCAGTGTGAACAACTTAAAAATGAAATGGAGAGACAGAGAAATCGTCTTGAAAGGGAGTTAGGAATCCAGCTAGATAAGAGGGCCCAAGAGCGAGAAGCAGTTCGTGAAGAAATGAAGAAAGAAAAAGAGAATTTGTCATCCATGGTATTTTAATATTTTTCATATAAATACTTTGTTGTCTCATCAGTGGTTTTCTGTTCCATTCTTTTTAAGGCAGTTAAATTTTGCACTTTCCTTTGGCTGTTCTTTGGAATATTTCCCATATTTTAAAAAAATAGCTAGTTAACATACTCTGGTTTCTCTTCAGATTGTAAAATATAGCTAGTTAACTATCCTAATGGCTCAAAGCAACATATCAATTTTTACAAGACTGAATGCTTTACCATTTAGGCTTCCCCTTCCTTTCCAAACCAAACCAAAAACCCCTAGTTTTTCCCTCTTTGCTTTCTCATTAATGTAGCTTTGCTTTGTTTCAGGTGATGTCTTTATCTGAGAATGTCGCTAGTCTAGAAGCTCAGGTTGACAGGATTACCAGGGAGAAGATCACATTAGCAAGTCAACTGGAAGAAGCTCAGAATCAAAATGCTTCTCATGAAATGGAGATTAATAAGGTAAAACAGTTCTTTAAAACACAGAATAGTCAATTATCAGCAAAAATGAAAACTTGGTAACATTAAGTCTTTATGTTTTATGTCTTCATAGGTTATGCTTTAGTTCATTAAAGGGTCATGTCAGACAGGCTTTTGCTTAGAAGCCAGACTAAATTTGCTACACAACTCCTGGGCTGCAGCAGCAGTGTAGAGGGGGGATTAACAGTGGTGGAGGATCTCTCAGAGACAATAGTGACACCATAGCTTACACTCGTTAGTACTGTACAGAAGGACGCACTCTAAACCCCCCATGAATGTCTTTTACCATGAAAACCCTATGACAAGAAAATTCAAAATGAAACAAGAGATAATGGCAGAAGATGAAACTCCCAGGTTGGATGGCACTCAACATGGTACTACTGGAGTATAGTAGAGATGAGTAGCATTATGGCTAATGATTCAACTGGACTGAAATGAAAAGGACATTCAGCTGCTGATGTGCTTAGGGGTGAAAGAAAAATCTGAAGCTGCACAACAAATATAGGAACATGGAATGTGAGAAGCATAAATCAGAGGAAGCTAGACATTGTAAAACAAGAAATAGAACAAATAAACATTGCAATATTTGGGGTGAGCAAGCGAAAGAGGACAGGAATGGGACATTTTGAATCATAGTTACAGTGTTTTACTCAAGAAATGAAAATTTAAGTAGAAATGGGATGGCACTAATAGTGAGGAAGGATATAGCAGAAGCATCAAAAGACAAAAATTCTACCTAATAATATAAGACTTCAGGGAAAGCCAATCAATATAACCATAATCCAAGTTTATGCTCCAATTACAGAGGCAGCAGCAGAAGAAACAGAAAGTTTCTACGCTGGAGTCTAGGAGGAAGTTGATCACACGCCAAAACAGGGCTTCTTGTTAATCACAGATGATGGCAGTATAAAAGCAAGAAACAGTAGAACCAAACATTGTTTTAAAATTTGGTCTAGAATCACAAAATGAAGCAGAGGAACAACTAATTGAATTTTGTTCATTGCAAGCACATTCTTCAAGCAACCAAAGAGGCGACTAAATATATGGACAGCACCTGATGGCCATTATAGAAATCAAATAGCCTACATAATTGGAAGCATTAGATGGAGAAGCACCATTCTTTCTGCAATAAGAAAATTAGAAGCAGAGTGTGAACACAGACTGTGAACTACTGATATAAAAAACTGGTAAAGCTAAAGAAGAATATTAAATCAACCTTCATGTCAAAATACAGCCTGAAGAATATCCACATACAATTTGAGGAGATTGTAAAAAAATAGATTTGCACTATTAAGCCTAAATGACAAGGAGCCAGAAGAACTCTGGACTGAAACCTGGGACATTATCAAGGAGAAATGCAAAAAACCCCAAAAACACTATCTGTAGCCAAAAAGAAAGAGAAAGCTCAGTGGATGTCAAATAAAACTCTTCATGAACTTAAGAACAGGTGGGAAGCAAAAGCAAAACGTGACAGAAATAAGATCAGAAACCCGAATGCAACTGTTCAAGTGACTTGTACACAAGGACAAAGGGAACTAATATAATTACCAGTGCAGAAAAATAGAAGATGATGACAAAAAATGAAGAACAAGAAACCATTTCCACTAGATCCAAGAACTTAAAGGGAAATTTAAATCAAGAGTGGGGATGATATACAACCAGAGGAACATATTACATGACCAAATACAAATAAAAAGCCAATGGATACAATTTCTGAAGAGGTATATAATGAGTTGAAAGGAGGGCCTTCACTCAAGGAAGACTTATTTGAAGATGAACCTACATTTTTAGAAAGTGAAGTGGAAGCTGCACTCAAGGCACTTGAGAGAAATAAATCACCAGAAACAGATGGCATACCAATAGAGCTGCTTCAGGGTGCAGAGACAGAATCTATGCTGGTTCTTACTGAAATCTGTCAACAAATGTGGAAAACAAAACAATGGCTCACATATTGGAAGCACTCAATATACATTCCATAGGACCATTGCCTTAATATCTCATGCCAATAAAGTCATGCTCAAAATTCTACAGCAAAGACTTTTACCATCTATAAAGCAAGAAATGTCAGATGTTCAAGCTGGGGTCAGGAAAAGAAAAGGTACTAGGGATCATATTGCAAACATACTTGGGATAATTGAGCACACCAAACAATTTAAGGAAAAAATCAGCCTTTTGTTTAGATTATGAAAATTTTTTGGATCTTTCTTAAAGAAATATTTGATTATACTGATGTGTACTCAAGAGAAGAGCATACCATCAAGGCAGAATATTGAGAAATGGAATACATTCATCACTTTGTTTCGTGGAGGATCCGTACTGGCCCCCACCTTTTGTTTAGATTATACAAAACCTTTTGTTTAGATTATGAAAATTTTTTGGATCTTTCTTAAAGAAATATTTGATTATACTGATGTGTACTCAAGAGAAGAGCGTACCATCAAGGCAGAATATGGAGAAATGGAATACAGTCATCGCTTTGTTTCGTGGGGGATCCGTACTGGCGCCCCCCGAAAATGAAATATTGTGTATATTCACGCTCCACATGTTCCTGTGTGTGGCCGTGCACACGCATCATTTTAAGTCTCTCCTCTTGCCAGAACGCAAGAACAGAGGGACAACTGTAATTTCCAATTGGCAAGGGGATCAAGGCATGACTGCGTTTTATCAGCCTGTCTGTTTAATTTGCATGCTACCATATGTAAACCAGGATTAGACTCAAAAGAAGGAGACATGAAAACTGGATGAATGTCAGAAAAAGAAGATATGAAAATTGGATGAACATCAACAATTTAAGATATGCAGATGATATCATACTACTAGCAGAAAAACATGACTTGGAAAGATTACTGAAGAAAAAAAGCACAAAGGCAGAGTTACATTTGAACAATTAAAATGATCACAGATGATTTATATAACTTTATTTTAAAAATATTTTATTTTCCTTTTACACACACATACATTTTTAAAAAATAAAACTTCATACAGACATATATTTATGTACATCAACAAACATTTACGCCCATATCACTCAAACATTCTTATTTCTACCTAGCACCATTTGTCTATAAGTTTAATTAAACATGTCTTATCTCATATTCTGTATCTACTCTTTAATTCTATGTTCTGTAGGTTAAAGCAAATTTCTTCCATTTATCTCTTACTCATAAATTTCTTGCTTTAATCCACAAATCCCGTCACCCAACATATTACTTATACATTTAATAAGTACATCCCAGTCCTTAAAGTTTTTTATATTACCATCTCTTAATAATCGGGTTAACTTCTCCATCTCTGCCATATCAAGCACTTTCAATAATAATAATAATAATAATAATAATAATAATAATAATAATAATAATAATACAATTTATTTATACCCCGACCCTCTGCCAAGCAATCGGGACAGCTTATAGTATTAAATATTAAAAATCATTCTTCTGCTATAGGGAGAGTATTCTTCTCTGTATCCATGCAATCAGCATTCTAGCAGCGGTAGTCATAAAAGATGGTCCTGCCATATTTCTTATCAAACTCCGCCTCTGTGAGAATGAGGAAATACATTTCTGGATCCATTTTTGGTCTTTAATATTTTCTCTTATCCTTCTATGGATTAATTACCAGAATTTATTAACTTTGTCACAGGACCACTATGTATGAAAAAAAGGTACCCACCTCCCTTCCACATTTCCAACACTTATTATTGCTATTCTTGTACATTTTGGAAATTTTACCAGGGGTTAGGTACCAACAATAACACATTTTATAAAGATTTTCTTTTATGCTTTGACAGGCCTGATAGTTCGGGGTTTTTTAGTCCATAGTTTCTTCTACTGTGGAAATTGCATTGAATGTCCTAAGTTCTGAGACCATTTTATTGTATATTCTTTTATGATTTCTTCTTCTGTGTCCCATTTTAGTAATATTGATCATTCTTTTGATTATCTCTTAGTTGAATGGATTCTAGTTCTGTTTCTTTTTCATTAATGTTGTTTCTGTCTTGGTTTTTTCTCTAAGCTGTCTGTTTAATAGCCACTGGCAGTGTATTCCATCTATTATTATTTCTTCTTGTTGTTTGATCTTAGAGATTCCTCCTTTCCATGTCAGTAAGTCTTTATATCTTATCCATTTCCCTTTTAATATATTCTCTCTCCTGTAAAAGGCTTCATGTGGAGATATCCATTGTGGGGATTTTGGTTAGCACCTTTGCTTATAGAGAGATGTGAGATTCCACCTCAACATTAGGAGGAATTTTCTGACTTAAGAACTGTTTGACAGTGGACAACACTCCCTTGGAATGTGGTGGAGTCTCCTCCTTTGGAGGTCTTTAAATACAGGCTGGATGGCTATCTGTCGGGGATGCTTTGATTTTGAATTCCTGCATAGTTGGAGTGAATGGCCCTTGTGGTCTCTTCCAACTCTACGATTCTATGTTTCTATGATTCTGTATTTTCTAAACTTTAAATATTGGTTTTCCTATGTAACCCAGATGTTGAAACCTTCTGTCTTAAGTTTTAAATGTTAATTATTTATGTCCCTCCCACCCACCTCCTAGTCTAGCTTCCTAGACTCCCACTTGTGTGAATCACAGGGATCATGAAGAAGAAGGACAGGTTGCATGCTTGTAACTAGTTATTTGAGTTGTCATCTGTGAGCTCGCATAAACTTACCCATCCTCCCGTCTTTATGTATCCTGTATCGTAGTCCTTGGGATGCTGTTATGTGGCATCCTTTGGAACTGAGGTAAATGAGCAGGAACAGTAAGAACAGAGCCAAGGACAGATGGAGCTACTGCCAAAAATCTTGCCTAGCTGTTCTAGAAGGTTCTGAAGATGGACTGCACAGGAACAGGAATACCCAATTGTGTGAGCTTACAGATGATCACTCAAACAACTACATTTACAAGTATGCAACATGTTCTTCATAACCAATAAAGTAGTGTATGTGTGTGTGCTATGGCCCTCCAGGTTCTGAGGAACTACCATTCCCATCAGGCCTCACTACCAGCCAAGCTGGAGGATGTTTCAGCCAGGGTCATGATGGTTTGGTTGTAGCTCCTCCCCTTATGGTGATGATACAGCATCACCATAAGGGGAGGAACTACAACCAAGCTCTCATGAGCCTGGCTAAAATATAAAATGAAATGTCAGAACCTGGAGGGCAGTAGGTCCCCCACCCCTCTATTAAAGGAACAGGAACCATTTCCAGTTTTCACTTTGGCAACCTTAGGGCCTAAGCAGACTAGCAGAAATAGTGCACATTAAATTGAGGCACTGCCCTGGCTCAGTGCTAGGGAATCATGGGAATTGTATTTTTTTCTGAGACATTGAGCCTTCTCTGTCAGAGAGCTCTGGTGCCACAATAAATTACAGTTCCCATGATTCCCTAGCACTGAGCCAGGGCAGTGCCTCAATTTAATGTGCACTATTTCTGCTAGTCTGCTTAGGCCCTTAGTCTTGTCTGTGATACATGCTCTCTTTCATTGTGCTCCTGCTCTTTTTTTGCTGAAAAGTTGTGAGTTGCAGTCATGGTTGTTACAAAGAAGTAACTCTGTTTCACCGTGTTACTGCTCAAAAGAGCGGGCGATCAATGTAATTCATTAGAAAAACAAGTTTCTTTCTTGCTCTGGTAAAAAATATAAGGGAAAATGGGTTAAAGCAGGGGTAGGCAACCTTTCCCCTTTAAGGGCTGAGGGACTTCAGCTCCCAGAAGCCTCAGCTATGTTGGCCAATAGTCCCATGTTGGCCAAGAGCTCCTGGGATTCTGGGAGCTGAAGTCCCTCGGCCCTTAAAGGGGAAAGGTTGCCTACCCCTGGTATATTGGTTTTGGACACTGGGAGATGAAGCTTTGGATTCCCAATTGACCATGAAAACCCACTGGATAACCTTGAGCAAGTCACTTTCTCTCAACCACAGAGGAAGGCAAGAAAAAAATTATATAAAAAAAAACCCCCTAAGATAGGGTTACCATACCTCAGGACTGCCTTAAAGACACGTAGCAAAGTAAATGTGTAAGTATAGAAGATAGCCACTAGAGGGCATCAAAAGCTTTCCTTCTAAATAAATATTGTTTGTGGAATCCAGAAACTGCAGGATCTTTTCTATTTAATCTAACAGGTGTGTGGAGAAATACGTTATCAATTGAATCAGACCAAAATGAAGAAGGATGAGGTAGAAAAGGAACACAGAGAGTATAGAACAAAAATTATGAGGGAACTTGAAATTAAAGATCAGGTAAGAGATCACCATGATCAACTATTGTTAAATGTTTTAGTGCTTTCATTCTTCCAATAGTGACACATAACTGTTTTTTGTTCTAAATGAAAATAATCAGTGTAATACTACTAATTTCTTTATTAACATTATTAACAAAGTGTTTTATTTTATGGAGTTGCCAAAAGATATAGATAAAAATAACTATGTAATATTTAATATGTCCTGTCATAGATCATATATGCATGAAAAGATATTGTATGAGAATGTTGTGTAATATACATATGTTACTGTATTGTGTCTACTATCTCAAAAAATCAAAAGACACATTAAGCACAAATGACAGTACTATATATTTTTAAAACACAATGTAAAATATATTCCCCTATCTTTTCTTTTAAAAGAGTTATTAATATACATTCATTAAGTATTCCAAAATAAACAAGTTATTGGTATTAAAACTGATAATTTTGCTGTGTCATACAGACATAGATATGTCTCTTTGACTACTGTGTTAAAAGCCATAGTTTATTAATCAGCATTTAATATTCGGATCAACCAAAACTAAATTAGGGATGAGTTGAAAAGAATTTCTTTGAACTGAACCCTATGAAGATCCGGTTTATATTTTTCCTATTTACCTGTTTTACTTTGCCTAATTAGATTTGCACAGGCCACACTTCACAAGTGTATAATAAATCATGTTTTTATTGAAGTGAACAAGCTTATTGTCAAAGTTACAGTACTGTGAACTGACACTATTGTGTTTCCAGTTTAATTGTGTAAGTTACTGTTAATTAATACAGAAAATATTAACCTTAACATCTTTTATAGAATTTATAGGGAACTGCTTCAAGGATACCCTCCCGCAAGACCCTTAAATACTAGTATTAATTATCTAGTTCCGTTTATTCCTTAATGAAAAGCAGTTCTCATGGGATAGGTCACCCAATTTTCTTGGATTTACTTCCTTCTCTATGGCATCTCACTCTGTTCTGGAAGCTCCTGTGAGTAGTTTTTGAGAGAGAGTTTGAGGGGTAGGGGGGGAAAATAAGGTGCCTAATTTGTATGAGTTAGAAGTACTTCCTAACTTAGTTACACTAAGGCAAATCTACTTTTTCCATAACTCCAATCAGGCCCTAAAGAGAGTTAAAATATAATTTTATCTTTTTTGGGAAGAGATATAACAACTATAAAAAAAAAATACTGCTACAAGGTATGCTAATATGCTGAGAAGTATGGACAAAATTATTTTGAATAGTCTATAAAAATGTGTATGAACATTTGAACAAATGGCAAAATGACAGTTGGGAACTTGCACTTGTTTTTGGGGATTTTTTTACCCCTTAAGTAATAACATTATTAGTAAGTTGCAATGATAGCTTTAAGCATTAATCACTAATACTACAGACAGAGTATCCTATAGAGAAACCCTGTTGAGCTTGACAGAGTTCTGTTTACCATTACCATTATAACTAGTACTACTGCTTTCACCCTTACTATTTGACACATGTGGACAGTGAACTGTTTGGAATGAGAAGTTCATGCAAGTTGTGATGTCTCTATTCTGCCTTTCTATTAGATGCATATGGTGCATGGAGAGAAAAGGAATGAGATGGATTATACTTCTATTTTCTTGATGTCTGGTTGTAGTGCTTCTCTTCACAGTATGACAGAAGTTGGAATGGAGAGCTACATTTTTTGAGGGGAGATGTTTAGTCTTAGGACATTGCACCAGTGATGCAAATAAATCATGCTCTTAGATAGAAAAGTGATAAACCAGTTCTTTATTTTCTCAGTTATAGCATGACTTTCAGGGCTCAGGACAGAGTTGACCCTCTTTTGATAATTAGGTTTAATCCTTTTTTGTTGTTAGAAATTGGGGTTTGGCTAGCTTTGAAACCTGTCAGGATGTTCTTTCCTAAGCATATTCCATGTCTATTTAGTCACCTTTCTGTATTGGGTGCTGAAAGCACTTCACAGTAAAGTAAGACTATTACTTCATTTACTTCCACAGCAAGAAAGGAGAAGACCAAAAGTTCATCTTTTACTTAGAGAGCCTCTGTGACTGTGTCCCAGAAATGACAGTGCTGCACAGAAATGTTGCTAGGAATTGAGTCTGGGCACAATAATGATTACAGAGATGAGAGATAATTCATTGCAAAGCACAGATTTTCAGTGCAAAATTGCTAGAATAGATGGACATCTGAAGCCCTGAAGGATAGCTGCTAGTTTGTTTAAATGAGTCTTCTCCAATCTAATGTCCTCCAGATGTGTTGGACTAGAACTGTCATTCTCAGTAAACATGGCTAGTATAGTCTAAGGTACAGTTCACATAAGCAATAAGTTGTGGTTTTGTCCATTTTGAAACTTACCGTATATACTTGACTGTAAGTTGATCTTATGTATAAGTCTAGGACAGGGTTTGGGGCCAAAATTAGGAATTTTGATATGACCTGTGGATAAGTTGAGAATAAGATTTAGGGCAGGGGTCAGTAACCTACAGCCCGTGCTCCCACCGCTGCCGTTGCCCCGCACACATGCACGGGCGCACAGTGACGCGCACCATTTTGGAAGGTCCTACGGCGGCTGCGCAGCCGCCGTTGGGCCTTAGGAAGACTACATCGCGGCTGCGCTGGGTGAATTCACCTGTTGCAGGCACGGGGAGGGGGCTTTCCAAGGCCCAGGGAAGCCCCCCTGTGCCTGCGGTGGGCGAATTTACCTGCTGCAGGCACGGGGGGACGTTTCCAAGGCCCAGGGAAGCCCCCCTGTGCCTGCGCCAGGCAAATTCACCTGCCACAGGCACGGGGGGCCTTCCAAAATGGAGCCTGCACTGTGCGCACATGCGCACGACTGTAGGTGTCATGCACATGTGTGTGCGGGGGAGCAAGTGTGCGTGTGCAAGCGTGCACACGCCTGGCTGGCCGACCCCCGCTCCATTTCCCCCCCTGCCCCCCCAGCAACAAAGGTTGCCGACCCCTGATTTAGGGTCATGTAACAATGGATCTAAATGATGAAGCAAAGGAAGGCAGTGCCAAATAACATACAAAATTCCAGCAGGACAGCTGTTTGTGTTCACACTGAATTATGGATGGGGGGGGGTGTCAGTCCTTCCAGGACAGATTACACTCTTGCGTTTCACCAGGGGATGGTTTGTATTTTTATGAGAGTTAAAGTACTGTACTTACATTGACCCATGGATAAGTTGACCCAGATTTTTGGGTCAGTTTTTTTTACTAAAATTTCTAGACTTATACATGAATGTTTAAACAGTACATGTTTAAACAATATATGTGTCTAACATGGAAGAATTTAGGATGAAGCCATGCTGTGGGACTAAACACTGGAGCAAAATAACTTGGTTTGCTCCTCTTCAAGCCAGGAAATGCGAACTATTGCACTGGTATGTGGACTGTGTGCTGGTGCAGAGATGGAGGAAGGGGCCAGTGAGCTGCCTGCACCATTGCTACACTTTTTTTGGCATCCACCCACAGACAAAAGGGGGCAGTGTGCACTCTCAGTGTTTGGAGATGGCAGTGTGGTCAGCGTGTTCTCCCTGTTAATTGGGAAACCCAGAGGTAAACCAGCTTTCCCTCTCCATCTGTCTGTTCAGCCGCTAAGTTCTGACTTGGTGTATTTAGCCACCTTGGACACGCATTCAGTGTAAAAGTGGGATGATGAACAGTGGCATCCCTAGGGGTGGTGTGATTCAGTGGGGTAACTCATGGTATCACCCTCCCCATTGACCTCCCATTTCACACCATACAGAATCCCTAGTAATGCTTTTTTTTGCATTAATGTTACTTGTAAATTCCCATATATCACTGAATGTAATGCTAATAATTGTGATATAAACAACTAGCAACATTAAAAGTATACCTTCAAATTACAATGTCATAAGCACCACCTAAATGTATTTATATATACATAGTAAATATTTGCTTAAAATGTGATGTTTTTAAAGAAAATTTAAAAGGAATATTTTTTTAAAAATTCTAAAAATTCTTAAAAAATTTTTGAAATTTGAATTTAAAAATTTGGGGGGGTTCTCCTTTCTCCTCCCACTGAGCTTCACTCCAATCCCACCATCTCTTAAAGCACTTTAAATGCTTTAAAGCACTGGTGATGCCACTGACAATGAACATTAGCAAGCAGTTTTTCCATATCCTCGTGCTGAATCAATAGCAATAGCAAAAAAATTTACCCCCCCCCCACACGTTTTCATAGCAGATAGTAGAATTCCAATACATTTCCTTCAATCTTGAAATCAGAGATGAGGAAATGTTCCATGGGCTGTACCTGGTTCATTTTCCATAACCTCAGACCCTTTTGCTTGTGTCCACTTAAAAAAAACCAAAGCAGAAGTGACTAGTTTTGGGGAGTGGGGGCAGAGGAGCTATTTCCAGGGTCCAGCAGATGCAAGGTGTAAAACATTGTTAAAATGCATACACTCGTCACTCCACATTTGCAGCCTTGATTATTCATAGATTTTATTAATATGTGCTCTCTACATATCCTCCATTGAAACTCTGTGGTCAACCTTAACCAAACATTGCACTGAAGGACCTGGAGATTCCTAGAGAGAACAATCCACTAAGCATTTGTAGCTCCTCCAGTGCAATTCTATGCTCAATGTCTGGCAAATGTTGACCACAGAGTTGCATCAGAGGACCTAGAGATTCCTAGAGAGGTGCTCTCTCAGGTAAAAACATAGTATTTTTGTTATTTGTGGTTTTCCACATTCACGGGGGCCCTGTGCCCCTAACACCGCTGAATGTAGAGGGACGAGTGCACTTGTGTCTGCTGGATACTTGTATAAGCTGACATTTTTCCTGATGGTTAGAGCAAAGCAAAGCAGCTTCATTTATATACCGCTTCATACCACACTATGGGGTGTCTAAGCGGTTTACAACTGTGAGCTGATTGCCCCCCAACAAGCTGGGTACTTAGCGACCTCGGAAGGATGCAGGCCTGAGTCGAGCCTCAGCCCTGGCTGGTATTGAACTTGCAACCTTGTGGTTTATGAGTGAGTGGCTGCAGTACAGCCATAAGAGCTCTTGGTGACTGCACTAGAGGGTTTGGCTGCAGGCCATATAGTTCCTGCCTCCTGGTATATAGTAGTCTTTTCACCACTCCTCTCTCCCAAATGCTGTCCGAGGAAGTGATCATGGTATAACCTTAAATAGATATTACACCTTCACCACTGAAAATGCTCTTATTTTTGTCCAGATATAGTTGTTTTGAGAGATTTGCCATTTAGTAGTCCTCCTTATTTTATTCTTCCCAGCTAGCTGGTAAACCAGAAGACTGTTTCTGAGATAGAATGCTTGCAAAATCATATGTGACCTTTCTCTGCCCTTTCAGGTTTGATCTTCACCTGTCCCATCCTGACATATCTACTCATCTCTTCTTTCTCTCTGTGTGTATATGTGCCTTCAAGTCACCTTTTGACTTATGGTGACCCCATTTGTTCGGTTTTCTTAGGCAAGGAATACTCGGGGTGATTTGGCCATTTCCTTCCTCTGAAGTATAGTCTACAGCACTTGGTATTCATTGGCAGTCTCTCATTCAGTTACTAAGCAGGGGTGATCCTAGCTTCAAAGATCATACAGGATCTGGTGGCTGCAGCATATCCTTTATTTTATACCACCATTCAGGTTCTCAAATGTGATTTTTGGGGTTAGGGAAGTAAGGAATTAAAGTTCTAGGACAGCATTGTCTTGTGCATTCTGACCATTCCATCTTTCATTTTTATATTTGTTTCTGTACCTCTACTGAAGTTGGGTTATGGGGTATGCCTCCACTCCCCCAACTAATGTAAATTTAAATTTAGTGGAACATTCATACCCTGGCTCCTTTTGACCCCATTTTATTACTTCTCTTTTTCCTCTGGCCATTGCCTTCAGTGGCACAATTCAAAAGGTTGTTGTCATGCCCTTCCTGGATGAGGACTCAGAGGATGAGTCATAACTTCCTCCGGGTCATGAGCCTACGGTGGAGGAACCCCAGCCTGGCCCTAGCAGTCCTGCGTTGCCAACTCCCACAGAGTCTCTAGTAGAATCTGTGGTGTCTCAGGAGGTTGCTTCTCCCATGGAGTCTCTAGTAGAACATACTTGGCCACCTCGGCCTGAACCAAAACTCCCGGGTGAGAAGGTGCAGAGTCTTGCAGAAACCAAAATGTCCAGCTGACTTATTGTCATGACACAACCTGAAGACCTCCTCCCGACAAGTACCAGTTGGCACGTAGAGGCGACCTTGTCGGTAAAGGAGGCCTTCCCGGAGTGTGAAGGGAGAAGCATCTCCCTCTGCAGCATGCTGGGCCACCGACAGGTCCTGGCTCTGGAGGTCGTGGATCTGGTCTAACAAGGTAGCCTCTCATGGAGCAGTGGCAAAGTTCTCTGGGTGCAAAATGGTGGACTGAAGCTCCCCCTCCAGATCTGTGACGTATTCTGGCTTCCAGGAGAATGCGTCTGCTTGACGATTCTGGACCTGAGGCACATACTGCAGCTGAAACTTGAAGTGGGCAAAGAACATGGACCACTGCTTCTGTGGTTGGGACAACTTCTGCACCGTCTGCAGGTGCTCCAAGTTGTGATGGTCAGTGTGCACCTGCACCGGGTGAGCTGCCCCTTCAAGTAGATGATGCCAAGTCTCAAATGTTGCCTTGATTGCCAAGAGCTCCTTCTCCCAAATGGTATAGTTCCACTTGGCAGGTGTGAGCTGTTGGAAGTAGAAAGCACAAAGCAACAGGTGCACCTGGGGCCCTGTCGGCTGGAACAAAACCACTCCAAGAGCAACATCCGAGGCGTCCGCCTCGACGACAAAGGGTGTCTGTGGATCTGGGTGCCACAGTATGGAAGCTGGTGTGAAGTGCGCCTTCAAGGCCTCAAAGGACTGCTGCGCAGCTGCTTTCCACTGGGACTGAACCTTCCCTCACAACAGTTGGGAGATAGGGGCTGCTAGGGTTGCATAGGCCTCGGTGAACTTCCAGTAAAAGTTTGTGAAACCTAGAAACCACTGAATGTCCTTCCTGCTGCGAGGAGGCTGCCAGGATAGTACCGCCTCTACCTTTGTATTGTTCATGGCCACGCCCTGGGCTGAGATCCCGTAGTTTAAGAAGTCCACCTCATGGCGATCAAAGGCACACTTCTCGAGCTTGGCATACAGCCAATGCTCCCGGAGCCTCTGGACCACCGTGTGGACATGGGCATCATGGGCCACCTGGCTAGGGGAATAAAGCAAAAAGTCATCTAAATAAATGTTGACAAAACTGTCCAGATAGTCCCAGAACACATCATTCACAAAGTGTTGGAAGACGACTGGAGCATTGCACAGACCAAAAGGCATGACAGTGTATTCATAATGTCCATACCATGTCTGAAACACCGTCTTCCATTCATCTCCGGCCTGGATCCACACCAAGTTGTAGGACCCCCAGAGGTCCAGCTTGGCATGGTGGAGCTGCTCCAATAGCTCCAAGCCATCCTTGAAATACCAGTTCCGGATGGTAATTTGGTTGAATCCCCAGTAGTCATAGCAGAGGCACAGCTCCCTACAAACAAGATGGGTGTGCCTGCAGGGGACTTGGAGTGCCAGACGAACCCCTTCTGGACATTCTTCTCCAGAAAGTCTCTCAGAGCCGTCACTCAGGCTCCGAGAGAGAGTAAAGGCGCCCCACCGGAATAGGGGCCCCTGGTACCAGGTCGATGGCACAGTCATGGGGTCTGGGAGGGGGAAGCTGGTCCACCTCTTTTTTGTTAAACACATCGGCAAAGTCCTAATATTTTGCTGGTAGTGTGATCGGACAGTCCTGGGTCTCTGTTGCTACTGCCGCAGGGATCCGTTCTGGCCAACAATGCTCCTGGCAATATTTGGAGGTGAACAGGACTTCCCGACGGGACCACGAGATGTGTGGGTCATGCCTTGAAACTCAGCGAGGCCGAGAAAGAATGTAGGAAAAGGGAGAGCCTATGCCTGTATTGTGGCTTTCAAGGGCATTTTGCCTGGGAATGCCCTGCCAAAGGGTGCTGGTCTGCGCTGCAGGGAAATGGGGTCGCCCAGGTGTAGAGTGGGTTCATCACCTGGGGGAGTTTCTTGAACCTGCTACCCCGAAAGGACCCATTGTTGGTGGCCACCCATCTCAGGCTCCCCACCACGAAGCTCCTCCCCATAGGAGCTATGTTAGACTTGGGGGCCTCAAATAATTTCATGGACTTGGGGTTTGCAAAATGCCACTGGATACCTTTGGAGGCCCTTGCTGAACCCAGACTATCGATGGATGGCTTCTTCGGTCTGGTCCCGTGACCCATCAGACACCTGTGCTCCACCTTGAGATCCAGGGTCATGTGGAGGAAATTTGGTTTTTGTTGGCTGCCATCCCTCATTTCCTGCTGGTTTTAGGAATGCCATGGTGGACCACTTTTCAAGGATGGCCCATTTCGTGCCCTGTGCTGGCCTTCCTATGGTGAAAGAGAAGACTACTATATATACACCAGTAGGATCTGTGGTTTCTCAGGAGGTCGCTTCATAGCCAAGTCTTCCATCAACAGAGCCGTCAGACATGGAGGAGGATCAGAGGACTGTGCCTACCTTTAGTCAGCATCAAGCTGAAAGGGAGAGCCTCAGATGCTCAAGGAGGATTTATAAAAAACGCTGAGGTAATCTAGGTGATCAGCCCCAGCTGAGCTCTGGCAGCTCAGAGATTTAAGCAAGTGTGGAAATGCTGCCTCGGTGCCAGAGGTTATCTGAGCTTCCTGGCGAAAGCCTCTGTCTCTCCTTGTTCCTTGCCTTGAACCCTTGACTCTTGACTATCTTGAACTCCCAGTATCCTTGACCTTTGGACCGCTGACTACTCTTGGACTTCTGCATCCCTGGACCTTGGACTGCCTTCTCTT
>CM034701.1:334250550-334266005 GCA_020142125.1 Phrynosoma platyrhinos
TGAAGGGCCATCAAATCAAATATGGAATGACCCCAAACTACAAGGATTGAAAATAAGAGGAGCGAGAGTACAGTTAGTCATGCCAAATAACTTCCTGACAGTAATAGCTGTTTGATAGCAACAGATTACCACAGAAGGTGGTGAACTTTCTTTTGTTTGAGGGTTTTTTTAATTGCTGAATGAAGACATCTCATGGATGTTTTAGCTAACAATTCTTGCACAGGCAGGGAGTTGGACTAGATGGCTCTTGGGGACCCTTCTAACTTGGCTGTTGTTGTTGTTGTTGTTGTTGTTGTTGTTGTTGTTGTTGTTTTGTATACCTTCAAGTTGTTTCTGATTTATTGTGAGCCTAAAGTGATGCTACCATGGGGCTTTCTTGGCAAGATTTGTTCAAAGCAGGTTTGCGATCGCCTTCTCCTGAAGCTGAGAGTGTGTGACTTGCCCAAGGTCACCCAGTGGGTTTCATGAGCAAGTGGGGAATAAAAACCTGGTCTCCAAAGTAGTAGTCCAACACTGAAACCACTGCTCTTTTTTAACCTTTCCACAAGAAGAATTGTGGAATATGATGTACAGAAGAACTTGAAGTCCAGGGTAGGCAAGCAGATGTTTAGAGAACAGCCAAATATTTTAAATGCGATAGAATGTAGGGCCATATGAATTATACTGCAGCTCTCATTCTGTAAGAGGTTACATGAATATTTCCAAACTATTGGTGATAAAGCTAGAATACAGGGAACATTTTGAAGGTCTGAAATGAACAAATGCCCCCCCCCTTTTTTTTTTTTTAGTAAGGATGAAAAGGCAGATCCAAGAAACTGCAGATTAGTTATCCTGATATCAATACTAGTTAAAATTCTGGGGGAAAATTATTAAGTAATTGTTCTATGAGCATCATAGTTAGGAATCATAGAATCATAGAGTTGGAAGATACCACAAGGGCCATCCAGACCAACCCCAGTCTACCATGAAGGAACTCTCAATCAAAGCTTTCCCAACAGATAGCCATCCAGCTGCTGTTTTAAGACCCCCAAAGAAGGAGACTCCACCACTCTCCGAGGGAGTATGTTCCACTGTCAGGAAGTTCCACCTAATGTTGAGGTGGAATCTCTTTTCCTGTAGCTTGCATCCATTGTTCCATGTCCTACTCTCTGGTGCAGCAGAAAGCAAGCTTGCTTCATCCTCAATATGACACCACTTCAAATACTTAAATACTTATCATATCACCTCTTAACTCTATCTTCTCCAGGCTAAACATACCCAGCTCCCTATGTCTCCCCTTGTAGGACATGGTGCCAGACCTTATTTTTGTTTGTTTGTTTGTTTGTTTGAATAGTCATTAAACTAATAGATTAGGGAAATAAGTAGGCATAGTATGTATTGGATTCAGCAAAACATTTGAAGTTTTTTGTGATATCTGTGTTGACAAGATTGTGAAAATATTTTTTTGGTGCTATAGGTAGTTAGGTAGATCAACAGCGGGTGAGTAACTGAATTCAGTGAGTGTTCATTAATGACTCTGCATCAGACTGGAGGGAGGATTAGAATGCTGCAGGGCTTTTTCCTCAGCCCTGTGCTTTTGAACATTTTTATAAATGACCTGGATAAGATGTAGAGGTAACACAAATATAGAAGAAATAGTTAATAGTAGAAAAGACAACATCAAGTTTCAAAGGGATCTTGACAGGCTGCAACACTGGATGCAAACTAACAAGATTAAGGTAAACATGGCCTCACACTTGGGTAAACAAAGTAGGTCAGTGTAGAGTATTACACATAAGTCAACAATCAAAGGCATGTGGGGGAAAGTTTGGATTCGCAGTGGTACCTGTGAAATTGGTCTAGGTTTCTTAGAAGGTAAGGAGCTAAATATGAGTCAGTACTATGGTATGGCTGTTAAAAAACAAAATAAAACATTGAAGTCTTTGACCACATTAACAGAAACATAAGGTCCAGGTTATGGGAGTAATAGTTCTACTCTGTATCCAGGGGTAGCCGTGTTAGACCCATTTACAAGAAAACCAATAACATCCAAACAATGATACCTTTATTGGGCCAACCGAAATGCACAATTACATGTTGCAAGCTTTCGAAGCCACACTGGCTTCTTCATCAGGCGCAGGAGAGAAAAAATGAAGATGTTAGTCATAGGCCTGCATTCTGTCCTTTCTGGTTTTACTTTTAGATGGTAGGCTAGGCAATTTGCAGGCAGGATAGCACCTCCTCCTTTGGCCTTGTAGTCACTGGTAAAGGAAGTTTAATGTCCATTTGCATTTGAAAAAAGATACTTTCTTTGGAATCCAGCATGTCTCCTTCCTGTGAAACCATAGGGTTCTTTGTAGATAACGGCCTATTCTGTGTTCACATTTAGAATACTATGTCCAGTTCTGAGTGCCACACTCATCTGGTCTAACCACTAAGCAGAGTGACATGACCACCACAAGCAGCATAGTCCCAGGAATAGTAAATTTCTTTGCTTCCTCTCCTCTCTTGCTTTGCTTCCCTGCTTTCTGCCCCTTGTACCTTGCTTTGAAGAAGCAGTACCAGTTGCACAAAACACAAAGAGCTGACGAGCTGCATTGCATTGAAGAAATAATCCAGTTTGACACCACTTTAACTGCCATGGCTCAGTGCCATGTAATTCTGGGAACTGTAGTTTTGTGAGGCATTTAGCCTTCTCTGTCAGAGAGGTCTAATGCCACAACAAACTACAATTCCCAGAGTTCCCAAATTTGCCATTCCTGGATTTCTGCAGTGTGGATGCAGCCTAGATCTCAAATAAATTTAGGATTTAATCAGCTCTGTAGAAAGCAGCAGTGCCTGCTTTGTAAGTCCAGCACTACTTCATATATAATTTAACAAATGTGCACCACAACGAAAAAGTGAGGCAGCAATAGTGATGGGAGCACCAGTGCTTCTCCATTTATCTGAGGGATTAAAAAACATAGTTTTGTTCAAAAACAATGACAACCCAACCACCAGTCATCAAACTGCCTTATAATTTTTGACAACTAATAAAATAATAGGTACAATCCACCAGAGCATGTGTCCTAGCCTCTAATAACTTTTAAAAAGCATACATTGTTGCTTTTGTGCAATTTTCTGTGGCAATGACACAAGGCAAACTGTATGCTTTATGCCCTATTTGACCATTCTAAGTGGGATCCATTCTTACCAAATTATAATGTTTGATTCTGAACTCCAGAACAGACACTACTCATGTCAAATTAAACCATATCATTATACTAGCAGGTGTTGGTCACATTACATTTCATCATTTTAAAAAAAACCCAATGACATCTGATGATTGATAAGCAGGAAAGTCTTTTGAAAATCAAATATTTGAAAGCAGTGGTTTTGAAGGACATACAATGGTGATTAGGAACACTGCATTATTTTTAACTTGAAAATACCTACAGCTTATCAGTGTTTTTAGTAGCTCTAGCACATTTTGAACAGCTTCACTGGCCATCTATTGAAGTCCATATACAGTATAATGAATAAGACACATAAATTAAAGCTATAGTTCTAACGCCCAGATTCTTGCAACATAAACAAGTTGCGTAAGACTTGATATTTTGTTTATGATGTCGACAGTCTTCTTTGATAGAGAAATAAAAGTATTTCTGTTTATGACATACCGGTTGTTTCATATATGCATATATTCTATTGTTTCTTTAAAATAAAATTATCCACTGGTATTTTAGCAATTGTATGAGGAATTACACTTAAATGCAGTTATTATAAATACCTCTTAACTAAATTATTTGTATCATTTCCTAAGTAATAGTTGTTACAAAGAAGCAAGATGGGATCCTTTATATAAAAAAAATTGGTATATCAGAACTTTAGTTATGTGACTAAGTGGTGTGCAAAATTCCAGCAATCTTGATAGCATTATTGACAAAATAACACAAATGCTTATTAAAATTATAATCAGTAATATCAATGGAAAATATATTAGAACAAATTAAAGTATTTTTAATATTTAATTTAAAAAAATATTAATAGAAACCTATTATTAAAGAGAGATATAAAACCCTGAATCAAGATAGTTTGAATGCTAAACTCCTTAGCTTCTGTTTTATATGTTTATTTTTCATTAAATTTAGGATTGCTTGTGGTTTTGTCAACATTTATTCCTATCTGTTTTTCATATACAAAGGCATTGGGATGCCAGAAAATAAACTGTTAACGGAGAATTAACTTCTTTGGCATGCTTTCATACTTATCTTCCAAATTAAAGAAAATGAAATGGGCAGAAGCAGAGTGTAGATTACCTCCTTTTTTTGTCAAAAATGGTGGGAATTTGAAAATTAATAATAAAAAAGGGAACAGATGCAGTAACATGCCAGAGGGAGATTAATGTGGAGAGTAAAATCTGTGAGCAACAAAACTGAAGCAAACTGAATCAGTGGGAGGTGGTTGTACAATCAAAATCAGGATAAAAGAGAAATTACAAACAACCCTGCACTTGTCAAAGTAGTAGTAATGAAATCCTGACTCTGCCAGCAGTGAGAACCTGTGTTAGCACTTTGGGGTAAGGACGATAGCCGGGTGCCAGGTAGGAGGGCAGTGTTAGGTTGCTGGGCAGCAGCCATCTTGTGTAGAACAGATGGCACTGAAAGCTGGCATGGGAGGGGCTCCTTAGCAGAACTAATCAGACAGTAACAGATAGGGCAGCTGGGAAGACTGACCACGGAGAGGGAAACTGCAGGATAGCAGCAGAGTTCCATGATGTTTACAGTGGTGTGCCCATTGGTCTGATATAAGACCTTGCAATGCCTTTTTACTGCAAAAACACATACAAAAACTTTTGTTAACTGAGCAGTTTCTCTAAAACAAAATTGCAGCACAAGAAAGGTATAAATCCACTGATGAATCGACTCTGAATTCTTGAAGATATTTGCTTAATGGAAAAATCCATACCTCTGTACATACTATCAAGCTTTTTGTATGTGCTTAGTATGTTTGTGCTTAGTATGTTTTGCCTTTGTTCATTAAAATATGTTAATCTTGATATAATTTAAGCAAGCTGTTCATCCAGAGTAGTGGTTATCACTTGTACACTCATCATGTGCTGGGACTAGGACCTGTATGAGAGTATATTCAGTTTGTAACATTTTCTGTGTGTCCTTTCAAAAGCAAGCACCACTATAACCACTGTATCCCAGTTCTGTAACTTGTAACAGGATTTAATTTTGGAAGTTACTCAACCCCCAAGTTTACCAAATCACTGGCAATAAGCTTGTGAATTTGTAGTGTAATCCTTTACATTTGCTAAGAGGTGATTCCCACTGAGTCCAGAAGGGCTTCCTCTAAAGTATAACCTGTATGCAGCCTTGTGGACATGTCCGTAAGAAAAATAACTGTAAAAGGTGAACTGCTAAAGCTGAACAGAATATAGAAGAAGTTGGAAAGAAATTTTAAAAATTGCTACTGAAAGAATTGATTTATTGCCTCCATTAAATATCATTGCTAAATGACCAAGATGAATGATAAAATACTTTGAAAAGAAATAAGTAGATATGAATGATACATCTCTTTGTTCAACAAAGAAAATTGCAGTCTCTGTTTCTGTGTTTCAACTTGTATATTTTTCTCTTTGCAGAAGGTTTATGGCTTGGCTCAATTATTCAATTTCAGTGGGGAGGGGAAGAAACGTTATGGGGATTTGAAATAGGTGGTATAACAGAGCCATATGCTATTTATGCATCAGTTTCTGCAATATATCTAATTTAGGGCTGTCAGAAAAAATTAGACTTATTTGATATAGCAGCATATTAGTGAATGACTACAATAGATTTGAAAGTTGCCATTTGTTCTCCTTATTTGTAACCAAATCTTGCAAGCATTTTGTTGTTGTTCCTTTCCCTGATAAATTCTGTCAAAATGTCTTGGTTCTTTGTCCTGAAGCTGTGCAAACCACAAATATTTCCTCAGCTGAAAAGAAGGTCTTGTATAAGGTAATTTTATAAAAAGACGTTACAGCAATTAATAATCCTCTCTTGTTTTCAAAGTGCAAAATTAGAGGGGCAAAGTGACCTATACCCTTGCTATAGGATCATCCTGTTATAGATGAAGTGGTTTTTAGTTAAATACATTAGCTGCTCTGCATTTTCATGGAAAGTGCGATATTTTACCTGTCATCAACTAACCTATACACTTTTTTATGATGACAGATACAGAATGATTTGAAGTAAATCGGCTTTCTTTTTCTTTGGCAGTGCCTCTACCAATCATTACTGCAGCGTACTTTATAAACTGTCAGTTGGCTCCTTTCTTATTGTCTAATAGTTCAGATAGTTGTTGTTGTTGTTTTAAAAATATCTTGAGATCACAGTATTTCCAAAGCCATTAATGAACTATTGTGGGAAGGCAATACACTCTAAGTACGTAACAGCTAAACAAACTGTTAAATTGTTACTGTATCTTTAGATGTTTTTGATTCTTGGAAAGGATAAAAGATTTTATAGTCTAATACTTTCTTTATGGTCCTCCAGTTGTTCTTTAATTAAAGTTAGGAAGATTTATAAATATACCTGATAACATATAAAACAATTTCATTTATACTATTTTTACTGGTCCTTTTCAAGTAAAGGAAAATTAACAGTGCTTAATCTAGATCTTCAGGTTCTGACATTACAGAAAATACTCTGTTTAGTGTTTTGAGGCTCCATGTGTGTGTTTGTGTGTATTTCTGTTGCAAAAATGGTTATATTTATAAGATAGGATGAAAACAAATAGAGTCCCACAGTGCAGATTTATAGTGTTGAACATTTCTTGGGAAAATAAGTCCCTGTGCATAGTTTCTCTGTGTGAGATTGTCACCATTTAAGTTTTTTCCTTGCATAGGGTAAAGTACTAGATCAAAAGCAACTGGTTTTTGAAGCCTGAAAGTAAGTTAGATTCATTTGAATGCTGATGCATTGATATTGTGATAACTGCATTTAAATACAATCAATCCTTTTATATTTTATGTACTAAAATAAGATACTGTGATATATGAAAACCATTATTGTTTTAGTAGGGAACAAGGCCTAGAATGATATAGAAATAAAGATGGTGATCACAAATAAATAAATAAATAAATACAAATGAATGATTACTTATTTCTTCCCCATCTGGTAGCTTTATTCTGTCTCTGGTTTGTGCAGTTATGACATGGAGCAGACTTCTTCCCGGCTCAATTGATGCATTTTTCCATGGTAGCATGAACGCCACATCAACTGTCCCACTACTGCGTGTCTTATTCCTGTAGTCTGTGAGCATTTTTCAGAAGAGCAGCTGGTGTATGAATGCTTGTCCTGACTATGGCTATTTCATGTTATCAGCAGAGCATAAATTGAAAGAAGGGGTAAAATCAATTATATGGGATAGTGGTATGTCATTATATAATGGCAGACTATTATATAATAGAGCTTTCTAAAAGACCTTAAAATCTTATTCACTTAATCTTATACTGTACTAATTAAAATTGGAGAGACATATATTAAGGCAAGACTTACATTTTCTTTGTGAACACATCAAAGAAGAAAAAAAAAGACAAATCCTGAATTGAATAGGTATTTATTACTTGTTAGTGTAGAAAGCTTTGAGTTTGTTGCTGTGCTTTTATTATTATTATTATTATTATTATTTTATTTTATTTTATTTTACTTTGAGGACCAAATTAAGCTATATAAGAGAAATATGTTACTCAGGAACAATTGAAAGTTGATGTTTTGTGTAATATGTTGGATAAAAATTGTGAAATTATGTTTCTGATAACCTTCAAACACATTTTTATTTGGTGAAGAAAATTTTCCTGTAATTTGGATATCTCTCAAGAAATCATTTTGCAAGATGAATCTTGTTCTGTGTATGTTATACAGTTTAAGGGTTAATTAATAATTCAATAGTATATGTTGCTATCGGAACCAATTTTCAAAAAGCAGATGCATGCCTGAATAGCTCTGCATAATAGATCCTGTTGACAGTATGAAATGTCTCAAAGTAGCTGTACTGCTATTTCTGTTAACTTGAATAGCAATCTGGTTAATCACACGCAAAATATATTTCTTTACAAGATAATCTGTGGGTTTTAATTTTACTTTTTCAATGGTATATATTCAGCATAAATTAATCTGTGATTAAGTATTAATATGATTATCTCAGAGGCAATATTATAACAGGAAATATTCTGAAATCAGAATTTCACTGTGATCAAGCTCATTGCTCTGCTTTCTTTTTTCTATATGGTTTAATTTTTAATTTCTGGCTCATTTTAATTAACTTGAAGATATGTTTATCTTCTTCCTTCTTATGCCATTTTTGTCACTGTTTTCTCTTTTGCCTATTACATATTTGCCAAGTGGTAAACTGTACTCTACAAGGTTTCATAGAAAGTAGTGTAAGCATAAATGAAAATTTTGCAGGATCTTAAAATGGTCATTAAACATATTTTACTTTTCCCAATTGTCTTTCCATTCCAAAAAGTATTTTTTACGAATGGATAACTGTCCAGCTTTGTCTTTTGCTAGGGATTAAATCTATGCCGACAGTTCTTTTTGACAATGACCTTGAGGGGCTTTGCATCTTGAAGAAGAAAGCAGAAGCTTGCGGTAAACAAAGTTCACTTCTGACAGATGGATTGAATGACAGAAAGGTTGTGAGTGCCAGAATAGCCCTGGCAGAGGAGGAAATGTTCAGTGGAATCCAACAGGAGAGGAGGTGTGAACAGGTGCAGGGTTGCTGACGGAAGGGGAACCAGATGGAAGGAGCCAGAGCCAGTTTATTTAAAGGAAAAGGCAGAAAACATTGAAAGGCTGTACAATCAGTGGCTAGAAGTGTGCATGGAAGAAGGTAAAAAACCAAGCAAAACTGCACAGTGGGATATCAAGCACTTAGCGTAATGACAGTAATTGTGAGTTTAGTTGGAAAGTTGTTATTAAAATCCATTCATCCATTGCTCTAAAAACATAAAGTGTTTAAAACACTTTTTAAAATTGACAAGAATATTGCTTTGTCTGTCAGTTTTTGTAATGTTAACACACAAAAGTTATGATTAGGAAAATGTTGTAGTTCAAGAAAGCCAAGTCAAGATGATAGCAAGATAAGACTTCAGTATTAGCTTCAGGGTAGTGTCTAATTGTGCCCCCCCACCCGCCGTGGTGGAGAAATGTCACATTCTGACAACATTTGAGAGACATCAATTCTATGCAAAAGCTTGTCTTCTGTTGTGAGATAATAGTATCTTATTGTGCATTTTGCAGCTTTTTGCTCAGACCAACAAAACGGGGTATGATTTTGTGAGATATGTTTTTTGACATTTGTGGACAAGTCAGGTGCTTCCCTGCAAGGATAAAAAAATTGAAAAGTTTGTGTTTGATTATTAAGACCACAATCCGTTTAACTTAGAGGCCTTTTCATTCTCCCTGAGAGTAATATCTTGTGCTGCCCAGCCTATGATCTTAAAATTCTGGGAGTTGCAAAAGCAGTGTCTGCTGAAACAGAAAAAAGTCCTTGTCAGAGTGTGCAAGCACTGAAAGTACACCTTAAAGTAGTATTATAATTTAAGGTTTATAATCTTTTGTCAGACCTCAAATCCTAAATGTTAATTCATTTGTTTTTAAAGATAAACAAAAAACATAGATTATTGTGCAGTGCCATCTCATGATACATAGAAGTAAAGTAAATCCCTAGTGCACTTTATTTCTAGCTAAATGAATTCAGGATTACAGCCAACATGTTAGATTTTGAATGGATATTTTTGTTACAGTCAGAACACATTTGAAGTCAGTTATACTTTAATGTTACTTAACTTTGTTTTAGTGAGACTCCTGCCAATCACTGCAATTCTGATGTAATTCTGTTGCGTGTTCAAACTTTCAGTGGCTTTTTTAAAAAAAAAATCATGTTGGATTTATGCCAGTGTTCCACAAAACTACATATATACTGAATTTTGTCTATTCTCCTCTCTATCTCTGCTTTAAAGTAATAGAAAAATTTAAAACAGATTTGTTGTTGTTGTTGTGTGCCTTCAAATCGTTTGTGACTCATGGCAACCCTATCATGGGGTTTTCTTGGCAAGTTTCTTCAGAGGGGCCTTTGCCTCCTGCTGAGACTGAGAGAATGTGACTTGCCCCAGGTCACCCAGTGGGTTTATATGACCAGGCTGGGATTTTAACTGTGGTCTCCAGAGTCATAGTCCAATACTAAAAACTCCCCAGATATTTGTATATATATCTTTTTAATCTTCAGTACAGACATGTAATTCTTGTGAAATCTCGCAATTACGAAAAATAATAACTATGGAAAAATATATTATCATACGAATGGTTGGTTTTTGAAAGATCTATTATATGCCAATAATAGAAACTATTGTAATTACCTATGTCTTCATCTCTGCTTTTCTTATGGCAGTAGCTTACCTGGAGTACATGTATTTAACCCACAAAACTATATAATAAACCCCATGCTTTTCTAAAATAAGTGTTATTGATCACCTTCCATCTGAAATGCTTGTGTCTGTATATGATCTTTAACTTATAGGCATGTGCATATAGTTTAGTAACATAGCTACTGTAAAATATGCAGTAATCAAGGTTTAGCCAGAACACTGGTAACTAGTACATTTTACAAATAAAATATAAATATGATCTGTTCTCCTTTGTGAACTGCTTTGTGAGCTGTAGGGAATTCCCATTGAGTCTTTTTCTCTGCTTTCTCCTTTCTGCCAGAGGCATGCATTCTGCTGTGCTCAGACTTATATGACAGCCCATACACATTTCCACTGACTGCTTATATGCTGCCCTTCCACAGAACCATAAGAAGTGGAACCATTGAGGACATAACTGTGGTGTATCACATATATCAAAGCATGGTTAAACAGTGAAGAAAAATGGGAAAGGGCTCAGCAGAACTCGCATTGATCTGACTGAGGGAGGATGATTTTATGTATTAGGAAAATTACTTGAATATGTTGCAAATTGGGGGGGGGGGAGATATCAGTCTCCTGCAGTCAGATAGTCTATGTATTTTAAGTTAAGCCAAAGAGTCTCACCGATCCTGAATTCAGTTGCTTTGGCCATCTCCAGCAAATTTAACTTATGAGTTAATGAATTATTTAACAATGCATTTGAGCTAAGGAAACAAAAATGAATAATCTCTAGATTCAGAAACAATTTTACATGATATATAACTAGTACAAAATAGCACAGAGTGCTAGACTGAAGAACTTGTTGCATTAAAAAAATAAACCATCCTACCCCTGCCGTTTTCAATTCTATTACAGGATGGAGCCAGGTGTTATCAGATGCAGAATGCTGCTACCCAGCTGCATCCCTCCTAAAACCCGGCTGAAATCCGAGCTCAGCTGGTCAATTGGATTTTAGGTGGGAGGCAGCATTGACAGCATTTTGCACACAACAATACTCAGCTGCATCCTGTAATAAAATTGAAAACTGTAGGGGTAAGATCATTTTTTTTTTAATGAGGTAAGCTCCTGAGTGTCTCTTTGTCTTGCTGGTAGCAGTGCTATGTCTAAAATTTGAATTCAGTTAAAAACATTCATGTAAGATTTTTATAATACAGAATATGCAAGACCACATGTCCCATAGGCATTTGGAAGCATGTATGTATGGAGTAGCTGGTGACCCTCAGTCCAATTCCAGCTTCTTCTCCAGTATTCCATGATTCTTCTCCAATAGAGAAGACTGTCTTTTGCAAGTTAAATGTCACTCTTGGCCTTTCCTTGCAATACTCACCAGCATGTCTAGGCATGTTACAGAATCCTCTTAAGTGTTTCCTCTCATTCTGTGCAGAATGTTGCTTATTAGGGCTTTGCATGATCTGAAATACTGCATAAAGTGCCACTTTTGATATGATGAAGGTTGTGTAAAATGTCCTGTATTTGTACATTGTGCCTGCTTTTCCAGCAGCACCATCCCGTGTGATGCTTTGCAGAACTCAAGAAACCACTTTTCACTCAGAAAAAAATGCATTAATTAAAGGGTGACAAAGACTCTTGGAAGGAAGCCTTATGACATCTTACTGAAAGGGGTGAATTTGCAGAGGATGAAGGAACAGCAACACATACCATGTTGATTGTGGCAGCATGAGAGCTTTGTGTGCATGTTCACATCAAAGGTACTCATTCGGAAAGATCTTGTCATGAATAGGCTGTGAGAACCCTCTTTCTCCTTCCCCCTGGGGCAGTGGCATTCCCACACTAGGTGTCATCAATTGCAGTGGGCAGGGCTTCTGGGGGGTGGAGCCTCCAGGGGCGAGGCTTTCGGGGGTGGCAGTCATGCCCTTCCACTGTGCTGTGCCTTTCCTTTTTCTGATGAGAGGACACTGGGGATGGCACATGGGGGAGCATGCAGGGACAGCATGGGCGGAGTGCATGTGGGGACAGCCCAACTGGGTGTCACCCCCTTTCTGGGGTGTCATCTGATACAGATCACACCACTGCACATGCACACACAGTGACACCATGCCCTGGGGCATTCTTATGGGAGCCAGAAAGGATTTTTTAAAACAAAAGTTAACACCTTTTCACACAGTAGTTGATACATTTCCCACCTTCCCTGGCTTGTAACTGGTTCAGTCTTCTTAATTGCAACCAATGGTGGGGAGGGGGGGAGTAGAGGTTATGAATTAATAGACTTCAGCAGTTCACATTTGGGCAACTAATCGAATGGCTTCCCCTACTTGGAGAAGAATATGGGTGTCTTAGGTTGTAGAGAACCAGGAGAACAATGTTCAGGCCCTATTCTACCCTCTCATTGATCAGGGGCATGAGAGACATTATCCATATATCACTAATTATACTATTAAATTCATTAGATAGTTATTATTATAAAATTCGCATTTTTATTTTTTCAGGAAATATTTTATGCCTAGTCTTTTATTCCTCCTTCCTGGCTGCAGTGTCTCCTCTTTCCTCTGTGATAGGTGAGGAAAAAGCTTGGAGAATGCAATTCAAACAGGAGAATAGTGCTAGTAAAGTAACATTTCAGATTTCTAGCTAGCTGACACTCCCCAACAATAAATTAAGTGACATCTTAGACGCACTATTTCTGCACTTTTAAAGTTATCTGGTGTGATAATTTCACTTATTACATAACATCCTGGAAAGTAGAATTGCTTCCCAAGAAATCAATAGTATATGATAGGGATATAACTTTTTTTTAAAAAAATAATAATTCTTGCAACCAATTCTTGCAATGTCAATCGTTACTCTTTACTGTGGGAGAAAATGGCACAGTTTTCAAAGGCTGTTCATCGTTTAAGACCTTCCAGAATGAGTACCTTTGATGTGTGCATGCACACACACATGCAGGAAACTTTTTTAAGCATAGAGAATATGATTTTCCACACAGGAAACTTGCCTCCTGTGTTGAAAATCATATTTCTGTGGAAATAAATCGAGTTTCCTGCAAAAACAACAAAACATCATTTTCTGCTCATTAAATAATTAAATAATCAATTATACCTTTTTCTTGAGGCCATTCTCACCATAAGTTTATCATCAACCTCAATTCATGGCAACTCTGTAGATGAGAAATATCCAAGATTCCCTGTCCTCAATTGTGAAATCAGGCCTTTGGCCTCCCTGATCAAGTCTAATCATCTGGCATGTGGTCTTCCTTTCCTTCTATTGCCTTCCACCTTTCCTAGCATTATTGTCTTTTGTAATAAATCATGCCTTCTCATGATGTAGCCAAAGTACTACAGTCTTAATTTAGTCACTGGCTTCCAGGGAGAGTTCAGGCTTGATCAGTTCTAGTTTGTCTTCTTAGCTGTCCACAATATTCTCAGCATTCTTCTCCATCACCACAATTCAAATGAGTAAATTTTCTTTCTGTCTGCTTTCTTCACTGTCCAGCTCTCACATCCATACATGGTGATGGGGAATAGAATCGCTTGGATGATCCTCACTTTAGTGTTCAGAATTATATCTTTGCACTTTATGGCTTATGGCAGGGGTAGGCAACCTTTTTGAGCCGGGGGCTGGGTTGCTGTCCCTCAGAGAATTGGGGGGCCGAAGCACCATAAATATGCATGCACACACTCTCAGCCCCAGAAAAGCCATGGCAAAACCCCTGTGGAGATTTTGCCAAGAAAACCCCAAGAACAAGTAATAACAACAATAATCAATATCATCATGGCGCCGGTGGGGGGGCGGCGGTGGGGGCGGCAGGACCAGCCTTGGGCCGGTCCAAAGGCCTCGGGAGGGTGCATCCGGCCCCTGGGCCTTAGGTTGCCTACCCGTGACTTATGGTTTTCCCTGAGACCTTATTGACATGATTCAATCAGACTTTACATTATATTCTCTGACTGATTATGCTATGTCTTTCCTCACTATTAATACTACTCCATTCTTTCTCCTTTTTTTGTTTCTTTCCTGAGTAATACACTGTGCAGTTATCTGACTCAAAATGTTGTCCATTTGAGCTCAGTCACTGCTAGTATTGCTATATTTATTTGTTTCATTTTTTTTTTTTTTACTATGTCTGGCTTCCTTTGACTCATGATTCTCACATTCCATGTATCTATAATGTGTAGCACAGCTCTGGACCTTATTTTCATTTTTAAACTTGCATGCAGCGTGTTCCCTTTTTTGACTAAGTTCTGTCATGCCCTTGATGAAAATTCTGAAACACAAATT
Source organism: Phrynosoma platyrhinos (assembly GCA_020142125.1). NCBI lineage: Eukaryota > Metazoa > Chordata > Lepidosauria > Squamata > Phrynosomatidae > Phrynosoma > Phrynosoma platyrhinos. The sequence continues at coordinate 334,265,201 of CM034701.1, forward strand.
CTACAACATTAGTTATGTATGACTGAGGTTTTCCATGGCTTCTGCTTATACTGATCAGAGGTATGATCCAGAGTAACAGTTTCCTTTGGCTTACACAGTGCCACCGCTCTTGATACTGTTGAGAAAGGATGCAACATTCTAGGACAACACCTTCATTCTTAGAATTCTGTGCACTTTCTGCATAATTGCTTAACAGCTGCAATTATATATATATTCTATTGTTGTTTTCTTTAAAAAGTAACTAATACGAAATTACTTCTCTGTGTGAGTGGACATTTCTGAGTGCAGATCACTAGGCCAACTGAGTATACTGAAGATAGAACAACCTAGCTAGGATCCTGAAAATTACAACTTGGTAATACTGTCTGTATGCTTTGCTATCATTCTGACATTAAAACAGGAAAATAGTTCAGTGAGGAAAAGGGATTGGCTTCCCTCTGGTGGAAAATTCCAGAATCTATGTGCAGCCACTGAAAAAATCCTCTCCATATTACCAATTAAGGATACCTGTTGGGACTTGTAAAAACACGACTGAAAATGACCTGGAAAAAGCACCTAAACTGGGCTCTATAGGCTAATGGTTACTCCAACTCAGACATCAGAAGAGTGGCCAGACCCAGAAAAAACTACAGGAGTGAAGAAAAATAACCACCCAAAGGGAATGTATGTTTACCATACATCAAAGGAGTCACAGACCGAATAGGGAAACTGATGAAGAAACAAAACCTCCAAATGGTCTACAAATCAACCAAGAAAATCCAGAAAATGCTGCACTCAGCAAAGGACAGGAGAGACCCTCTCACAG
>CM034701.1:334267885-334287775 GCA_020142125.1 Phrynosoma platyrhinos
GGGAACCTTGTCAAAGGCCTTACTGAAATCAAAATATACTGATGAAGATAAGTTCATCAGAAAAATATGGTTAACTTCATAATGAAAATTAATAAATAAAATGTTGGCATGAAGTGGTATAGCGGTTGAGACACTGACTCTGATGATTGCAATGTCAGCAGTTTGAAACCCAAGCATCATGTGATGGAGTGAGCTCCTATAACTAGTCCCTGCTTTTGCCAACATAGCAGTTCAAAAGCATGTAAAAGTGCAAGTAGATAAATAAGTACCACTTTGGTGGGAAGGTAACAGCATTCCATGCAGTCATGCTGGCCACATGATCACAGAGTTGTCTTTGACAACTCTGGTTCTTCAGCTTAGTAACAGGGGTGAGCACCGCCCCCTGCAGTCTTGACATCCTTTGTCATAAGGGAAACCTTTACCTTTTTACATAATAAAATACAGTATATATAATATAGTTGTAAATAAACCATATGAAATGAATTTATATTTATATCAGTATTTTAGTCTTACATTTTTCTTGAATATCCTACATTTTGTGGTGCCTTGTCCTCCTTTGTGGTTTTGACATCTGGTCAGCCTGCCCACCAACCACTTGATCCATCCACTTTGGAAATGAGACTGAAGTCTAAACATGAAATTCATTTATGTTTTGTATAGACCTTATGTACATAGCATGTAGGTAATTTTATACAGTATATATTAAATAATTTTGTGCACGAAACAAAGTTGTGTACACATCACAAAGCAAATATGGCACTATCTTGGTCACTCATATGGACAATTTTAGATTTTGGAATATTTTGGGTTTCTGAATTCCAGATAAGGGAGTCTCAACATGTACTAATATTGCCAAAATTTTGGAATCAACATAGGAGTCAGTGTGAGTGATTTTATAAATGTCTAAGTGCTTCATAGTTTAATTGTAATAAGCAACCACGGAGACTTTCCTTCTGCCTAGTGTAAAAGATGCAAAGGCCCTATATCTGTGTAGAACAGCTCTGCTGGCTGGCTTTGAAAAGATGCAGTTGCAACAGAAAAAGTAAGATTTCCTTACTGCCATCATTGCCAAATAATAGGAGATAATATGAGCACCCTGATCATATGACTATATTTATGAGTCTTCTGCCACTCCGGTTGGCCCCCATGTCATTTCATTGCTGTCTGCTCTTCAGACCCTTGAAATAAGTTATGATGAACTAATGAGCACAAAAGTTAGAATGGTACAAGTCATTATATTCCCTGTTATCATGTATGGATGTGAGAGCTGGACAGTAAAGAAAGCAGGCAGGAAGAAAATCAATTAATTTGAGATGTAGTTCTGGAGAAGAATGCTGCGGATATTGTGGACAGACAAAAAGACAAACAGATAGGTCCTAAAACAGATCAAGCCTGAAATGTCCCTGGAAGCCAAGATGACTAAGCTGAGGCTGTTGTACTTTGGCCACATCATGAGAAGGCATGATTTAGTAGAAAAGACAATAATACTAGGAAAGGTGGGGAGCAGTAGAAAGAGAAGAAGACCGCATACTAGATGGATGGACTTAACAGAGATCACAGGTATGAATTTACACCCCCTAAGTAGAGCAGTGGAGGATAGTGAGTCTTGGAGATGGCTCATCCAAAGGGTCAGCATGAGTCAAGATCAGCTCAAAGGCAGTTAACAACAACAAAACAGTATGTTGACACACAGAACTACGTTGGATTCAAAAAAGGCACGAGTCATTGGAAAAGACAATAATGCTAGGAAAGGTGGAGGGAAGCAGAAAGAGGATTGCTAGATAGGTAGACTATTAAGCAGGTCATGGGAATAAATTTCCAGGAACTAAACACAGCACTTGAGGATAGGGAGTCTTGGAGATATCTAGTCCACAGGGTCACCATGAATTGGGGTCAACTTGAGGGCAGTTAACAACAACAACAACAACATGACTGAGGAGAGGACATTCAGAAGTAATTGTGTCAACCACCTGAACTAGTAACCTAAAGATCTATCAAGTCATCAATGAGATTGCCAAATTATGCAATAGAATAATCTCCAGTAACCATCATCAAGTTATTTAGATGGGTTTTTGGTCCTTCCTAATTATTTCCAAAGTGGTTGGTATTTTTCCCCTGGAGGTGGTAGAAAGATCCAGGGTGGTGGTGAAGAAAAAAGGGGGCAGCAGGAGGGCCTTTTGTCAAAGTATTGGTGCACAAGAAAAACAAGCTGAACCAGCGGCCTTTAGGACTGTGGAGAGGATGAAGTTTGCATGAATTTTTTTCAGGGTCCCCTAAAACCAGTGTGCAGCCTCACTGATTACTTTGTGTGGTGGTGCCTCTCACTCTTTGCCCGCCTGTGCAAGCTCACTCCTGTTGTGCCATTTGGGGGGCAGACTAACTGACTGGAGCGAGAGGTTAGAGCACATGGCAGTGGGGGAGAAATGGCACCAAAACAGAGCTTTCAAATTTGGGATCCTGCTTAAGCTTTGTGAGCTGTGTCAGGACTTGGCTGGCAGGTTGGAGTTGTGCTCCTGCTCCTGCTTTCTTTTGTTGGACGAGGCAGGAAAAGAGGTAGCGGAAGAAACTGTGTGTGTGTAGAAATGACTTGAAGTGTGTGGGGAAGGAGGGGGAAGAATGTCTAGGGTTGATTCTTTGAAAGAGTCACTCAGTTCTCTTGCCTCTCTCAGTCTGAGAGTTCTTCCTCACCCTGGAGAAAAGCGGGAAGCCATCTGCACCCATCTCCACCCTTGCGAAGGAGGGTTGAGAGACCTTCTTTGGCGGGGAGAAGCTTCTCCCTTTGCACCTGGTCATCTTGGAAGCAGGTGCTGAGCAAATTGGTTGAGCAGCAACCAAGAAGCCTCTGAGCCTTGCCAGCCTTTGTGGCAAGGCTGGCATGGGTGAGAGGCTTTGTGGTCACTGCTCAACCAGCTGTCACCTTGGGAGCAGCAACTGAGCAGCTGGTCAAGCACCGACTAAGAAGCCTCTCACCTATGGCAGCCTTTTCCATAAGGCTGGCACAGGCAAGAGACTTCTTGATTACTGCTCAGCCAGATGCTTGGAATCTGGATAACCAGATGTGGACAAAAAATTCTAGAAGTGAGGTGTCACCAGAGAAGATTTTAGAAAGCTGGCATGAGCAAAAGTTTCTCAGTCACTGGTGAGCCTGCTGTTTAGTTGCTCCCAGGGTGACTGGTTGCAAAAAAAGCAGAGATTGAAATTGGTTGTTTTGAATTTGCAGTAGAACAGTAGACCTAAAGAAATAGACATTGGTGGGGTGCTAGGGTAGTTGCCCAAAGAGGAAAGGGGGTGTTAGCCTCAAAAAAGTTTGGAAACTACTGCTGCAGATCCATTGAACTTTTCAAAGTTTAATAATAAAATTTGCACTTGTTAATGCCAAAGGCTTCATAGTAATGAACACATTGCTTGGATATTATGAGGTATAGGTGAGTTTTAGAAAGAATGACCTAAACCAGTGATGGTGAATCTTTTAGAGACTGGGCACCCAAACTGCAGCCCAAAACCCACTTATTTATCGCAAACTGCCGTGTCCCTCTGGTTTTTGTAGTAATGGACTCTGGCGAACTCTGTGCTAGGGCGATAGCACATGTGCCCACATAGAGGGCTCTAAGTGCCCCCTCTGGCACATGTGCCATAGGTTCGCTACCACTGGCCTAAACCCAATTATGTAGCAGATAAAGTAGACATGTTGAATCAAAGAGAATTTTTAAGTCAAGATTTATGGATGTTTAATTGCTTCAGTGTTTTCAATCTAGTTGGGTTTGGGCCAGAATATTAACTGTAAATTCCCTCGGGGACAGATTGATTTTCCAGAGCATATAGGATAATGATAACAGTGACATTTATATGTAATATACTTAGAAACTCCTTTCTGCTTTCCATATAAGTGAAAATGGAGGAAACATTTGGTTTAGATTTCAAGCATGATGGTTGAATATGGGAAGGGTCATGGTTGTGGTTAAAGGTAATTTACTCTTGGGGGGGGGATACAGCAATGGTTCTTCTCTGGTGTTGGTAATTCAGATGTTTCCTCAGCATTCCTTTACCTTTTTCCATCCTCCCTTTAACTATTTTATATGTGAGCAGCATAGACATATATATATATATATATTGTGATTGAACCCCAAAGGCTGTATCCAGTTATGCCATAGTGCAAGTGCACGGCCCATTGTGCTTACAGTTGTGCATTTTTAGAGTTAGTGCAAAGATAGTATCCAGTACGTTTTTAATGTGCTGTACAATATTTTTGCACAAACTATTGGACAACAAATTGTATGACTGCTTTTCACAGCAGCTTGCAGAAAGGTGTAATTCAAGGAGTGGCACCTAAGAGGGATGTTCATTTTCTAAGAGTTAAATTGATTTTAGGCCAAATGATTTATTTCCTTCTCAGAAAGTGTCCCCCAAAACTGCAAAAGTATTACCGGTAATTACACTCTCCTAAGTCTAAAAAACAGTTGGGAAAACTTAGCATAAGTTTTCAAAAGGAAAATTCTGAGGGAAACAGCATGTCTACACTGCCAGTGGCAATTCTTTTAAAAATTCTCTTGCCAAATCCTTATAGATTTTCATGGATTCTGATCTGCACAGAACAAAAATTTGTCTCATAAGAACAAAACAGACTCATGTATGAGAATGATGATTTAGTTTTGGGCAAGTTCTCTCCAAAAAGCTTGCCTGCAATTACTAATCTTGTCACTGTGTAATCCCCTATAAGATTCTGAGAAACCATGGGTTGTTATTTTCCAGTTCAAAATACAGTCCTCTATGGGAATGGTGCACTGGCTCTTCTTCTTCTTCTGGCGAACAACAAGCATAAAACACTACAATTTAAAAAGAGTACAACAATCTTAAAATATAAAAAAATAAAATTAAAAAAAACATTAACAATTTAAAGAGTTAAAACAGTTATAAATTAAAATATAACATATTAAAATACACCATTAAAATGTATATAGCACAACATTAAAAATCCAGTCCTTATCAGCTTAAAATTATCTTTATTACTATATGCTGGTAGGATGTATGTAGCAAATTTGATGCCACATATGAGAAGCCTATTTATAGGAGAGAGGGGGATGCTGGTTTTTCCTTTCAGTATTCTATCCCTGAAATGATTAATATCAAATCTGAATAATCTGGCAAGTTTCTGAAAAATAGGTGGACAGTAGAATGTAGGCCTGAGGGCAGGGAACTGTCTATTAACAATTTGTAAGCTGCTCTGAGGACATTTCTAAAGAACGGGGTATAAATATGATAATGATAATGATAATGATACAAGCTCCAAGCACTGAACTTAATTTTCTTTCCAGTTATGTTTGTAACCACCAGCTTGTTTATGCAAAATGTAAGATTCTCAGGAATATTTTAAAAGCCAATAGGTAACTAAAATGGTTTCTAAGCCAGGTGTTAGCCATTCTTAGATATAATAGTTTTATTTTTAGTTAGCCAAGCTTTTAGTTGTTGCTTTCAAGTCATCTCTCACTTATGGTAAACCTATCACAGAGTTTTCTTGGCAAGATTTGATCAGGGGTGTGTGTGTGAATTTATCTCCTACTGAGGCTGAGAGAGAGTGACTTGCCTAAGGTTGCCCAGTGAATTTCCATGGTCAAGTGGGGATTTGAATCCTTATCTCCAGAATCATAGTCCAGTGCTCAAACTGTTACACCAGCCAAGCTTTAATTGTATCCCACAATCCATTTGAAATGATATTTCTCAAATGGAAAATTGATTTGGAGCTTTCAGAGTGGAAGCCTTGTTGTTGTTGTTGTTGTTGTTGTTGTTAGTCTATTCCAAGAAAGCCAGTAAAATCCACTGCCACTCAAAGACTAAAAAAAAAAATGACATCAGATTTCATAAAGTATGGTCTATTTCATTTGAATGCCGCTTGTTTTATCAAATAGCATTGGGAGGAATATTTGTTATACTAAGGGGAAAAAGCCCAGGTTCCTATTGAGCAGTGGAGGCCCTATTTCTTTAGGCCTTGCATGTGAAAGCCTAAACTACCATCAATAGTAGTAAAATTTACTATTCTGGAAGACCAAAAGTCTGTCACCCTGGAGCCCTATCCTACTCAAGGCTTCTGATGTGATCCTCCAAAATTGATATTTGATGGGGAAGGGTGAGATCTGCATGACAGAAAAGGCGACCTGGCCTTGCTCCTCTAATCTGCATGTAATCATGTAGAGTCCTGACTTTCGCTCCTTTGCAACTGTGGTCCATTTTGGAGTATCAGATCCTTAATTCCATTGGCTACTCAAACAGAATCAAGTCCCTAAATTCTAAGATTTTCCTGGAGACATCCCTTTTTGATGCGACTACTAGCTCACTAACACGCAGGATGCCACAAAGGCTGTTAAGGCCATTGCATGAAAACGGGTTGCTTTGAATCGGGATGCACACAGGCCAAAGTTCCCATAAACCCTGCAGGCCTCCCTGCAAACCACTCTCTTTACTCCACCCTTCCAAGGTTTTATGAACTCAACTCCCCCATGTTGTCTACATGTCCCTGCAACTTAGAAGAATATACCAGCAATGCTAGCCTGATTTTAATGGAATGTGGAGCTAGTCCTCTGCCCCTTAAAGACACAAAGTGTATTTGAAGTGTATTTGATCAGTATAGGCCAAGAGTCCTGTAGCCTACTCTCAGACCTAAATGCTCAAAATTCCTACCCACTTTCCTGTAACTACTCCTCGTGCTGGGAACTATCAACCAGCCAGTGGTCCGGACGATCTCACTCCTCCAAGATTCCAGAAATCTACTGGCATCATAACTGGAGAAGGATCCAGTCCCAGTGCTTGTTGTCTGAAGTGCTCAATCTACACTGTCAGGAAAAAGGCAAGTATCCCATTATCCACACCAGGCACATAGTGGGTCATGAACAGGATATGGTACAGAGGTAGGTGGATTGGTGAAAATAAGGTGCCTCAACTTGCAGAAGCATGTTCAAAGACTGGTATACTAATCAGTGTATGCACTAAGTGTGGGAAGCCTATTATCACTTGTTCAAGTTAAGAATGAATGTAGGCATTATGGCTTATTATATTCTTTTCTGATTGGCATACAGATGCAGTTTTACTTCAGTTGTAGGTCAGAGATGCTATTGATTTTGTACTGTAGGTAATGTACTTGTTGATTCCCCCTCCCTTCAGAAACAATGATTCATGTATGTGAAGCAGGATGTAGTGTTAGGGCAAGTATCTTGAGCAGGTTTTCCTTCCTCCTTCATTTGGAGGATTGGATCTGTAACTTGACCTATGTTAGATTGGATTTCTATTTTGACTAGCAAATCTTAGTTGTTCCTTTGTTTCTTTGGAATGACTTATTTAAATGGAGAAAAACAAACAAAAGAAAAAAAGAAAAGAAAATGTGTGTGTGAGTCAAGGTTCTATCCAGTTACATCATTGTGTTAATGCAGGATCTAGGAGACATAACATCATTCTCCAGTTATGATGTCACCAAAGAATGTGCTAACCTTTGATTTCATCTAAACTAATTTTTGGACTTTCTGTGTCTTCCTCAGTCCTTTATTTTTATTTTATTGTATCACCTGAGCCTGATGAAGACATCTGGAAAACTTAAAATTTTGCACATATTTGTGAATTTTTGCTCCTAATTAAAAGGACTGTCTGACTTAGAATGTTGTTTTTGTTAATATGATTTCATGTGACCTTGCTGGTATACTAGTATGATCAAAATATAATATATTGTTGCTTTTATTATATTTCAACTTTTAAGAATTTTTTCAATTAATTATTTTTACTGATTGCTTTACTACTAGAGTAGGAATGAAAAATACTGCTTTGGTATCATAATCCCTAAAATTTGCCTTACTAGAACATTCCTTCAATGAAGTTGATATTGTGTTATATTGTGTTGATATTGTGTTAAAAAACTATTGTGTTATTATTTAGCTTCTGAACAACTGTGATTATGGTGGCTGTTTTACACACATGCTTTAACATTCTCTTCCTAAGCTTTCTTCCTATTTTTAAAAATTCTTCCATAGGTTAGAAAAAGAGAACATTCAGCATAGCTTTAGCAAGGAAGCAAAGACCCGAGCCCTTCAGGCCCAGCAGAGAGAACAGGAGCTGACACAGAAGATGCAGCAAATGGAGGCCCAGCATGATAAAACTGGTAGGTGGTAGGGAAAGATTAGAGTCTGGGCACTCACTCACAAGCCTGACCCATGCCTTACTGTGAAATGACATCAGGAACACCTGTAACCTTTGGCTGGCCGAAGGGAGCAGATGCTAACTACACCGGAGATTCCGAATTACATATTAGTTAGCGTTTAAAAGAGAAAATGGAAAGTATTGCCCACTGTCTGTTGATTTCAGAGTGCTGCTCTCACATCTGTTGCACCATCTGGATTATGAGTTTATTTACCTGTGTTCAAGAAACGTAAAGCTGAGAGGGACCACAACAAAGTAGAAAAACAAAGGACTTGTTTTTGGCTGCATTTTCAGGCACACATGTTATATAAAGAAAATAGCATCAGAAGCTCTGCAGGAAATGCTCTGAGCTTACAGTTAAAGTCTCCTGAATAGCATTGAACAGTTCCCACAGTACACACATTATTGCTACTCTAAAAGCTTAATGAGTTTGCTTCAGAATCCAAACTGGAGAAAAGCTTTAGCCATTAATCGGTACTTAATTCACTGTCGCAGCTGGATGTAATTCACTGGCTCCAAATTAATATGTTCCTTTATTTAATCTTTGCAGCCTCACACAATTTTAGAATTTGTATACTCAATCCTCCTCAAATCTAGATGGATCTTTAATCTTTTGCAGCTATGAGAACCTGAAGTATGCAGTTTAAATTGATAAATATGGGGCATTGTCAACAGCTGCCAACATGACTGGAACCTGATGTGTTTCAATATTTTGGCACAGCTGTTCTATAATTTTTTACCTTTATAGTGTAAAAATAAAATGGATTTACAGAACTGTTGACAATCAAACATTATATGCAATCCTTCAATACTGGGGGTGGACAAACTGTTTTTTAGGCCCACACCAGAACCATACCATGAACTTTAGAATTATAGCAAATTTGCATATTTTAGCTGTAAGTGGTATTACTCACAGAAAATATGCATAAATTGCACATTTTCAGAATCTAGACTCTCAAACTACAGTTGGTGGATATTTTGCTATTGGCATTTCATTGAGCTACCGTTAATGCATTTAAATATGTGTGCAGACTGTAAATGTAGCTGATCAGTTTATGAAGACTTGGAATCATATGTCCTCACCCTCACTAGGATGCTGTGTCTGACATATTAAAATATTTACCATTTATTAAAAAGGAAAAAATAGCTAATAAATACTGTACTTCCCATTAGATGTTTTTTAAATGCTTTCAAAATAGACAGTGCCCTTTAGGCTTGATCCATAATTTGGGCATGTAGGTTACACATGCAGCAAGGTACAGGGTACTGGTATGCATACCTTCTCACATCGTGCATATAATATAAACTACAATTTTCTCATATAAATGCCAAAGGGGTGGAAGTGATCCAGTAAAGTGAATTTAATTCATGAAAGCATGAATTTATTTTTACTATTTTGTTAAGATGCTTCTGTATCACATTTCCAACAACTTGAAGCCATAGTTCAGATTAAAAGTGATATGATTGGTAGAGTATTGCACAGAGGCTTGGTTCTGCATCCTGAATATAACTTAGTTGTCCCTGCTGCATATAAACTGTTCTCATATTATTGATGGGGTGTGGGGCAATTTTATAATAGTTATTTGTACATTGCCATTTATTATACATCTTATACATTTGAAATTGTAGTAGGGCCCAAACTGAACCGATTATCACATGCAAAATTCATCTGATCATGTCAGTTAGGTACATAAGTAATGATGTTGGATTACTTTTTTCTACAGTGCTAACTCTTACTGTTAACTCTTTCACTTGTTTTGGATTTGGATGAATCTTGAACTGAGTCATGCTGATTTTGACAGTTTCAAGAGACGTCCAAAGCAAAGTACAGTTGTCCCTCCATTTTTGCAGATTTGAAGTCTGTGACCCTTGCTTATCCATGAGGGATGAATGGAGGGGCACAAAATGGGGTGCGCACCCACTCACCCCCACGGGCACATACCTCCATTCAAGCCAATATTTTTCCTTTTTCGTGGGGTGGGTGGGTTCCAGAATGGATCCCCTGCGAAAAAGGAGGGCTGACACTAAATCAAAATCTAAACACAACTGAAGATTCAGTAGTAATTTGAATTCAGAGAGAGACAGAGACATTGGAGATTATCGCATTGCTTTTAAAGTGCCTTATCTCAAATGGGATAAAGGTGCATTTAATTTTAAAACCAGGTATTATCGTGCTCGCCGATGGTTGGGTGAATGCAACCCGTATGCAGCTGGATCCCAGCTGTGCTTGTCCATTGGCTTTTCAAAAATGAGATTTTACTGTTTTTGAAAAGCTGCTGGGTAAGCGCAGTTGGGATCTGGGCTGCATATGGGTTGCTTTTGCCCAGCCATCGGTGAGTGTGATAATACCTGGTTTTAAAATTACATGCGCCTTTATCCCATCGGGAATAAAGCGCTTTAAAAGCAATGTGATAATCTCCAGTGTGTCTCCAAAAATGTATATACATCTGCCTGGTCTTTCCATATTAAAAGGGGGAAAGGAGATGTAGGAAGACAGGCTGTAGATGTTTGGCATCTCTAGCTTCTAATCAAAGTAAATAGTTTTACCCAGACTCTGTAATCCCATTGTTCGGGAGACGAATGTTGAAGTAATATACAACAGGATACCTGTGTTTGTGTCTGTGTAACCTGGAAGGAGTGTATTATGGTGTGCCTAATTGGAAAATGCTGAATGTTCAAGTCCTTTTGCTGCCGCCACTGTATTTACTACAGCTGTTATTTCTCCCTGTCTTATTGCAGTTTCTCTGACTTTGGAGCGAATCAAACAGGGGGGAAAGAAGTGCTAAATTAATCACAACTCCTAACTCATATTCTCAATCCTGAAATTATGCAGATTTTTTTGCTTATGGGCATGTACTATTTTGCACACACATGACTCCAAAATCAAAAGATAGGGAAGGAGAAAAAAGAAGGTCTCTTCTACCTATAGCTCTGTACCCCTTCTTCTGAAAATATAAACATTTCTTGACTAGAACTATCTCTATTCTGCATTTTCATAAAAATTGTCCACAAAAAGACTAGCAGAATAAGTGCACTTTTTCTAGAAATCTACAAAGTGTAAAGGCTGCTCTTTCAAAGTGCCCTGTGCATTATTCTTAAACATAAGAGCTTTCCTCCTCTCAGATGGCTGCAACCATCCCTGCAAATTTCATCCATTTCTCCCCAAATATTCCAGCCAGTAGCCTTGAAGTGGAAGTTTCATTTACCAAGCTTATTTTGTAAATGAAGGTTTAATCTGAGGTTGGAAATACTACATAAACTTGAACACAAATGAACACACCAGGAACATTTCAGTAAATATACATAAAACGTGGACTGAAAACATCATCTTCTAAAATCCATAAACCTTGGGTTCTGAAACCTAAAGAAAATAAATGAAAGCAATTGATAGTTTTCCTTTCTAAAAAATCAAAATGAAAAGACATTTAACATAAAAAGCTGTTTTGCAGGCACAATCCACTCCTGGAGGCTACTCTGCCTGCAGATTTCATTCTGTGCTAACAAACAGGGAGGGGGCATGCTGTTAATTGATTTCCAATGACAGAATAGGAGGTATAGAGATTTGGATTGCTGTCTGAAGTTTTAGATTTATATCTCATGTCCAAAACACACTGCAGAAATAATCCAGTTTGAGACTGCTTTAACTGCCCTCGCTCAATACTAGGGAATTCTGGGAACAGTAGTTTTGTGAGACATTTATCCTTCTCTATCAGGCTAAATGATACCACAATAAACTACAATTCCTAGGATTCCCAAGCACTGAGCCAGGGCAGTTAAAGTGGTCTCAAATGGGATTATTTCTGTAGTGTGGTTTGGACCTAAGTTGAATTGGGTGGCCTTTCAACTGATCTGAGGAAAACTGGACTCTCTTGCAATACACCAGCTCTGTATGCGGGTGTTTCTCTGTTTTCACGTAGCTCAAAACTATGAAATGGAGATACAGATTTGCATATAAGCTCCATCCCTGAATATTATATTTATCAGGGCTCCATTCCACACCAGAGATAGGAACTAGCTAATTATAATCAATTAGTTTATATTTTAAGTTGAAAAATTGCTAACTAAAAGTGGCAATTTAGCTAAATTTATTTTAACTGAACTGATTTACTCCAGTTTGAATTTCAGCATAGGAATTTCTCCCAAATTAAGTTATTACTTAAGTTATTAATGAAATGATCCACAGTGCTGAAGAGCCAACAACCAACTCACTTGGTTGTTTACCTAAAGCCAACCTTGCCTTAGATTTGGAAAGCAGTTCCTTCTTTCTATTAATCATCAGGGTTTGGGTTTTTAAGTTTTAAGTCACAAAACTCAAGCCACTAACTCAAAAATCCAGGCAAGTGGAATTCAAGTGGAATGAATTGCTTTTGAAATGTCAATCTTAGTAACCTGTTCTCTCAGATGCATATCATAATACAGTGAAGGGGTTTGAGTGTGTCAGAGATAACCAGATAAGCTCTTGTAGCCATTTCATGTAAATATTAAACAGCATGGGGGATAGAAATGAACACTAAGGGACCCCACAGAGCAATGGCCAAGAATTTGAACAGGAATCCCCTAGCACCATTTGTTTACCTGTCCTAGAAGGACTGGAACCACTGTAAAATAATGCTCCTGTATCCCACCTTAGACAGCTGGTGCAGAAGGTTGCTGTGGTCAATGGTATCAAAAGTCACTGAGAGGTGGCCAATTGGAACATATTCCCCCTGCCCAAATCCTAGTGTAGATCATGTATTGAAACAACGAAACCTGTCTCCATCTCATAGTCAGCCCTGAAGCCAGATTGAAATTAATCGTGATAACATATTTCATCTAGGAACCTCTAGAGCAGTTAGATCTCCACACACTCCAGAACTTTGTCCAAGAAAGGGATATTGAAGATTGAATAGTAACAATCTAGTAAGGATTCAGGGAGTGGGTTTTTTTGTTTGTTTGTTTTGGGTTTTGTATTTCTTTTGTTTTTCTTTTGTTTTTTAGTAATGGTCTCACCACATCCTCTTTTAGGCAGGATGGAAAATTACCTTGCTACAGTGAAGCAGTCACTATGCTCCTTTCCCACTCAGCCAGTCCCCCTCTGACTGCTTTTAAGAGCCAGGAAGGACATGAGTTCAGTATGCACATGGTGGCTCTTGCCTCTCCAAAGATCTGTCTACATTCTTAGGCTGTACAAATTGAACTGCATCCAATAACACAGGGCACGCACAGGGCAAGGTTATATCTACTTTGACCTATATCAACTCTAGCATCCAAGACAGAGAGGACCTGAGCAATTTTGTCTGCAAAGTATTTTGTAAATTCTTCACAGTGGGCTGTTGAGTGGTCTGCATTTTATTTTTGTCAGGTAGTGTATAGAAGGCCCCTAACAATAGAGATAGCCACAACCAGTTTATATTCTCTTTCAGAAGGGGATAGGGGTGCTGTCACTGGTTAGTCAGCAGCTGCCATAGTACCTAAGACCTCTATCTTAGAAGAGAGCCACAGCCAATGGGGAAAAGATGCAGTATCAGGTAGCAGAACTCTGTCTTGTCTGGGTTGGAGGTGGTGACATTGTTTTCTCCCCCAGTGTGCTGTCTTTAGCTAACTCTTATTAGTACAGCAGAAAAATATTAGTACTTCTGACTGTCCTTTACCTTGAAAACCTGAAGCAGATGAAACAGTTCAAAATAAAACAAGAAATAGTGCTAGAAATCAAGAAATCAGGGGAAGACTAGGACTAAGAAGGGCAGCTATGAAAAAATTAGAGAAGTGAAGATTTTTAGTGCTGTCATATTTTCCATCACTGTGTATGGCTGTGAGAGCTGGATAGTAAAGAAAGATGGTAGAAAGAATATTAACTCATTTGAGATGTGGTGCTGGATAGAGACAAACAAACCAATACAAGAGCAAACTGGATCTGAACTTTCCCTAGAAGCCAAATTGACTAAATTGAGGCTGTCATATTTTGGCCATATCATGAGAAGACATTACTCATTAGAAAAGATGATCATGCTTGAAAAGATAAGAGGGCAGCAGAAATAGAGGAAAACTACACATCAGTTGGATAGACTCAAAGAGGATATGGCCCTAGGTTTACAGAACTGAGTGGATCTGTTGAGGATAGGGAGTCTTGAAGATGCCTCATTCACAGGGCTACCAGAGGTTGAAGTTGACTTGAGGGCAGTTTACAATAACAAAGTACTAGAAGATGAAACCACCAGGCAGTGAACCAGCTACTAGTATAGACGAAGGAAAATTACAAAAAGCACTGTACCTAATGACACAATTGTACTTAAGTCAAAAGGACATTCAGTTGCTGATATGCTCAAATGTGAAAAGAAAGTCCAAAGCTATAAAACAAATTGGAACATGGAACATGAGAAGCATCAGTCAAGGAGAGCTGAAAATTGCAAAATAAGTGGATTGTATAGAAATTGCAGTACTTGGTGTGAGGGGAATGGGGCCTTTTCAATCAGATAACTACATAGTGTTTACTCTGGAAATGACAGAACAGCATTAACAGGATGGTTTTACTTTGGAAATGACAGGTGTCATATAGCAAAAACAGTCAGGAGATATAATGCTAAATCTGACCAAATAACATCTATAAGACTGCAAGATAAACCTATCAGTATACCCTAATCAAACTTTTATGCCCCAGCTAGAGGCAAAAGAGGAAGAAGCCATAACATTCTAAGCAGGGTTCCAGGAAGAAATGCAAATACTATGTAAAGAACAGAGTTGTACTACTAAACCTAGTCAGCCCTAACCCAAATTAACTATAGACCAAAACCAGGGCTATTGTTAGGGAAGAATGCAAAAAGATGCACCACTCTGTCACAGTTCAGATGGACAGTGAAAACGTTTTCATTATCCATGGGACATTTTCTGAGAACTCCTGTCTTTTCCATTTTAAATTTCTGACCATAATGTATTGTCCTGTGTTAACAATAATGTATATTTCTATTGTTGTTGGTCATTCTACTCAAACTGGTACATTGCGGATGGCAGGTAATATAGAAATATTTTAAATTAGAAAAACAAAAGGGTAAGACCTGGAACCCTTTCACAATATACCATTATAGCATTTTGATTCCACTTTTATAACCATGGTTCTATCCTGTACAATTCTAGGTTTGTAGTTTAGGGAGAGGTAATTGGAATTATCAGCCATAGAACTCTAGTACCCCACCAAACTACAAACCATACAACATGGCAATTACAATAGGGAATTATAATGCTATAATCATGTGGTGTGAAAGAGTTGGAGGATTTTTAGAGGGCCCTTTGTTTGGGGCTTAGTACTTTTTGTTTGTTTTATTCTTCTGCTCAATGGTTGCATTACATTTTTTTTTTTGGACAGTCTAAAGTATTCTGGTTTCACCAGTGACTTCTGCTGCAGCATTATGAATTGATTTTGGCATCTTCTTCATGTTTCTTTACCACAGTGCCCTTTGAATGATACTAGCATCCTCATAAACACCAGTTCAGGACCACTCTAAAAACAACACATGACAATCAGGGCTGTATTGGTAGTGGCCAGAGCTGCTGTCACCATAATTGTAAACCACTACAGACCATTTCAGCCCCAGCTTAACAGGGACATGTATTGGTGGCAAGCCAATAATTTGGGTTAGTTTGCTAGAACCCAGGCTTGAAGCAGGTTTCACATTTAAAATGGAGAAGGGGGATAAAAAAGTAGACCCTGGCCTCAAGCAGATGGGCAGCTTGGAGCAGCCTGTGGCCACTCCACTGCAAGTGCACCCTGAGTGGTACAGGACCATGGTGACCAGATACCGTGGTCCTGAGGCCAGCCGCTGCCACAGTCCGCAATGGACTGCTGGCAAGGAGCACTTCTTTTGTGCTCTTTTTGCAGCCAGTTTTGGGACAGCTTAGGCAGCTAAGGCGTGGCTTTGGCCTCATCCGGGGGTGTGTGTCATCTGAACACCATGCCCCTGGATTGTCCCAAAGGTGGTGCTTTTGGTCCGTCTGTTTTGGGCTATCAAATCCCATATTTCCATATCCATAACATATTCCATATCATATGTGACATAGAATGATAATCCCCGTGTGTATTACCTCTAGATGAGCCTGATGGTTCTTGCCACTAGTGAGAAGAATGAAGTAACTCCATTTCCTATTCAGGGAGCCTCTATTATGCAGATTTAGGGGGGTTGCAGACTGCCAGAAATAGTGCAAATTCAGTCCACTTTTAGGGTTAGGGTTAGGGTTAGGGAATCAAGGGGACTGGAGTATATTGTGGCACCAGAACTCTCTGACAGAGAAGGCTCAATGTCCCAGAAAAAAAACAATTCCCATGATTCCCTAGCACTAACCCTAACCCTAAAAGTGGACTCAATTTGCACTATTTCTAGCAGTCTGCAACCCCTGTTAGTCAGGGATAAGTAAGAACACAATACACAAAAAGAGGCTGGAATATGTGTTTGTATTATCACTTTTAGAGAGTTTGAATCTTGCATCTTGTGATGGCAATTTTTTTCAAAAGAAAACATGCTTTCTTAGAATGAAAAATTTGAATGCTGCCTCTAAAATGTCTTCTATATTATCTAAATCTTGGCACATCAAGAGAATCCAAATGTGTGGGGGTTTTGTGTAGTCATACTGGTGTATATTTTATATCATGAAATTATAAATACTTGTATGTATGATTTCTAGTAAATGAACTGGATGAATTGCTAAGGTCCCAGAATGCGCTTCTATCAAAATTAAAAGAAGAATGTTGTACTCTGGCGAAGAAGCTTGAATATATTACAGAAAAAAACAGGTATGTAAATCCACAGGGATACTTGCATGCTTGTTAGCTAGTTGCTCAGTGACTTGAAAAGGCATGAGTTTTATTTGTATTTTACATTATTTTTCAGTTGCCTTTATGGGTGGAACCTTCCCATTTTCTTGTACATATATTTTCAGTTTTCATATTACATTTCTGGTTTCTCCCTTCTTTCTCTTATTCTCCAACATATGCATTTAAAATCTGAAGGAAATGAGGTAGTAATGTTTAAACCTTGGCATTTTCCATTCCTGTACAGACAGGAACACAAAACCCAGTGTTACTATCTGTACAAGAATGAAAAATGCCAAGGCTTAACCATCATTACATAGTTTCACTATGCAATGTTGCTGATTTTGCACAGCATCTTTGTTGTGAAACATTATTGCTTTATATTTTAAAAACCCCAATGTTACACAACAAAAATGTTACACAAAATCAGCAATGTTGCATGACAAAGCCACGTGTGTGTGGTTGCATCTTCAATCAGTCTTGAGTGTGTATTTTTCTGTTGTCTTATGCAACTTTCAACCTGGGAAAGGCTGCCACCACAACTTGGAACACTTCAACACGTTGTTTGTACAGTGAGTTCTTGGTATTGACTGGGGTTTGGTTCCAGGACCCCTTGTGGATACCAAAATCTGTGGATGCTCAAGTCCTATTAAATAAAATGGTGTAGTAAAATGTTGTCCCTTATATAAAATGGCAAAATCAAGGTTTACTTTTGGGAATTTACTTAATTTTTAAATATTTTCAAGCTGTGGATTGTTGAATCCATGGATATGGCAAGCCAACTGTATAGGGGCATAGTATGCAATTTAGTTTTGCATTTTCTGCACTTTTCTCAAGGATATAGGAAAAGCAATGTAAGCATGTGTACCCCTCAACACACTTGGGAAGCTGTGCAGTTTTCTGTGCATAGTAAGGACTGAGTGTAGGTTTTGACAGTTCTCAGAAACTACAGTTTATGTTGTGCACGGAACAAAAAGGAAAGTTCCCGCAATTTGCAGGAACTTTTGACATGCCATTTTTCTTTCCGCTTAAGTTTCTTGAGGGACAGGGAAATCAAAATCGGGAGCCCTGATGGTGCAGTGGTTAAATGCCAGTACTGCAACCATTCCTAGCCACAAAGTTGTGAGTTCGATCCCAGGGACTCCAAGGTCTCCTCAGCCTTGCATCTTTCCATAGGTCACTAAAATGAGTACCCAGCTTGTTGGGGGCAATTAGCATACACATTGTAAACCATTTTGGCAGTGCTTAAGTGCACTGATAAGTGGTATAGAAATGTACTTGCTAGCTGGGAAACTGACAAAACTCCCATTCTATCCCTATTAAGTACACAGGATGTAAATTGTTGCACACTGGTGTGCTTTTATCTTATTGCTGCAGCTGGTATCTCTGGAGAGGCAGCTGAACGCTCTGGAGAGTGGGGGGGGGGGTCGGAGAGGAAGAACAGGCACACACCTATTCCTGCTCTTGAACTCTCACCCACCTGGGCCATCAGCTGTCTCCAGAGAGGCAACTGAAGGCCCAGGAGAGCAGGGAGGAGAGGAGGAACAGGTGTGCGCCTGTTCCTCCTCTTCCTCTTGCCCTCCCAGGCCTTCAGCTGTCTCCGGGGAGGCAGTTGAGGGCAGGGGGAAGTGGAAGAATAGGCAAACACCTTTTCCTCTTCTCCCTCTCATACCTCTAACTCAGGGGTAGGCAACCTTTCCCCTTTAAGGGCCGAGGGACTTCAGCTCCCAGAGTCCCAGGAGCTGTTGGCCAACATGGGACTATTGGCCAACATGGCTAAGGCTTCTGGGAGCTGAAGTCCCTCGGCCCTTAAAGGGGAAAGGTTGCCTACCCCTGCTCTAACTGAAGAGGCAGTTGAAGTGAAGGGGGGGATGAGGAAAGAGGAGGAACAGGTGCATGCCTGTTCCTCCTCTTCCCCCGCTCTCCCATCTCTCCACATGCCCTTCAAAATATCTTTGCATGCCAGAGATTGCACACATGCCATAGATTCACCAACATGGCTCTAGCCCAGGGGTAGGCAACTTGTCCCCTTTAAGGGCCGAGGGACTTCAGCTCCCAGAATCCCAGGAGCTATTGGCCAACATGGGACTATTGGCCAACATGGCTGAGGCTTCTGGGAGATGAAGTCCCTCGGCCCTTAAAGGGGACAGGTTGCCTACCCCTGCTCTAGCCTTTGTTCAGTTAAATTCACTTTCAGTCTTCTGGCAATAGCTAGTCTCTCTAGTCTCCATCTTACTCACTTTGTCACTGCCAACTCACTGGAAAATCAGGGGGCAAGTTTGGCCCCATTCCATAAGAGGGGACACTCAGGAGCAATTGTGTCTACTGCTCTGGTCATTTCTCCCTTCCACAGGTTATTCAGAGCTTCAGCTGAACCTATCTGTCCAATGTTCATGGATACTTTTCAAGTTGTGCAGCCTGATATTGTGGACAGATCCTTGGAAAGGTGAAAGCTACCATGTGTGTCTTAGAGCCTTGTAGTTCTTGGCTTATGAAACAGGCCAGAGGAGGACTAGCTGAGTGGATGAAGGGGATAGTAAATGCCTCCTTACAACAAGGCAACGTTCCATCTTGCCTAAAGGAGGCAGTTGTGAGATCTTTGTTGAAAAAAGCCATCCCTGAATCCCTCTATAATGGATAATTATCCGCCAGTGTCCAACCTACCAGAGGTCTTTTTCTGTCTCTGCTCCCAGACTATGGAACGCCCTGCCAGAGGAGATCCATCAAGCAACCCATCTGGAGAACTTAAAAAAACCCATCAAAATGGATCTCTTCCGGCAGGCCTTCCCTTAATAGAACAGACCATATCTAAGATATGTCTCTTCCTCTTTTTATCTGTTTATGTTTTTATGTTTTAGATCAGGGGTAGGCAACCTTTCCCCTTTAAGGGCTGAGGGACTTCAGCTCCCAGAATCCCAGGAGCTATTGGCCAACAT
>CM034701.1:334287875-334307022 GCA_020142125.1 Phrynosoma platyrhinos
CATGGGACTATTGGCCAACATGGCTGAGGCTTCTGGGAGCTGAAGTAAGCCCTTAAAGGGGAAAGGTTGCCTACCCCTGAGTTAAAGTATCTGCTCCATCTAGAGCAATGCTACTCAAAGTGGTAGTCCCTGGACCAGTACTGGTCCTTGAGAAATGGTAAGTCCTTGGTAAGTTTCCAGGAAAGAAAAAAACAATTTTACCTAACGGAGACAAACTTTGTGCTGCTTCCTGGTACACTGGAAAACAATAATTGCCTATCCTCCACATCAGATAGCCTGAGAAGCACTGGTCTAGAAGATGTGCCTCATGATCTGTCTCCAAAGTTTAATTTATATAACTTTTTAAAGTCTAGCATTCATATAGATATGTATTAAAAATGAGAAGTCTGAGTTGTGCTATGCAGACTCATTTACATTCCCTTCAACTAAGCAAAGTTAGTTAAAGTGCATGTAATTATTTGCACTACCTCATTTGAGGTTTATTTTCTGATGGTGGTTGCACTTACACCTAATATTGTGATGTAGCATAATAATGGCATTAAGACACCACATAACTTTGAACAAGATTGGGAAAAAAAATCAGTTGAAATTATTAGTGGTAATGATTTTAACTAAGCCAGAGAGAAGCTGCTTTGAATGCTTCACACACACACACCATTTGTTAGATAGCGCCTAAATATCTAGACTTTTGTTTTAAAAAGTTTAACTGCTTGTATTATCGAGTGGGGAAGGGGGGGACTAATTTTTTTAAAATCCTTTTAGGGTTTGGGGATAATATATTTTCAAACACAATTATAAACTTCTTTTTGCCTGAGCTTCACATAGTAGTCTTTTGAACATTCAGATTATTTTGGTATGTTTGCCAGAAATGTAAAATATTAAATGTACATACTGGACATAACTAGGATACATAATGATATATTTACATGATGCAAATATTTGCAGGTTTGATTTACTATGAATGGATGCTGATTTAAGTTGTGAAGTGATATAGTTAGCATTAAGTTATAACTGATGTGTAGAATCTATAATAAAAATTGTCATGAGGAAAGATTTTCATACATATATGGGTGGATTTTGGAAGTGCTGAACCTACTCCCCTCAAGCTGCACGGTTGACAAAGTGTACACATGCAAATGTAAAATATCGTCCTTTAGTGTTCTCTGTATAATTTTTCTTGCCTTTTTCAAATTGTCTCAGACTTTGAAGCTTGTGGGTTGATGCTTGACACTGTCCATTGTGTATTTGCGATTTGCGTTTTGTAATTAAGGGCAACAATGGGAGTCCATTGGGTCTCGTTATATATAATGGTTGGTTTAATTTGTTTCACTTCTATCTTGTTAATTGTAAATTGATCATTAAGATTTGAATTCTAATCTGTCACCAGGGTTGAGTGTATTGAAGCTAGAGAAATGATCCTCTTTTTAATCACTGATGATGAGAAACAAATTTTATAATTTTGGTGCATATTGCAGTCCATATATTTTAACACTGTTTTTTATGGTGTTATAAATATTGTTAAATGACTTTTAGTGTAGTTTTACTGTTTCACTAGAATGGATAAATTATATTACCATTTTGGCAACAGTAGGCATCCAACTGTGAGAGTTTAATTGAAGTAAAGAACATGCACCCGGTTGAACTATTTTTTCTACGTGTTCAGTTGATGCTGTATTGGATGACTGCAGTCATTACACTCAAACACTGGGAGTAAAATATTTGCCCAAGCAAAAGGATCAGAATGCAAAACAGAACTTGTCTGAAAAGCTGAAATGTTACTGTGACGTTCAACGCCTTTACTGCATTGTCCTGATCTAAATTAATAGAACTGACCTAACATATAATACACTAAAATGACCAATTTTCTGAGAAGTGAAAAACAGTTGTGAGGAATAAGGCATGTACAAAATTTGTACATTGTCTACCAAAAGTTAGGAGAATAATGTTGGCTATAAGCCACCTTTGTACATTTCCAAAGTGTTGAATTGGTTTACAAGACATGTAGCTCTTTTATTATCAAGGCTTATAGAGACTTTCTGATGCTATGTTTTGCAAGAGTACTACTCCTAATGCTACTTCTGTTCCTGTGCCTAAAATGCAAATAAGCTTGATAGGGTAATAGTGAAGTCTTGAGACAAGAGATTTCTTTTGCAATTTAACAAGATACTTTTTTGCTCTAGTCTTCAACGTAAAAATATAAAAATATAAAATTGTTTCATAAAGGAAGCTTTATGATATCAGTTTCTAGCAAATGAATGTGTAGGCATGTTTCAAGCATAGCTAGTATCTCTTTCCCCCATAAAACATCTTTTTTAAAAAAATAGTTCATAGATTTATGTCCTCAGCTGAAAAAATAGTACTTACTTTGTTGTTGTTGTTGTTTAATATTCTGTATTGAAATAAGATGCTCCTTATTTAGATATGCACTGGAATTTTATTAAGGTGATTTCACTCTGCAAAATAAAATCTAGCAACATTCATCATATGTGTTCTTAATTCTGTAGATCTGAAATTGGCCAGCTTATTCAGGAAAATGAGTACATCCATGACAGACTTGAGAAGATGCAGAAAAGGAATGATGAATTGGAGGTCCAGTGTGTCCAACATGGAAAGATGCATGAGAAAATGAAGCTAAGGTAGGAAGAACTATGTAAGTTATCCCTATATGGTCACCTGTAACAAACCTGGTGTGTCCTTCAATTTCTGTTCTATAATATCATAAAATGATCAAAATAATGCCATAGTTTAAATATTATTTGTTAAGTTTAACATATATTAATTTTTCATTGTTCTTTAAACAATTGATACTCAGTTTCACACATGATTTTAGGCTGTTTCTGTTGTCTGCACTGTTGTCCAGATGGATTGACTGATTATATTATATTCAGCTTTTCTTACATCCTTGTTTGAGCAGCTGTTCACATGTCTATATCATTAGCCATATTCTTCAGTAGTTTTTTTTATAAAAAATATTTTAACTTCTGTATTCATTTTTTATGAACAGTATTATTGTCAGCTAAATATTTGGAAAACTTGAAAGCTGTTTAATATGTATAAAATAGCAGCTACTTTCAAATATATTTTTTAAAAGGGTGAATTTAAAAACCAAAACAAAAAACTCCATCTCTCTGTTGAAGCCAGTATCAAACCTAGGGTTGGGTGTTTAGGACATGCAGCATGCTCTCTAGTCAGAAATGTGCAAAATAATTGGGATTGTAGGTTTTTTATTTCTCATGCTTATCTGACTAATTGCTAAATGATAATGTAATTACATTTGGCCCAGGGTTTTAAAATGATGTAGTTGTTCCTGGAAACTTGTGCTGCACTAGATTGTTTTTTTCATCGTGGACACTATTCTCTCCTTTCTTATGTGATTCCTCTTTGTATTCAGTTACAAATCAAATTTCTTGCTTGTTGCCTCAGAGGCAGATGACCTTCTCTAACATGCCATCTGCAATCACCCCTACATCTGCTTAAGAAATGCCACTTCTCTAGTTTTTTTCTCTCACTGAATTTCTAAATGTCTTACTTGCTGTTTATGAATCTTGTCATTTATAATCCTTTGGCCCAATTTCCAGTCCCCTTGGTAATATTCATATCAGAATCTATTAAATTGTGTTTTAGCAGTCAATTGCTTTATAAACAGCAACATGTTTGTATTTTCTAATTTGTTGATTTATCCTATGGCATAGATTGTTTCCCTATAAATACATTTTTGTTAGCAGTGCACTGCAGACACTTGTCCTGGTGATTAGGTACATCTTAAGTGCCATTCAGTGCAGGCAGGTATTCAAGCTGATGCCTGGTAGCCAAGGGACTATTTTCTGCTTTGCTAGTAGCTGTTTTTAAATTGTTTTTGACTTCTTGTACAGTCCCACTGTGACCTAGTTCTCTTTATGTTTGTATTAATGAGGTGGTTCTCCACTCTTTTAAGCCATATTTTAGACACACACACCCAACCCGGTTATTGAAAAGAAAGAACAGGCCATTCTCCCACTAAGTACATCCCCATAGTTGGTTAGACAATAGTAGAAGTGGTGTTGTTGAGAGTTGTTCCTCTCCTCATGTAGCAGCTTTGATCCTTGCTCTAAAGTCAATCAAGTCCAAAAATCCATGATACAGACAGGTTTCCTATGGGAGTCAAAGTAGAACTTCCATTTTTGACACTGTGCCTCTCAGGGTCACCTATGATCACATCCTAGTGATTTGAGCCAGTTAAGCAGTGCTTGAGAAACTACAAAAATTTGGTAACATTCTTGGTCATCTCCCGCATTTTCTCCCAGCTTATCAAATACCGGATAGCCTGCAGTTCACAGATATAATAGTGATTTTGATATAAAAGAATTTGTACAGTTGAGTAGCACACCATGTTTTGCTGGATCCTTCATCTCTTGGTCCCAGTTGTAATATAAAGCATTACAGAAAACATTATGCTGGAGGTGAAATGACTTCCCTTGAGTGGTCCATCCAGCACCAGCCTTGGTGAGTTTCACACCAGAAGTCCATTTTATTTTCTTGCTAGCTTTTAAAATAATATTCAAGTTGTATTCAAAACTATTTTGTGCTGCTCTGTTATTTATCTTCCACTTTTAATGTGCTGTTTTACTGTTAGTTTTTAAGTAATCTTTCTTAGTTTTATTTTGCTCATTTATTGTATATATTGCCATGAGGGCTTCAGCTTTACTTGTGATTTATGCATGTCAATAGAAGATACAGAGTAAAACTCCAGAGCAGGTTTCCCTGACCAGGTGAATATTTCAACCCTTGTCTCTCAGATTCTTAGTCCAACACTCTATGGCAGGGGTAGGCAACCTTTCCCCTTTAAGGGCCGAGGGACTTCAGCTCCCAGAATCCCAGGAACTATTGGCCAACATGGGACTATTGGCCAACATGGCTGAGGCTTCTGGGAGCTGAAGTCCCTCGGCCCTTAAAGGGGAAAGGTTGCCTACCTCTGCTCTATGGTGCTATGGTGTGAAGTAGGAATTTGAATAACATTAGTTTATAACCCATTTCTGTGAATTCGCAGATGACCACTCGAAGAAATACTGTTACAGGTAAGCAACCTGTCTTTCTCAATGGGAAAAAAATGACAACACTCAGGATACCTCATTGAGGAAATGGAGAACAGCTGCAAGATTCTTTGCACTTTCTATCTTTATTGGGGAAAACATATTTGCACAAAAATACATGTGGTTTTCCTGTGCAGAAAAGAGTTTTGGGGCAGAAACAATTGTGCCCAAAACAATATTATTGTGAAGGAGATGGCATATTTTGCACAAAAATCCATAGTTTCTTCTGCAAAAATACTGCTTTTTGACCAAAAAACATTTTTCCTGCAAGCATATTTTTTACACAGGAAAATTATACACAGTTTTTCTGTGCAGAAATAAGTGAATAGGCACAAAATGTTTAAATTCTTTAATGAATTTTAAATGAGGCTTGGGATATAGAAAAATATATAAATACTTGTTATTGTGTGTGTTTTCCAGTCATGTTCAACTTATGGTGACCCTAAGGTGAACTTACCACAGGGTTTTCTTGGTAAGATTTGTTCAGAGGGTGCAAGATTTCCCTTTCTGAGAAAGTATGGCTTGCCCAGTGCGTGTCCATGGCTGAGTGTGGATTTGAATCCTGGTTCCCAGAGTTATAGTCCAGTAAACCACTACACCACACTGGCTCTAGAACAGTGGTCCCCAAACCTTTTGAGTCTAGTGCCCCTTTTCCTCTTACGCGACAACCCTAGTACCTCCCAACACCTACTTCTTGATATTAGGTCTGCTGTTCTTCTGGAAATTCAATTCAACCAATCTCGGTTGCTTCTCCTTTTGCACCTAATCACCTCGGGAGCAACAACCATGCAGCTGGCTGAGCAGTGACTGAGATGCCTCTCACCTGTGCCAGCCTTGTAGCAAAGGCCAGCACAGGCAAGAGGCTTCTTGATCACTGCTCTACTGCCTGCTTGGTTGCTGCTCCACAGGTGACTGGGTGCAAATGGAGAAGCTTCCTCCTAGCAAGGGAGGACTCCCAATCCAAGAGAGGTGAAAGAGGTGAAGGACTGTTTGGAATAATTGACCCAGGATACTCCTGTGATAATGAAGGGCCTTCTCATTATAAGAACCTTCTTCCTAGATTGCAAAGAGTAAAATGTGGGGCTGGGGGAAGGTACAGTTGCATTTTAATGAGGTGCAGTGTCACAGGTGATGAGATAGTAGTTGCTAATGAGATGGGCAGCAGGGCAGAAACATGAACCATCAAAATGATTTTGAGTAGAGGTTATAAAAAGCATGACAAGGCTTTTGTCTCTGGTTGTCCCAAAACAGGCCATGGAGAACCTTTCCAGATGCTATTGACAATGACAAAAACAAATCACCAGATTCAAATGGAATTCTCCCATACATGAGTTCTTAAGGGGTTTAAATGCGATTCACATCTTGATAACATCTAGCAAGTGAATGTCAATGGTCAGGGTATCACATTCATCTCCTCTAGGATCTTGGAAGGCTACCCCTATCCTTTTGAGGAAAAAAGGCCCAAAACAGTCCAGAGAGAGTGAAAAATGTGGCTTAATTTGCCCCTCATGGCTCACTAGAGGGTCTTTTAGAGTGCAGCAGGGACAGCAAAAGGATAGCTTTTATACATTTTATACACTTGGGTGAAAAATGAGTCTTAAAATATTACATTAATAACGACAACGGTTTTAGGAAAAGAGAACTAAGAAACAGGAGAAGTGGAAACAACAACAGCAAGAAAACAGAAGGAAAGGATGGTTATTGCTTCTTCAGGGAACAACTACTCATAATGTCATGATTGTCACTTTAAAATTTATGGTGTAGTAAGCTTTCCATAGTCATGTTTTTCAAGAGATATTTTTCTTCTTTTAATAAATACATTTATTGGATGAATATAACACAGTCACATCTAAATGAAATGAAAAAGAAAATGCACTGATTGGGGGACACCTGGCTTGACAACAGTACATGTGAAAAGGATCTAGGAGTTCTAGTAGATCACAAGTTAAACATGAGTTAACAGTGTGATGCAGCAGCTAAAAGAGCCAATGTGATTCAAGCCTGCATCAGTAGAAGTATAGTGTCTAGAAGATTGAGGGAAGTAATAATACCATTCTATTCTGCTTTGGTCAATCACTTCTCGGCCTTTTGGCTAAGATCAAGTGCTTTGGTCAGACCTCACCTTCCAGTTCTAGATACCACAATTCAAAAAGGATGTTGACAAGTTGGAGTATGTCCAGAGGAATGCGACTAAAATGGTGTAAGACCTAGAAACTAGGAGAGGTTTAGGGAGCTGGGTATGTTTAACCAGGAGAACAGAAGGTTAAGATAGCCCTGTTTAGTCATATTGAAAATGGAGCAAGTTTGTTTTCTGCAGCTCCAGAGACTAGGACCCAGAGCAAAGGATTCAAACTACAGGAAAAGAGATTCTACCTTAACATTTGGAAGAATATCCTGACAGTAAGAGATGTTCAGCAGTGGAATACTCTGCCTCAGTGTGTGGTGGAGTCTCCTTTAGAGGCTTTTAAGCAGAGGCTGGATGGCCATCTGTCAGGAGTGCTTTGATTGTGAGTTTCTGCTTGGCAGCAGGTTAGACTGAATGGCCCTTGTGGTGTCTCCCAATTCTATGATTCTAAACAAATCTAAACAGACATAAATAAATTTTGATGCATTTTACATTTCATTTTTCACTTTTAAATTTAGACTTGTTTTATGTTTTCAGTATATATGTTATATTCACTTTTGTTGTTAGTGGTCTTGAGTCCTGGTTTTAAGAGAAGGTTGGAATGTAATTGCAAACTGGCCATCCATCAATCATGCATGTAGATACAGGTATTCCAATAAAAATAATTTCCAAGTAATACTCCAGATTTCTTTGAGTATAAGAATTAATTATATTATGTACACTTCGCTGATTTGTCCCATTAAATATTTCATTTCAGCTTCATTTTCAGCTTTCAGATACAGTATTTATAAAGCACATAAAACCAACATGACATATTGGTTTAATTTTATTTGCTAAGTGTCATGCAAATAAACATTTCAAACCATGTCTCTTTCAATTTACAGCAGTGGAATTTTTTCTGATTTCAGAGTCTGCCTACAGTGGCTGTCTTTGCATAAGTCCAACATTACAAGCCTCTTATCATTTCTGCGCATAGTAAAGCCTGTTGCCTGGCCAAAGACTACTTCTTTAAATCTACTTCTTCATTTTCATAGCCTCACCAGACAGTAAATTTTGAAGTGCCTAACTCATAGCTGTAGTTACTGAATGACTGAAAGCCCTTCAGATTGCTATTTATTTATTTATTTGTTTTAATTTAACCCTCTATCCAGAGATCTCAGGGCAGCGTACAATAAAACCAGTATACCACATTTAAAACAATGTGAATAATCAAAATGAATTTAAATGGCTAAAAGGCATATTAAACTGTTTTATTTGGTAGTTAGTGAATTAGTTTAGAGTTTACTATTATGACTTAGGATCCAACACTGCTTACAAAGGCTAAAAACAAGGTTAGCTTGAAAAGAAAGAAAGAAAGATACCTTGATAATCAAAAGTGAAAATACAATTAAATAAAAATCACAATAAAATACCATTAAGTTAAAAGCATAAAACATTTTTAAAACAGTGAAGTTAAAAATACAGCACACAGCCTATTAAAATGTCAGGAGGGATGGCATCCAGAAGGAAAGTGTCCTAGATGCTGCAGTATAGAACAAAGGTGAAAGGTAACCTGAGAAAGGCATGATGAGTGTGCATATTGACCTGTGCTGATTCACAGGAAAATTATGACACAAATGCAGGACATGAGGTAATCAAGCTTCAACACTGCACAGTCGTGGCACATGTGAGACAGGAAACTATGTACACACCAGTTGGGGGTTGGACTAAAATCTCTACTAGAGATTGTGTATATGAGGGACGAGTTCCAGCACTCCATGTGTGTGGTGTATAGTGGATGGTGGCAGAGCATTATGTCAGTTGGTGTAAGTACCTGTATATATTGCAATAAAGATTAAAAGCCTCTCAGAGGGAACTCAGCAGTTGTTGTGTCTGCAGCTTCTGTGTGGGAGGAGGATTTCTCCAACTTGCATGAACGGTACAGCAGAGCTTTCTATGGTGTTTGTTCGTGGCACAAATCTTCTGCGTGTGGACTTGGAGAAACACATGCGCCAACATAAAAGCTTTCTACCACTAATTAATTGTTAGAGACCTGTTTTGGGGATGGGAAATGGTTTTGTTTGCCAGCAAAAGGAGAGCAGAGAGCCCCCTTTAGCCTCCCATGGAAGAAAATTCCACAGGCTTGGAGCAGGCACTGAGAATACTCTTTAAGTAGATAGTAATACAGATTAAAAGAGTTCAAATAGTTTAAAATGAAGTAAAACCATAATGATGTAAGTAAAAACATGATGGGGTGAGCTCCTCTCCCAGCTTCTGCCAACGTAGCAGCTTGAAAGCATACAAATGCAAGTAGATAAATAGGTACCACTTCGGTGGGAAGGTAACAGCATTGGGTGTAGTCATGCTGATCACATGATCACCAGAGCAGTCCTCATACAATGCTGGATCTTCAGTTTGTTAATGGAGATGAGCACTGTCCTCTGCAGTCGGTTGCAACTAGACATTCATATCAAGGGACTACCTTTACCTAAAAACGTAGCCCCCAAAGCTTTTGTGGACACCATGTTTTCCCTTGGCACCTGAACAGCAGCAATATTGGCACCAATAGGACCTCCAAGGGGAGGATGTTCCATAACAGGTGTGCCATAGTAGAGTAGGCCCTCTCATAGTATACTTCTGACTAATGGGACACAGAGGAAGGCTCTTCAAGCAGTCCTTAACCTTGTGCAAGGGCATATATGAAGAGGTGCTCTTTCGAATATTAAGTTTCCAGACCATTTACAGTTTTAAATGTCATTACTAGCACCTTGAATTCAGATCAGAAGTGTATTTAGCAACCGGTGCAATCCCTTTAAAACCAGTGTTACATGTATGATGTTCTTATCAGCATTTAACTGATGCATTTTACACTAGCTTCAGTTTCCAAGCTGTCTTCAAAGGAAGCCACATGTAGAGTGCACTGCAGGAGCCTATTCAGGAAGCTACCAATGCATGGTCTACTGTGGCTAAACTATCTCTGTCCAGTAAAGCAACTAGATAGCTGGTGAACCAGTTGAAATTGGCATCTGAGTCAAAAGTCCACCTGGGTCTCCAATGAGAAAGACAGATTTAAGAGTACTCCAAATATACCTGTTCCTTCAGGGAGAGTGTATTTCCATCCAGGACAGGTAGGTTACTCAATTCCCAGGCCTGCAAACCACCAGTTCACAGTTATCAGGATTCAGTTTCAGTTTACTGGCCCTCATCCAGCCCATTACTGCATCCAGGCACTAGCCCAACATCTGCACAACCTCAGGCAACTCTGACAACAAGGAGAAGTAAAGCTAGATACCATCAACATAGTGGTGGCACCCCACCCCAAACCCCATTATGACCTCCCCTGGCAGCTTCATATATTTAACAGCACTCTAGACAACTGTGGCACCCACCAGTTTAATGGTCATGGGGCTAAACTGCAGTCCTCTACTGCTACTACTTTATCAACACCTTTATGTACTTTATATACTATGCTTCTACACTAAACTTACAGCATAGCAAAAGCATTTTCCTTTTTTAAGACTATGTTAAATGTTTCTTACACATTTGTTTAACATATATCAAGCACCATTATCATAGTTGTTACATTGGACTGAGAAAGCAAAGAGGAAATGTGAGACAAACTATTTAATGAACTCACTCATCTCTTTTTTTTTTAAAAAAAAATCTAAATGTCTAACTGTTCTTATATTTATAATTTTAAAAGTCATTATGCTGAGTACAACATTAGTTAAAATCCATCCCTTCAAATACTATCTCATGCTGATTAGCTATTTATTTTTCAATTGTACTGGATAATTTTCCTGTTATGTACAACTCCAAAACAGGGCTTTCTAGTCTATTAATTTCATTTCACCTGCTGTACATCTGTGTGAATTATTAATATTTTGTTTTTGCTTTTCCAATTGGCTTCTAACACCTACTTGATCTCTTTCTAGTACTAGAGTTCAAAGAAAAAGCCTAGAGGACTGGCAGTTTGAGGCAGATGTGTGTCTATTCCTCGGGCATCAGTGGCTGTAAGTTAACAATTAAAAAAAGTTACAGCCATCTGTGTAACAAGACAGCAAATATCTGCATTTCCCTTTTACTATGAATAAGAGAGAATCTTGTCTGACTTCATAGAAGTTAGATTTATAAAGATTCAGTGTGTCAAATCTGAATTGTGTGCCATGCTGCTGGTATGTACTAGTAGCCAAGTACCTGGAGTGGTCTTCACTTTAGACATTTGCAGAAAGCATAGCATTTCTTCAAAGCTATCTCTCTGTAGCATATGTGAGCTGTACTGTGTGTGTGTGTTTAAAGCACTTCATTCAAGGAAATTGACTGATTCCCTCCCTCCCTTATAACTAGTTTATATAACTACATTATGTTTTAATTTCTTCAAGGGATCCATTTAATCCAATTGAATGAAATGGTGGGAGAATGGTTGTAATAAACTATAGCTTTTGCATAAATATCAAATCATATGGCTGACTTTCTTCATTATGTTGTTGAACTAAGGGTTCTACATTTATTCAACATGTGCATGTAATGGTCTGGCTTCAGCAGCTCTTAAAACATATACAATACATTGCTTTACATTTTAAAAAATCTTATGGCATAATGTAGTGTACCATATGTACATATGCAGATAATTCCCAAAAGATTAGAAGATCAACGAAGCACTGTTCTCTTCCTGTCATACTCACCAGTGAACATATACAGACACATAAACAGGCAACACAATAAGCTGTACCACATGTAGCAGGAAGAAAGGGGAATCAGAACACATTGTAAGTTTATGGGAAACATGAGAGCATGACACCTGTGACAAACATTGACAATTTAACTGCTTGGGTTAAATTATGCAACAAATGCTTGCTGTTCTCTAATGGTCACTTAGACGTAATATGTCTACAAGGTTAGTTTAACTAGCACGTCAGTATTTTTCTTCCCTTTCTCACAGAATATGTAATATTTTCTTTTTAAAGAAAATTGGATTTACGAAGAGAAAAAGAAAAAGCATTAGTGACCTGTCTTGTATAAGATCAAACAAAAACCATTGACAGTGCAAGGCTACAACATATTGGGGTAGTATTAAGGCATATGCAAAAATGAATAAGGAAAAGAGAGGCTATATAGTATATAGATTCTTAAGGGCCATAAAAATGAGTTTATCCAAAGTATTTTGAAGCTTAGGGTATAGTCAATAATAGTCCTTTTGTGAAGGGAACAGGTTTTCCAACACTAGCACAGCACCTTAGGGGCTAGCGCCAATATGGCATGGCATCTATTTCAACATATTTAGAACTGAAGAGCAGAGTGATGCAGTTTCAAGTAAGAAAAACATGCAATAAGGCTATGTGCCTAGTAATAATCACAGTGTTATAGACATCAGACATAGATATCCGAGAAAGAAATAAGATAGAACATCTCTGTATCTCATCTTTAGGGATGCCAAGTATGCCACTTAGCATAAATTGTATTGACATGTATTTGCCATGTATATGGCCAGATGTGCAGCAGCATCCAGCAGTGACCTCTGTATAGATGGCTGCTGTTGTTACTGAATATGTTTTATCTCCATACATCACGCTATTTAGCTCTATAATTAAATGTCTATTGTTTCATTATTTATGTTCTTAGCTACAATGTTTTATGTTTAGTAAAAGTAGGGTATAGTTTTTAAAAAGAAATGGTAGCTTTAGATTAATTGTTATGTCAACAGGATCTTCTATAGGTAGATGTAGTGTGGGTATTAATTTTTATCCCTGTTATGAAAGAAGAGCAGTGATACTTAGTATTATTACAGTACCTAAATTGAATAGATTAGATCAGTGGTTCTCAAATGGTGGGGAACCCCCCCCCACCACCACCACCAGAGGGGAGAATTGTTCAAGGGAGCACAAGACTTGGAGGCTCTGATATCTCCTCCTCCTTCTCTTACCAAACTTGTGTGTGTAAAATTTATACATGTATTGAGTTATTGATTTTAAACAGGAGCTTATCGCACCACTAAATAAACCTTCTTATCTCTCCCAAATTCAGTCTTAATTTGGGCAGCATCTGGATAATATCACAGGGATTTTGCCAGTGAATCTGCCGTTTCCAGCCTGGGTCCCAGGGGCACTCCAGCAGCCATTTTCTTAAGTCAGAAAACTCCTAATTTTAAAAAAAGGCATGCTGAGCACCTCGGGACCTGGGCTGAACATGGGCGGCAGATTTGGCCATATCCAGATGCCACCTGAATTAAGATTGAAGTTGAGAGAGGTAAGGAGGTTTATTTTAGCTGTGCGATAAACTCCTTAAATAAAACTTTTCTAATTTGAACAATGTTATTTTCTTATAAAATGTTAAAATGTAAATATACATGAATGTGCATATGAAAATACACTAAATAAACAAAATATTTTTATGTATATACTACAGTGAGTGGGGGGGGGCATAATTTCTGCATGTAGAAGTATTGGGGGGGGGGGTTCCCAAGCATAGAAAGTTTGAGTACCACTGGATTAGATGCATTACCTAGATTAAATATTTTTGTTAAAATTTTATTACACATTGATTTATGCATAGATACATTATATGAGAAAAGTTCACATTGCCACAGAGGTGTGGTCATTTCCCCAGCTACTAGACTCTAGCTAGCCTTTCAGTGTAGAAAATTTCTTCTTACAGCTATCATTTGCTACATTTTCTTATGCAATGTTTGTTTAAAATTTAAGATTTTGAGTTCTTGTACATAATAGTTAATTCTTCTTTATTCTGATTTGCAAATTCAACATTCAGTACTGGTGGGAAAGTATTGGGGAAATGGCTTTGTGTGTATTTATGTTAAAATGTTGGTACTAGAATGTAAAAATACATAAGAGTTCTAGATAGAATGTTTAGATGTTTGGGCACAGTAGTAAAAAAAAAAGGTCAATAAATAAATAAAGTTTCTTTTTTGCTTCATACTTCCCAGCTTGATATTTTGTCTGTTTTTAATGTGGTCAGTGCTTTATTGGTAATCATTAATAAAGATTCATTTTCAAATGCTGAAAAATACAGACCACCTTGGATATAAGAATTAAAGCATATTTTGATCAAGCAATCATGAATGAAATGTGTTTCTAGCTCTAGTGGTATGAAAATAAGCCAGCTGAAGTTTATACAGTGTAAATAACATCTGAATATTTGGAATACTGAGGAACCAGTGATTTTTGTCAGCATATCCAAATGCATTCAATTGGAATATATAGTACAAACAAGTTACATGGCAATCATGCTAACAAGCTTCATGGCAATCATCTCTCATAATGTAGCATCATTATTGATGAATAATTTCATCAATTTTTGTACCCAGCTAGGACCAGAAGAAACAAATGTAAGGAATCGTTCTTCAAACAATTTTTAGAATCTATGGACCTTATTACACGGGATGTAAAGCAGACCTAATCCAAAGGGTATCCGTAGCTAATACATATTATTTCCCCGTGTTTACACACGACGTTACACCGAAACTCGACAGAACCCGGAGCTAATCCGTATTGTTTCTCCGTGTTTACACACGACGTTGCACCAAAACTCGACAGAACCCGGAGCTAACCCATAATGAATTGAGATCTTTTGACATTAGGTTTTTCGGGGAAGTACAAGGGAGCTTTCGGAATCATTGCGCAATGGCTGCACAGGCGAAATTCAGTTCATTTCGGTATAGAACTGAATTTATTCTTATTTCGGTTACTTTTCGCTTCGTGGCCAGCGTGTGATAAGGTCCATAGAATCACAGAGTTGGAAGAGACCACAAGGGCCATCCAGTCCAACCCCCTACTATGCAGGAATTCACAATCAAAGCACCCCTGACAGATGGCCATCCAGCCTCTGTTTAAAGACCTCCAGAGAAGAAGATTCCACCACACTTCAAGGGATCTTAGATACATTTTAGAATAAATAAACAATTTAAAGTGTGTCAAACTGATACATTTTATTTATTTATTTTAAAATATGTCTTCCTGGCTGAGTGGAAACTTTGGTACCCAAATGTATTTGCATATCCTAGACTTATATTAAGTATCAAACTGCTAATCTAAGATCAAAGAACTGAGTCAATGCAACACAATCCTAAAAGATTTATGAAGAAAATCATCTAACTATAGTATTTAGATACTTGTGTGATACTTGTTAGATGCTTAAATAATATGAATGGCATGATATATCCCATGATAGGTATCTATTTCACAAACTATTCACATAATTATACATAATTGTCAATATGTGTTTTCTATCTTTAAATAGTATATTTCTAATAATCTGGCTTAACTTTAAATAGTGGTTAATGTCTGGCTATTTGCATTTAACTTGGTTTTTAAATTTTATACTGTATCCATGATTTTTGAGTTGTTTTTCTATATGAAATACCTATGATGTTTTAGGATGCACAGTATATGTTTTGCATGTTAGGAACAGATTCCACTCAGCAGTTCAGTAGCAAATATCCCTTTTATGTGTTCAGCAGTAGTTAGGATCTTTCTTTTGACCTTACATGAACTCCAGATAACAATAAAATATACTTACCAACCCATTTGGCAAAGTGCTTTAAATGAATCCGTGTTTGTTTCTGGTCTTGCTTTTCTAAGTTGCTATTAATCATTTATTTGAGGGAACGCGTGTATGAAAGTCTGTTTTCATATAGCCCTGTGAATTTTTGGGCAAGATTGCTTTTCTCCACCACAGAAAACAGTAGTCTCACACACAAAAACATGTGGCTACCTGGAAGCATTGATTTGAGGGCAAAAACACAATGATTCTCAAGCAAAAAGCTGACATGTATGTCTATACAAAACATTTCCTGGAACACTTAGTAAAAATACTGGGTGAGAACTGGGTAGACATATTTACTTTCTGTGCAACAGGGAAGAAACTGCAAAAATTACAAAATAGACTAAGAGTTAAGTATTTACATCCCTAGATGAAAACTGAAGATTAAAATTTCCCTGGGAAGAAATTAAATATTGGCATCAAATGAAAAATACAATCAGCTTTCCGTATCCCATGGATTCTGCATCCATGGATTCAACCATCCACAATATGGACATCATCATCATTGTGCAAAAAGCAAACCTTAATTTTGCCATTTTAAATAAGGGACACTATTTAGTGTCACCTTTGTGTATAATGACACTTGAGCATCCACAGATTTTGGTATCCACAGGGAGTTCTGGAACAAAACCTCAGCAAACAACAAGGGCTCACTGATGGGAAACCTATGTATTAGGAAATGCTTTTTCATGTATTATATTTATATCCCACTTTTCTTCCATTAATCTTAAACTATTGTATTGATAACTTAAAAGCTATTTAAGTTGATAAATATTTAGATTGATATATATTAAGATCATCCAGTATCTTATCTGCATTTCCAACATACATTTCAGCATTGCAAATCAGTTACCTCCAATAGTGAAATGAGGCATATGTGAGATAGCTTTTAAAAGATTGGACAAAAATGTTGTTGGCTGTCAAAATGTCAGTTCCATATCCACAAAATCCACATGATAGCACAATGTCTAATATCTTTGGAGTTCCATCTTTAATAGCAACATGGTATTCCAGGAAGTGCATTTATTGGGGGTTTGCTCTATTTCTCAGGTGGTTGAAATCACTTGCCCTTCAGCCTTGTGCCTTTCAACACACCCTAGGCAAGCAATAATCCCCAGCAAAATACTGCCTGCCTTGTCTTAATGCTTAATTATTATACCTATTTAATGCTACTTAGAACATTGTCAGCTGTTGAGAAAAGGTAATTATCACTAGTCAAATGACACACACTTTTTTGGCTGCCTTACGGATACACATTTTACTGGTACCTTGATACATAATGAAGCCTGATAGCAAAACTTTTGCTTGTCTCTTCTTCAAGCCCCAGCTGTTTCTCTGCTAAATTCATCCCATCTGTCTCCCCTTCCGTAAGGCTGTAGGCAGTATAGCATGAGTACAGAAGCAGTTCAGTGCTATTTTGGATAAACATAGCTGAAATTTGAATCCTTGCCATTTGCAATGCACACATTTTGTTTTACTGCTGCAAAGAGAGCTGTCAAAATAAAAACTACATGGATAATTCACTGAAATGAAGTCAAATGTAAGGAAGATTAAAAAGGAAAAAATATAGATACTTAAGGTCAGTTTTGCTATATACTGACTTGTACAGTTGCTGACATTGTAATAGCAGGGAATCTTAAACATATGTTGTTCTATTCAAAGAGGTCTCCAATCTGGTGACCAATAGAGGAGATGTCTCATCACCAAGGTTCAAGGATTTGCAGTAATGTATTTTGTGCAGAGCAAAGAAGTTACAAGATTTTATTCAGCTTTCTCTCAAACTGATAATGGAATTGATTATTTGGCATCTATTCAAATCAAGGACAAGACCCTCATTTCCATATGTACTTTACTGTCTCAGAGAATTAAGAATATTGTGAGTACTATTATGTAAACATTGCCACCCCCCTCCCATAGCAACTGCTGCATTACCTGTATTTCTGGTGAAGTTAGCTAGATACCTGATCTCAAAAAAAGAATTATCTCTTATTTTCTCCTAAACCTTACAAGTTAGTAACAGTATGTACATTTATTTCCCTACTGTCAGTTTCTAACATACACTGTTTTTTCTTTAAACAGTTGCCTTAGAATTTCACACTAGCTATACACTTTGTTTCTTTAAATATTTATCCCACTAGGCTATGTAATCAATCTAATATTAAATATAATTGTAACAGATTGTGTAGACTCTAATCATTACTGGAATTTTCATCAGACTTTGCGAAAGATAATTTTCAAATTGATCTCAGTTTTCATAATATTTGCCTTCCTGTTTATTAATAGTTGGTGTATAATTACAATTGTGTTTACACATCCTTTGTCTGTGCTGTTAAAAGGTGAATATTTAATAATCTTCTCCAGAACAGTAACTTTTGAAAAGGTATCTAGAGCCCAGGAGCCTTTACTTATCCAAAGCAGTGTTGATATGGTTTTATTTGAGCAAGAATTTTCAGGGTATGTTTGAAAACATGAGAGGAGTGAGTGCTGGCAGACACATTGCATGAAACACAATGAGCAAGAGCAGTTTTTGCAAAGTTTCTGGGTTCCACTTAGTGGTCATTCTCTGACTCTGCTGTTATAGAGGGACACAGCTAACCTCAACCCATTCTTCAGCATCAATTAAGAACTTTCAAAATGTTATTTAAGCACCATCATGAACAAAGAAATCTCCATTCGGAAATAAAAGATTTTGTTCTTGATCAATGAGTTAGGGAAACCAGAGAAGGAAGACATCTATTAACAGCTGAAGAACAGGCGGTGATGCAGAAATTATCTGAAATTGTAATATTTCTGGGAGATGACATTAGAAGCTTAGCTATTCTTAACATGAGGAACAGTGGCTTTATATGAAGAGATTGCTCTTCTCAAACACATATGTGAACCAGAAATTTAGACTGCTGCTGCATCCAATCACATATTGTAACATCTTCATCTAACCAGAAAGCTCCAAATGTTCAAATATTGCTTTCAGATAAAAAATTGTTTTGCAACTACAGTTTGATCAATTAATTCTGACTGAAAATGTATAAGAATGAGCTTTAAGAGATCTCTGTAAATAATATGGAGCTCTGCTTGCAGATATTTTGCAGATTTTTTTAAAAAAACCTAGATGTCCAAATCCAGACTTTTCAGTTAGAATTGATTACACACACACACACACACACATATAAATGAGAGGAAAAAACACTTAATATGTCAATTGATATTATAGACATGATAAAATGGCTTCATACTTTACACAGATAAAGTAGCAATTTGCTTCAAGTGAAGTTATGCCAGACCATTTTCACAGATTTCTGATTAAACACTGTTGACATTAAAATGGAGCTATAGTTTAGTGATAAAGTCTTAGTAATCACCTAGTAGATAGTTTAAAACAGGGGTCGGCAACCTACGGCCCCCGGGCCGGTTCCGGCCC
>CM034701.1:334307122-334324343 GCA_020142125.1 Phrynosoma platyrhinos
CTGACGTTTCGCCAGCATCTGTGGCTAGCATCTTCAGAGGAAAAAAAAAAGTTTAAAAGATACTTGATTATTAGTTTGATAAATGAGCAGGAAATGTGGTGTGTGTGTGTGTGTTTTTAAAGCAAAGCTTCAAATGGTTCTGTAATAATGGAAAAATATTGTGTAATCATTTTATTCACCTGAGTAATGGTATTTTTTCTACTTGTTTTCTTTTGCTAAATTGATTGATTTTTGATTTAAGAGTGGATTTATATCTAACCTTTCCAACACTCAGGTTAACTAGCTGCAAATAAACCAATAGATTTAGCAAATTATGCATGGAGGGGGTTAGATATGTTTTCTGTCATTATTAGCATTTAAATAATTTACAATGCAATCCTATACATGCAAAGCAAAGCAGCTTCATTTATATACCGCTTCATATCGTGCATGGGATGTCTAAGCGGTTTACAACTGTGAGCTGATTGCCCCCCAACAATCTGGGTACTCATTTTAGAGACCTCGGAAGGATGTAGGCCTGAGTCGAGCCTCAGCCCTGGCTGGTATTGAACTCTCGACCTTGTGGTCTATGAGCGAGTGGCTGCAGTACAGGCATTAAACCACTGCGCCACCAGGGCTCATCATGCCTACTCAGATGAAAACTTCATTGAATTCAATAGTGCATATAGCAGTTTTTTGTTTTGTGTATGTTTTAAAACTTTAAAATTTTATCTTTCTGGTAAATAAAAGTATCCTGGATTTGTAAGCTTTGTGTGTAATTTCAAAGTACTACTCATCTAAGGCAAATAGGGGCTTTCCATCTATAGTGGCCTAACCAGGAATTATCAGCAGAGAGCTTTTAGTGGGAAGAGTGACAATTAGCAGACAGGGTTGGAAGAAGAGGTACCCCATTATGGCTGCATTAGAGATGCTACTTAAAATGGTTTCCCAAGTTCCCTCTTAACAAGCTCTTCTTCTATGCCACAATGTTTATGAGTACTCACCATGTGACACAGGTTCATCACAATATGATTTTCTTTTTTCCTGCTTTCTGCTTCTGTCACTTTTATGCTGCAGTTAAGCTATTGACTGCCATTTCAGTCTAACAGCACACCTTGTTTGCTTTGGTGAACACGTTACTTTGGGAACTGGTTATGTGGCATATGTCTGTTTTGATTCTGCTGGATCCTCCTGTTTTTAACTAGTGAGTAATATTTGTTTATTGTTGTGTTTTTAATCCATGGGCTCCTGAGGATTTCTCCAAATTAGGAGAATGAGCAGCAAAGTGGCAAATCAGTTTGAGTGAAAGTGATGCAGTTTAGGACAAAAAAGTTCCACTATCACATATGATGTGATCTAACAGTAAGAGGCCATAGTTATCTATTGTGGGGTCATGGCCTAGCCAGAGAAAGAGGAAGGCCCTCCCTCCACCATCATCTGGCTCAGAGGGAGAGAGTGGCAGACCAGCTCCATCAGGCCTAGCTTAGATTAAGAAGCAGAGCCCTCCCTCCACTCTATCTGCCATGGTTTCTCAGAGAAGAATCGCTGGACTTATTCCCCTTCTCCGCTGAAATTCCCTTCTCCTTTTGCGTCATACCTTTTTAGGTTGTAAGCCTGAAGGAAGGCAGGGGAAATGTCTAATTAACCATTTGTAAGCCACTCTGAGAGTCTTTCTGGCTGAAGAGTGGGGTATAAATACTCCAAAATAAATAAATAACTAGTAGATAACTCAATGAAAATGTCTACCCAATGAGTGGATGGTGTGTATATTTAAAAAAAAAATAAGGTCAGCTTAAGTAGAAAGGGAACAAAAAAATAAAATGGCCAATATCCTGTCAATATCCATAGCACATCCACCTAGGCAATGCAGTGAGAGAGCTGCTAGCAGAAAGAGAATGAGAAATGGGGTAACACCACCTACTTTTGGCTTTGGCTTGGCCTGCCTTTGGAATGCCATTTACTCACACCAGAAGAAAAGTTGTCCATCTTTGGCTAATGCAAATTCATAGATGATAGTTCTAACAGCAGCTATTAGCTATGCTATCTAAATGGACTTTTCATGGTCAGAGAATGTCAGGAGTTGTATTTCAGCTTGCCTGCCATAGTGGAGTTAATAGGGACTGGGTTTGCTTGCTTGCAACATGCTATATTGCACTAATATTGGATGGTGGGACATACACTCTTAAGATAATTGTTAAGATTGTTGCTTACATTTCTTTGGTGGTTAATGAACAGAAAGTTATATAAATGTTCTGTGTTGTTTTCTTAATGTTATTAATGCTCTAGCACCCATTTATTTGTCTTTCTAGCAGTCCAGGGTATCCATAGAACTCCTCTCCAGCACCACATTTCAGATTAGTTGATTTTCTTCCTATAAGCTTTCTTCAATCATTTCTAGAGTCTTTGGAGAGGTGAGAGCCACCAATGCATACTGGACCCATGCCCATCTTGGCTGCTGAAAGCAGCTAGAGGGGGACTGGCTGATTGGGTAATGAAAGTAGTGAATGCCTCACTACAGCAAGGCAGATTCCCAGTTTGTCTTAAAGAAGCTGTGGTGGTCACTACTGAAAAATCTTCCCTAGATCCCAGCAGATTGGAGAACTATCGACCAGTCTCAAATATCCCCTTTTTTGGCAATATGTTGGTACGTGTGGTGGCCTCCCAGCTCCAGGGGTTTATGGATGAAACAGATCATCTAGATCCATTTCAGTCTAGCTTCAGACCTGGCTATAGAACAGAGACAGCTTTGGTCGCCTTGGTGGATGACCTACGCAGGGAGCTGGACAAGGAGAGTGGGTCCCTATTGGTTCTTCTGGATCTCTCAGTGGCTTCCAATACCATCAACCATAGCATTCTTCTGGGCTGCCTTTCTGGGATGGGACTTAGAGGCACTGTTGTTCACTGGTTCCAGTCTTTCTTGGAGGGCTGGACTCAGAAGGTGGGGTTGGGGGGTCCCTGTTTGACTCCTTGGCCGTTGGCCAGTGGGGTCCCTCAGAGTTCTGTTCTGTCTCCCATGTTATTCAACATCTACATGAAACCACTGGGAGAGGTCATCCAGAGTTTTGGGGTGCAGTGTCACCAGTATGAGGATGACACCCCATTCTATCTCTCCTTCCC
Organism: Phrynosoma platyrhinos; assembly: GCA_020142125.1. NCBI lineage: Eukaryota > Metazoa > Chordata > Lepidosauria > Squamata > Phrynosomatidae > Phrynosoma > Phrynosoma platyrhinos. Next base: position 334,310,219 of record CM034701.1, read on the forward strand.
ATTTGAATCCAAGGAAGCTGTCTCTGTACTGAACCAGTGTCTGCTGTCAGTAATGGACTGGATGAGGGCAAACAAATTGAAGCTTATCCAGACAAGACAGAGGTTCTCCTGGTCAGTAATAAGGTAGATCAGGGAATAAGGACATTGACTGTGCTAGATGGAATTACAGGGGGGTTGCAGACTGTCAAAAATAGTGTTAATTCAGTCCACTTTTAGGGTTAGGGTTAAGGTTAGGGAATCATGGGAACTGAATTTTATTGTGGCACTAGAGTTCTCTGACAAAGAAGGTTCAATGTCTCAGAAAAATAACAATTCCCATGATTCCCTAGCACTAACCCTAACCCTAAAAGTGGACTGAATTCACACTATTTTTGACAGTCTGCAACCCCCCACAGTCCCTCTGAAATCTCAGGCTCGCAGTTTGGGTGTGCTCCCAGACTCCACTCTGAGCCTGGATGCCTAGGTCTCAGCAATGTCTACGAGTGCATTTGCACAGCTAAAACTTGTGTGCCAGCTGTGCCTGTTTCTTGAGATGCCAGATCTGGCTACAGTGACACATGCCTTGGTTACATCCCGCCTGGAGTACTGTAACGTGCTCTACATGGGGCTGCCCTTGGAAACTGTTTGGAAACTGCAGCGGGTGCAAAATGCTGAGGCCAGAGGTTGACTGGGGCTGACTATAGGGATCATGTTACCCCCTTGCTGAAACAGCTACATTGGCTACGAGTCCGTTTCCAGGCAGAATTCAAGGTGCTGGTTTGACCTTTAAAACCCTAAACAGTTTGAGTTCAGACTATCTAAAGTAGCGTATCTTCCTATACAAGCCAGCCCAAGTGCTGAGATCAGCAGGAGAGGACTTTCTCTCAGTCCCACCACCTTTGCAAGTGTGGTTGGTGAGGACACAGGAGAGAGCCTTCTCTGTGGCTGCTCCCAGACTGTGGAACTCCCTGCCACAGGAGGTCAGATGTGCTCCCTCCCTGTTTCTTTCCGCTGGTAGCTGAAGACATTTTTATTTAGGCAGGTGTTTGGTGGGTAGATTTTATTTGAGTAATCTGGTATGCTGTTTTAATGTTTTATTATGATTATTGTTTTGAATTATGTTGTTTTTATCTATGTTTTAATTGTTAGTAGTATTTAATTATTTTTTAAACTTTTGTAATCAAAAGTTTTAGCCTTGTCTTTTTTAATATATTGTAACCTGCCTTGAATCCCACTGTGGGAGAAAGACGGGATATAAATCCAATATAAATAAATTGGAAATATGGTGGCATGGACAATTCTAATTTCAATATGCAATGATATTATTTCTACACTTCAGAATCTTGTCTAGTTTTTTCATAGTGGTCCTTCTAGGTCTTCTGATTTCTTGACTGCAATCTTCATTTTGATAATGACTGAATGAAGGCATGAAAAATCTTTAACTATTTCAATCGTCTACTTTAATATTATATAAATTATCTGTGTGGTTTTCTTAATGTTTTCTTGTGGCATACCTATTTCTTTTAAGAGCTAGCCATTTCTTTAAGAACTAGCCAAAGTTTTTCATTATCTACATAAAGGCTTTGTATAAAGCACAGGTGGATTTTCTTCTGAAATGTTGGTGTGCTGTATTATGTAATGTATGCAATATGATCCCTGTTGCCTCTTCCTTTTTTAAACTCAGCTTGAACATCTGGTATGTCTTGTTGCATATATGGTAAGCCTTTGTTACAAAATTTTGAACATAGCTTTGCTTGTATGGAAAGTTAATGCAATGGCCCTGTGCTTACTGCAATCACTTGTGTTCCCTTTCTTAGAGATTGGGATGTATAATGTTTCCAATCTGTGGGCCATTGTTTTATTTCCATACTTGTTGACATATTTTGAATGAGAGTAAATTCTGTCTCTGTAGCTTGAAACAGCTTTATTGGTATGCCATCTGTATCTGGTGGTTTGTTTCTCTTAAGTATTCTAAGGACAGCTTCCACTTTATTTTCAAAAATTGGAAGTTAATCTTCATATGGTTCTTCCTTGAATCAATATTTCCTCCTTTCATATATTTTATATATTTCTTCAGTGTATTGCTTCCATTAGAGTTGTGACAGGAAAATCAGGTTACAGAGCAATGTTGGGGAGAAGGCATGGTGGAGCAACAGTCAGTTTTTACCCTGCCAGTTTACAATGGCCAGATAGGAGAGGAGGATAGAAATGTTTTATTGATCAGTAAGCCATTCTGGGAATCTTTTTGGCTGAAGTGTGGGGTATAAATGCTTTATATTAATTTAATTAATTAATTTTCCTTTCTCTGCTATTATGTTATTTTAAATATGCTTTATATATAGAGACCCTGTGAAGATTTGCACTACTAATCTTAACTGACCAATAGCCAGATAAACCCTGGAACAAAATCAGAGACATTGTCAGGGAGGTATGAAAAAAGACATTATTTGGAACCCAAAAGAAAGAAAAATCTCATTGGATAACTGATTAAAAGTCTTTAGACAGTTAAGGACAGGTGAGAAAAATAGATAAAAAGTGACAGAAATAGGATCAGACTCCTGAATGCAACTGTTCACTGACTTCTGCATACAGACAAAGAAAGCTTTTATAATAATCAGTTTGAAGAAATATAACACAGCAACAAGGGCAGAATAAGAGACCTTTTCTACAATAAAAATGTAAATGGAGAATAGGGATGTTATATAACCAACAAGGGAACATATATGATCAGGACAAAATAAAAAGATGACTGAAGCAGTATATAAAAGAGATTAGAAGATGACAGATCCTTATAAGGAAGAACCTTTTGATAAAGAATTCTCAATGTTAGAATGTAAAGTGGAAAATGTTCTCCAAGGACTTGGGAGAAGTAAATCAAATCAGATGACATACCAATAGAGCTATTTTTAGTTATAGAAACAGAATCCATCCAAGTTCTAACAAAATCTGTCAACAAATATGGAAAACAAAGCAATGGCCCACACCCTGGAAATGCTCGTTTCTCCCAGAAAGAGGACACCCGGAATTGTAATAACCATCAAGTCCTTACATTAATTTTCCTTGCAAATGAGGTAATGATAAGATTTTACAACAAAGACCTTTATCATATCTGGAGTATGAAAAGCCAGATTTCAGAGCTGGATTCAGAAAAGGAAAAGGCACTAGAGATCATATTGCAAAAATAGATTGAATAATGGAGTGCACCAAAGAATTTCCACAGGAGGGGGGCAGCTTTATAGCAAAGCCTTTGCATAGCAAAGCTTTTTATAGATCATTAAAAACTGTAGCTTGCTCTTAAAGAAATAGATGTGCCACAATGTTTGATCATCCCTCTGTATAACCCAGGGCACTGTCAGGATACAGGTTGTAAAAACTGAATGGTTTCTAGTTGGCAAGAGGGTAAAACAAGGGCTATCTCTTTAATATATACTTAAAACACAAGTTCATATTTCCACTCAGTAATAAAACTCACTGGATGACCTTGGACTTGTCACACTCACACTAACCTATATATAACAGGTTTGTAGAGTTAAAATAGGACCCCAATACCCTAAAGCAGCGGTTCTCAAATAGTGGGGCAGGCCCCCCAGGGGGGCGCGAGGCTCCGTAAAGGGGGGCCCGTTACGGCTGGAGAGAGGGAGATTGTCCCAGTGCAGCCCCAGTAGCAGCCCGACGTGCTCTATCCTGATTGGTCAAACCCACCCATGTGACTATTTACAGTCGTGCAGGGGGGCGCGAAATGTTTTCTTCTTTCCTGGGGGGGGGCGTGACAGAAAATAATGGAGAAGAACTGCCCTAAAGGTACCAGATCCCATCAGATATTGGAAGCTAAGCAGGATAGGCTTTGGTTAGTATTGGTTGGGAGACCACCAAATAGGCTATATTTCAGAGGAAGGAAGTGCCAAGACCATCTCTGGATCTTACTTGCCTAAGAAAACCCTATGAAATTCATGAGATCACCTTAACTTGACAGGTGACTTGAAGGCACATGCACACACAGGGTTAAAATAGAGGGGGGGGGTGTCATGTATACCACCTTCAGCTTGAAGGAAAGACAGATGCAATGAGAAAGAGACTTTAGTTGTTTGATTGCAGAAATTATCTGGGTTGCCACGATAAAAGGTTGACACAGCAACAGTTGCAACAGTATCCACAGCTCCTTAAAATCTCCCCAACTCATTTGTATATCCAGGACTATCTGCAAAATTATTAGCCCAAATTTGCTAGAGGAGCGTGGTCATTTTTTTAGGCCATTGTCTACCTGCTTCTTTCTATTATCACCAACATCTCGCTTTGCATGGCAGTCACACAATAGGTTCAAGAGTAATAGTGGCCACAGCCCTGTTGCTGTTGTAACAGCAACAGAGACTGTGCAACAGTAGAGGAATAGTGGCTGTAGCATTGAGGTGGTGGGGCACTGGAATCAAAAGCTATCCCTGTCAGGTAATAAAACTGCTCTCCTGGCTCCCTAGCTGTTCACCTAATGGAGATGTAATGGTGTTGCTGCTGCCCCCTGCGACTATGCCTCAATCCAAATAGAACGTAGGTTGACATAAATGAAATTTGGCCAGTGTAAGTCAGTCACCAACAGAATTCTAGCCAATGTATGCTGTGCCTTTGGGGTCAGCTGTGACAGAAGCCTTGATGTTTCATCTTGAGAGTGCTTCAAGGACCTTAGGGCCTTTGCAGACTGCTAGAAATAGTGCAAATTGAGGCCACTTTAACTGCCCTGGCTCAGTGCTAGGGAATCATGGGAATTGTGTTTTTTTTCCCCTGAGCCTTCTCTGTCAGAGAGCTCTGGTGCCACAATAAACTACAGTTCCCATGATTCCTTAGCACTGAGTCAGGGCAGTTAAAGTGGACTCAATTTGCACTATTTCTGGCAGTCTGCAAAGGCCCTGAATGACCCATTGTTTGTATAGCAAGGCATAGGACTGGTTTCCTAAAGTTCAGAATCTTAGAAAGCCAAGTAAGCCATGATTTGAGTCATGTTTAACTACACTGTATTTCTTGTACTTTTAGCATTGAACTGCAGTGCTTTAAAAAGTGGAAATATCAATTCCTACCCTCTTCCCTCCCCCTGTAAAAACAAAACAAAAAACAGCTAATGCTTTTTTTTCCTACCACTTGCCAGAAATATTCATTTCCAGGCAGAGAGCAAGCATGGACAATTTCACACTTAACGATGAACATTTCAGAAAGTTCTGAGTGCTGGAAAAGGAAGTGTTATACTGAAAATTACAGCTGGCACTATTCTCTATCAATCAATATTCATTTGAACAGTTAGTTGTTGATCTAAGGGAGTAAATGCCATCCTGTCAGAAAAGAGGGGGGCTTCCTTTCTGACTTTGAAGAGAGAATGGCTTCTTTGTATGATACATGTACATAATTATTCTGCTATGTGTTCAATTGAATTTTTAGTACAATGGTTCTGTACCTACTTATACACATAGCAGACATGCTGAGCATGAAAATTCATTAAGTATATGCATGACTGCTGGTATTCAAGGAGAAAGAAGTGTACTTTCATTTATACTTGGTTTTTTATTGTTATCTTTTCCCTCTTCAGACCTGGGCCTCATTTCTTTTAAAATGGGTCCACTGTGTGATGGGTGCCATCATGTTTTTGTATACAGTATGAACATAATGCAAGAGAGCCACCACAGTTCCTGGAACTTTTCCATCCATGTTACACAAACACACTCATATAGACCATTCTTTTTCTCTCACTCCCCCATTCCCTCACGCATACCACACATGTACTAATGTGACTAGGAAGTAAAAGAGGCCAAGAACTTGAAATCAAATCCCAAATGGAAGCTGGCTCAGTGCCAGATCATTTTTGGCTGTTTTCATTCTTGATGCTCTTTGTCGGAGTAGAAGGAGAGGAGGAGGAACGGACTCATAAGAGTAATGGGCTGTATTAAGTATCTTCTTTTTACTAGCTGATATTCTACCAAATAATGTTTGAATGAGTAACTGAAAATATAAGATGTCACATCTGAGCATCATATAGGACTAGTGTTGTCTGGGACTCTTTGTTTTGTTATATTGGTTCAACAACGAATTAAGTAAATACAAATTTTTACTAATCGGCACACATTGTGCATAATTCAGATGTATGAATTATAATGAATATATATAAATCTTACTTGACCTAACCATATTTGCCCTCTTCTAAGCATCCTAATTTACTCCTTGTTTTACACTGAGGAAAATTGTTTTTACAGTTACTTGTTTACTATTCTAGCAATACTTTTTGTGTTAGATCTTAAGTATCTAACATTACAGGATACTAAACATCATAAAGTTCTAGAAAATGCTATGGGTAGGCTATTCTTTTCTTTTTTTACTATTTATTGTCAGAGTCTGACATGCTGGGTGTCTGGATTCCAAAGTGGGAGAAAAGCAGCATGCATACATGCATGCCAGTGCAACCAAGATTTTAATAGTATCAATAAGTGTTGCTCATCATACTTCCCAGACACACACACCCCCCAGTTGATCCAAATCTGTGTCAATGTACTCATGCAGATTTGCTTGCATACAGACCTTCAGTCTGCTGGCTAACAAAGTAAGACTTCATGTATTTTGGCTTCTTACTTTGATTATTGTTTGATTTTCCCCTGACAAATGAAACTCTGCCCTGCTCTTCACAAAATTAGCTGCTTGTGAATAAAATTTCTAACACTTTGGTGTCTGAAGTAACAAGCATTTGTATAATGAAAAAGCACTTAGTAGCTTTTCATTCCTTTCAATTTATTGCTCTGCTTCTAATGATTGCTTGGAGAATCAAGCTATTTTAATGTGGGTTTTAAACATATATGTGTATGATCCAATAATTATTCTCCTTAAACTGCTAACAATAATAAAATTGCTTGCTTTTTTCTTTTCTTTTTCTTTCCCCTCCTCTCCTTTCCTCCCCTCCTTTTTTTCTTTTTGGAAAGGGGGGGAGCCTTGGAGGGAAGAAGTAACGTACAAGCAGATGTGCTGCTAGATCTACAGGCTTCTGCCAACCATATGGCATCTTAAAGAAAGATGGTTGGAGCGTCTGGATTAGCAAAGAGTTGGGATGGAAAGCCATGTGTCGTGTTGGTACAGGCAGTTGTTTTAGCTCTCTGTAAAAGGCTTCAGGAGATTGTGTAATGGAACAAATGGTACTGCAAGCCTTGTAACAGCCTTACCGCTGCTGGAGAGGCAATTGGCCCCCAGGCGCCTACTGCTTCATCCTTTCTTTCTCCTCTCCTTTTCCTCCCCCCCCCCTCCATTTATATATTCTTCTTTTTAGCATATTGGGAACTCCTTGACTTGGTTCTAAACTTTCTTTATTTTTTTAATTACATAGAAAGCCGGTGAGGATTTCCTCTCCTCTGTTTTCATTTTCCACCCACAGAGTGAACCTGCAGTATGCTTTGCATGGCACTGAACTCTTGGACAAGAGTTAAACAATCACTGTCTCATTCAGAGCTTAAAACTTTACTTTTTGGACTATGATTTCAAGAATTCTCCAGCCAGTGAGGCCAGTTGCATTGCTGGCTGGGGAGTTCTGGAAGCTGTAGTCCAAAATAACTTTTCCAAGCTCTGGTGTCATTGCAGTGAAAATTATATTTAAGTAAATCAGTTTGGCTTTTAACTACCTATCTATCCTTTGAGCCACACTGTTCCAAAATTTCATTCAGGTTGATCAAGAAATGTTCTTTAATAGTACTAAGTCAGGACAACATAAGCTGGATTCATGATGCCTTATAAGAAAATTTGTTGTTCAATTATTTCACAAGAGAAATTGCTGGTTTTTGAATGAAGAATGTTTAGGCATATAAATATATAAACTTAGTTTTTCTTATCTGCATTTAACAATTAAAACAGCAATTATTATTTGAAAAGCTGTTCTGACAGAAAATGCTTGACAGATTGTTGATCTGTTATTTTAAGAAGTTGTGGTCAGTATTACATGAAGTTTTTATGTAATTACTACATCCATATAATATTAGTTCTGAATGCTGTGCAGCTATGTACACGGTTCAAGTGTTGCTTTTCCTTAGAAATACATTTGAGCAGAAGCTTGTATTTGTATGGAGCCTACTTTGTGGGAGTGAGGACAATGATAAGATAATATTTCTCTGCCCCTATTGCATCCTCGACATGCCTTCCGCAAAACTCTCCTTGGTGGTTCAGCTTCAGCTTGTCCCACATGGATCATGTGTGTATTCTTGAAGACATACTTCAACATATTTGCAAAGCATTTTAAGGATAAAATCACTGCATTTGCTATGACCAAATTACTACAAGTCTGGCAGACCAATCTTGTGGAGTATTTACAAACATTGGTTTGTGGAAACACTGGTTTGTGGAACAACTTGCAGTTGTTATCCAGGGATGGGGACAGAATACTTGGGGACTGTTGGCTGACAACGTGTCTGGTTCACTCTGGACCTTCTTGGCTTCTTGCATCTACAAGGATGCAGGGCAGGAATGTCAGGCTTTGGCCAGAGCATGATAAATATTTCCCTGTTACAATGAAAGAGACCAGTTCTGAAGAAACTGTTCCTGGACCCCCCAACTAGGATAACTGTCAGCCAGTTAGATATTCCTCTCTTGACCAAGATGTATGATTGCAGTGACTGGAAGCTCCAGACACTCATGAATTATCTGAATTATTTAGAACTAAATAAACCCAGTTGCAGTCTTCGATTCAATACAGAAATTATCTTGCTGTTTTCCATGGGAGCAGAATTCAGAGACATAGGGCCTCGGCAGACGGCTAATAGAGCTGTCTTCCGGGCCCAGAAGAGGAGGGGCAACTGCATGAGCGGCGCCCCTTCCTCTTCCTGAGGTCGTCCTCGGAGTCGCCGGCCCTCCGCACGGCCGGCGCTTCGGGGATGATCTCACACCGCGGCGACCGCACGCGCCGCGGCGTTTGAGTCAGGGAAAGTGCACCCGCCGCTTTTAGGGCGCACTTTCCCTGAAATCTAAAAGGAGCGCCAATTTGGAGCTCCTTTTAGATTCGCCGGAGGTGTGCCGCGGTGCGGAGGCTGAGCTCCGCCGGCGCTCCTACCCGCGGCGCACGGGAAGCTCCCGTCTGCTTCCCCCCATAGCTGTGTTAGTCTGGAACACCAGTATGCAAAGGGATTGTGTAGCACCTTTGAAACTAACTGTATAAAAGAAGTTGCAACTTCTTTCATACAGTTAAACTTAAAGATGCTACAAGATCCCTATTCATATCTTGGTTGATATTCTGGATAGTCTATAGCGGAAGAAAGATGGATGAGTGCAGCTTTATTGGTTTTCCTTGAACAGTACTATTAGTATTGGGAGACATGAGTCGATAGTTGGAAGAATGATGTTTCAGTGTTTCTGTCCTGCTTAATGGACTTTTGATAAAGTTGTTAGAGGACTTTAGCTCAGTTCTGTAGCACTTATGCCATGTGGAATGCCTCATTCCCTCAGCTCCCCATCTACCAAAAACTATGGAAAACCAACTGAATAAGTTCTTCCAGAGATTTGGAGTGAAATGCCATCAATATCCTGCTAACTGCCATCTCTATCTATTTTACATCTGAATCAGGTGGGATAGACCAAGTGCCGGGAGACAATAATGATTAAGGGCCAGTAAACTGAAACTCAGCCCCAACTAACTGAAGGTCCTGTTGGTGGAAATTTGTCTTTTCAGTCAGCTTTGAGACAGCTTTCAGAAACACTCAGTATGCAGTTAGAGAGCAAGGCTGTGGAGTCAGTATGTTAGATCTTTGACTCTGATACCAACTCCTTTGTTTTTTCTACTGTCCAGCTGTGATTCCTTCATAAATAGCAAATGTATATTAATTATTGTTGTTGTGTGCCTCCAAATCATTTCTGACATGCCGAGCCTATCACAGGGTTTTCTTGGCAGAATTTGTTCAGAGGGGTTTGCCCTTGCCTTCCTCTGAGGCTTGTCCACGGTCACTCAGTGGTTTCCCTGGCCAAACAGGGATTCGAACCTTGGTCTCCCTGTATCTCCCAGTATCTTAGTCCAGCACTCATACCACTACACCATGCTGGCTCTTATATTAATTAATATTAATTAGTAATAAATTTACAGTAGTAACATTGTTGTACAAGTCATTTTGTCACAGCTACAGGAATCATTAGGCTACTTAGGGGCTATGCAGACGGGCAGGAAAAGGTGACTTGAAGCTGCCTTTTCCCTAAGCTGCAGCAACCGCACTGCCTGCCCTGAGGTTGCCCTAAATGGGGATGGAGCAACCACACTGGGGGGAGTCAATGCAGCTTTTCCAATCATGCCAGGAAGTGGTGTGCAGGTCTTATGCACACCTACACACCTGCACAGAAAAGGTCACAAAAGCCTCTTTCATGCAAACTGCTGTGCATGCTGACAGCAAGCGTACATCCAACAGAATGCATTTATTGTCATAACAGAGGACAGTTGCTAGGGCGCATGTGTAGGGTTACAATTAGGGTTAGAGTTAGGGTTCTAATATTCAAGTGTATCTGCACCAGTGCATCCACACCTGGAAGCATAGGGAGCTTTAAATTAAAGCCTGCATCATTGGGCACATGCTCTGGATTACTGAGTCAATTTCCACCGCACATGCAACAGTGCATTTATACAGGCATTTTCTGGTGCATCAATGTCGCTGCATACATAAATGCATGCGAAGGTGCACATCTTCACTGAAGGAGCAGAAAAAAGTGGCTCCTTTTTGGAGTGGCTTTTCTTGGCATACGACGGCTAGAGGGCGCTTCCCTGGAGACTTAGAGGGGAAGCAGACGAGGGCGTCCAGGACGCCCTGGGCCGGCGCGCCGCGGGGCCGCAGCCTCCGCACCTCGGCGCACCGGCGGCGTCCCTGGAAGGAGCGCTAAATTAGCGCTCCTTCCTCAAGACAGCGAAAGTGCGCCCTAAACGCATAGGGCACACTTTCGCTGTCTTTTCCGCTGCAGCGCATGCGGTTGCTGCGGCGGGAGGTTGCCCTGGAAGCGCCGGCCATGCGGAGGGCCGGCAGCTTCCAGGGCAACCTCAGGAAGAGGAAGGAGCGCCGCTCGTGCGGTGGCTCCTCCTCTTCCGGGCCTCGAGGACGACCTTTTTAGTCGTCTGCCGAGGCCCTTAGGCATGTGTCGTCTAAAGGCCACAACTACAAGTCACCTTCAAAGCATCCTTTTTTGTCCATCTGCATAGCCCATTAGATTACTAGGACATAAAATATATTATTTGACTAAAATTGAGAACAAGATTTTTTTTTCTAATTTCCTAGGAAAATAAATATGTAACAAGCTATGAATTTAATAAATTTTAAAAATAATGCATTTACCATATGATAATATGGTATAAGATAATAAGTTTTTTTAAATTATTAATTTGAAGATTGAGTCTGAATTGGTACATTTCTACTGATTCCGATTCCACAACTCTGACTGTTACTCCACAGCCCTGTTAAGGAGTGCTCATAGGTCCTTAGTTTCCAGTAAAAGTTCAAGTAGCCTGAGTAGAATACAGTCCTTTTGTTAACCAAAGATGATATGCCAACAGCAGCCCCTTTTAGCCATTCTCTAGTGATTTCTAGGTTGGATTCCTAGAATGCCTTTATAAAGCTATTCACAGTGAAGAAATCAAATTAATGCAATGCTACATTGCAAATGGGAGCAAAGAAGTGCAATCTGAAACATTATTGGTTTCCTTTTCACTTCTGGACATGAAATGCAAGACTTAAGCTCTTCTCCAGGTTTCTGTTGGCCTGTTGTCTCCTATACTCTACCCCCAGTGTAATGCATTGAGATGTACAGCAGGCTTTTCTCCAGGCTGTCATCAAAGTAAGGTATATGCCAACCAGAAAGGTAACCCTTTTGTGCTCCACTTGTGTAATGACCTCTTCAGGAGGCCTCACATAGGGTCTACTTAGCTATAATTTTTGAACTAGACAAATAGCTGTTCTACTTTCTCATGCTTTTGGATGTTACTATATTTTAACAATGAGCATTATTAGAGCTGGATGTCAGGACCTACAGCCAGGGCCCAAAGGTCCAGAAACCCTCCCCCAAACAACTGACAAGGAACAGTAGCAGATGATGGGAGTTGGTGGCACTGGCATCACTAGGGGGGGTGCAGACCACATCGAGTGACACCCCAGAAAAGGGGTGATACCTAGCCCAGTGCACCCCCTCTCTGCTGCATGCCATTTTACTCATGAGTAGAGTGGTGCACAGCAGCAAGGGAGAGTGCCCAGCACACACCCCTCCCTGCTGTGTCATTCTACTCAGAAGTAGATTAGTTCTTGGCAACAAGGTGAGAGGGTGTGCTCTTTTGATCCTACCCTGGGTGACACTCCAGGCAGTAACACCAATAGTTGGTGGGAAACAGGCTTGCTGGGAATGACACTTGTTACCACAACAGCCCTTTGTTGTTGTGTTCTCATTTACAAGGGGACACAAGATTGACTGCTCCACCATAGAAGATGGTGATCATGCCTGGAGTTTGGGTCAGAACTTTGCTACACAGTATACCTAGCTGTAAATGTCTTGATTTTCTTCCATGTAAATGTCTTGATTTTCTTTTTAAGGAAAAGAGAACCTTTCTTGCAACTGCCTGGCGCCCAGCACCCCCTTAAACCTGTCACCACTCTTGACTTTAAACGTTTTAAATTATTTTGTGATGATTGGAGTTTTTGTACTATGCTGCTGCTGTTTTATTTGTTTTGTAACTGTATTTTCTGTTCTTTTGTAAGCCACCCTGGGAATGCCAATTGGTCATTTGAAAGCTGAGGTATATTTCTGAGCTTTCTTTTCTTTTCTTTTTTCTTTTCTTTTCTTTTTAAAAGAATACTGCAGATCAGTGTTGCTATTTAATTTTAAGAGCCAAGTTAGCCTTACCTAGACTAGACTCTTTGGAATCAATGGTACTTGTTAGCTATGACCAGTAAGTCCCATTTATTTAAATTGATTTACTCTAAGTAGACCAAACATTGGATTTAGCACTAAGGGTTATGATTCTCTTGTTAAATAGAATCTGCATTCATTAGTCAGCCTGGGGTTTTTGTAGATGGACAAGTGGAATAGAATCTTTATGCAGTTAAATAACAAAGAAGTTTATATGTTATTTAGACTAATTATACAGATTGTCTTGATAAAGCATATATTGCTGTAAACAACAAGCAGATGCGTCTGTTACTGTGCTTACAATTCTTGCACTTCTAGGTGATGTCTGAATTCATGTTTCTTGCTGTGAAGAAAATATATGATATGCCTACTTCACTTACCTCCCAGAAAATACAGTAAGACAGAGAGACACAAACACTCTCTCATATATATTTATATCTGCTTCTCATCACAAGGAAAGCACCTAGAAGAGCAAAAGTTAATATCTTTTTGCCTTCTAACAGTTTTTTCCTGCATCAATCTCCTCTTTCTGGTCTCTTAAAGTTAATAGCAAAAAAAAAAGTTAAGCTTATTATGATGTATCTGCATCAGAGGGGAGATTGGGCAAATGATAAATGAATGGGATGTTTTGCCCATCAGAGCAGTCCTTTCACCCTTCATTTAAAGCTGCAGGACTGGATCTAAAGGAATTCTGTAATTACCAAGTACAAAGCATTAAAAAAATGATTGGTTTGTTTTTTTCATGGAGACAGTGATCAACAGAGTTACAGAAACTGATACACTGATCAACATTATTTTCTAAATTTCTTGAAATGCCTGATGACAATTTGGGCCTTTCACACACTTTGCACATACCATAAGACAGCAAGTAAAGAATTCTTTTCATTCTGTGCTGCATACTCGGACACCATGTGCACTATCTGTTGTGTGTCACTTCTTATGAAGCTCATGCTGGGAGACTCTTTTTCAAGGCAAAGTGTTTGTGAAGAAGAGAGTTCAGACTGGGCAGCTTGCAGCAGGCAATCTTCATAATTCAGGGATGATGTACAGTATAATGTTTATTTACTAGTTTCACAGTAAAAGACAGTAAAAACTCTGGTGCATCAGAGCTGTAGAGGAGAACAAGGAGGTGGAAGTAGATAGTAAAAGTAAAAGAGATTATATAATGTCTATATAAATACTCTAAAAGTTATTTTATTTTCCCTGTCCTTTTTTTGTTTGTTTAAGCAGGCTTTTCCTATATAAACAGGGAGTCTTCTTAGGGTGTGGGTACATTATT
>CM034701.1:334330549-334340593 GCA_020142125.1 Phrynosoma platyrhinos
ATTTAGGGCTCTCTCTCTCTCTTTAAGACTAACTGTCTATCTCACAAGATTCTAAACTATCAATCTTACAGTTAGTGTGTATGTGAATCTGACTGTTAGTCGTGTCTCTTCTCCATCTTCCTGCTATATAAAAGATGGCTATGCTTTCTCTCTTTACCCAAGCCATATTTAGTTAGATTAGGATTTAGTTTTTTATAATGTAATTATTTATTGAAGCCATTATTATTGCTTTTAAAATTACAAACTACATGTTTATTGTCTTTCTGAGTCAGTCTTCATTTTTTAGGAAAGGAAAGTTTAGATAAAAATATTTGGGGCCACATTTCTGCTGTTCGGCTGATGAAAGATAGACTCTGACAGGTTTATCTTTCATCTTTGTATATTTAAGTTTCCTTTAAAAGGGTTAAAACCTTGGAAACTTAAGTTACACCCCACATTTTTAGGATTATGGGCCCAGATGCCCAGAATATTTTATTTTTTAAAAAAATTCTTATGGTGCTTATCCTGAAGATCCTGAAGATATAGACTGCAAAAAATTAATTTTTAGCTACTCTAATAGTAGAGAATGCCTTGTTCTAATCCTAATCCTACAATGATCACTGAAGTTTTAACTGGAACAAATTAAAAAACATGGTCATGGAAAATGCAAATATAGTTAACTACAATGGGACTATTTAAAGCAATAAATGGACAGAGACCCACAGAGGCAGGAAAACAGCAACAACAATTTGATGAAAATACAGAGAAAGCAGCATCTTATATATGTTTGTCTGTAGATCCCAGCATTGCATACCATATACAAAGTTTAACTGATGCAAAACAAATATGGGACAAACTACAAAATGTGTTTAATTCTCCAAGTACTTCTAATTAAACAGCTCTCATAATCAAATGTGTTAACATAAAGTTGCATCATCCTCAATTTTTAAATCAGCATATTAATGGCTTTATGACAATTTTGTCTGGAGTTACAGCACCTGGAGAATCTTTTCCAGAACAAGCTAAACTTGGACTGTTCTTGACTAGTCTTCAAAATATTGTTCTCCAATAATTAATGCTTTACAAGTTAAAGGAGATGTTTCTTTGCAAGATGTAATTACTCAAGTTGCTGAATTTCAAAATAGGCAAAACCTGATGTAAGACAACGATAATACAAAAACAACAGACAGAAAATTAGCTCAATTTGCTGCAGGAAATTTGAAAAAGGCTTCTTTATCTCCCAGATCAAATAGAAACAATGTTAAAAAGTCAAAGCCAAGAGCTGAGCTACAAAAGCTACCAAGCCAGGAGATGAACACCAAAAGCAACTTTAAGAAAGTAGTTTATAGTCCTAAGCAGAAATCTTCCAGTCATTTTGATATTGGTTTAATTCATGAACAATTATTTCAGATTGCTGGAAATAAATATAAAAACCAAGTTTTTTATTGATAGTGGAGCAAGTGCGCATTACTTCAATAGCAAAGAATGGTTTACTGATTTTGATGCAAATGTAACTTTTCCTGTCTATCTTGCTAATGGTCAAGGAGCTTTTGCACAAGGAAAAGGGACTGTTATTTTGCAAACCTTGGTCCTGATGGAATAGAAACCTTAAAAATCCATGATGCTTACTATGTACCAGATTTGCAAGCATCTTTTTATAGTGTACAAACCACAACCTCAAGAGGCAACCATGTCAGTTTCAGAAAGCAAACCTTCTTGGGATTTCATGATAAAAATTTGATTTTTAAAGCAGAATTAGGACCTCATGATTGTTATCAGATGCAGATTTTGCATTCATCTGTGAATGGTGTGAGCCAATGTAATCACAAAGACTGTTCAACTCTATGGCATCACAGATTTGCTCATTGAAGTGTGAAAAATATTAAGAGACTGGCTAATCAAGAGCTTGCAAGAGACTTTTACGTTCAAAGCATGCTCCAACAATGAAAAAAGTGTAGAATGTTTGAAAGCAAAGGAAACAAGAGCTCCACACCCTCCTGTTACTGAGACACAATCCAACAAGGCATTGGATCTTTTACATGCTGATCTTTCTGAACCAGTGAATCAAAAGTCAGCAGGAGGAAACTCTTACTTTATGACGATTATTGATTATTTCAGCAAATACACATATACTTACTTTCTCAAAGAGAAGAGTTAAACTTTTCAGAAATTCAAAGATTACTTTAATAGAGTCCCTAACAAATTTGGCTACAAACCGAAGAGCCTGCATACAGATAATGGCACTGAATTTATCAATGCTGAATTTGATGAATTTTTAAAAAAACAGGGCATTGAGCATCAGACTACACAGACTTATTCTCCAGAGCAAAATGGTGTGGCAGAGAATGAACAGAACTCTCAAGGTGATGGCAGTCACTATGGTTTTAGAAGCCGATATGCCTAAACGCTATTGGTCTGAAGCCATCATTACTGCTACATACTTGTGTAACAGATTGTCAACTAAATTTAAAGATATAACACCATTCCAGTTATGACATGGAGTTAAGCCAAAATTAAACCATCTGAAGGTTTTTGGAAGCAAAGCATTTACCTATATTCCGGAGCAGAAAAGAGGTAAATGTTAGAAATCATTACAGAATTCTAAATCTAGATGGACACACAATAAAGTTAACAAGTGCTGTTTATATTGATGAAAGATCACAGCCCAAATTTAATCAAAATGAAGATGTTTATACAGATTTATTTGCAAGAGAAGGAGACTTCCACCAGTGACCAAAGCACTGAAAGTTCTTTTGTCCTCCAGAAGTCTTGCATCCAGAAGAGGCTGCACCTGCAGTGGACCAGCCTAATGATGAGGAACCAGATCATGCACAAGAAGTGGAGCAAGGTATCCAAATCCAGCTGAGAAGGTCAGAATGCTTCAATAAAGGTGTATGCCCTGACAGATTCTATTATCAAGTCACAGAGGAAATAATTCCAAAACCCTCTCATTGGAAGAAGATCAAGGGACTGCCAAAGACAGATTCTGAGAAGTGGGTGCAAGCTGCTAGTGAGGAAATGCAATCTTTATATAAAAACAAGACATGGACTTTGTCAGAATTGCCAGAAGGAAAAAGGGCAATTGGCTGTAGATGGGTCTTTACCACAAAACTAGATGCAGAAGGAGAATTTCAAAGATACAAAGCAAGACTTGTTGCTAAAGGTTATACTCAAAAGTATGGTGAGGACTACGATGGAACTTTTGCGGGAGTAGTCACTCATACAATTATCAGAACTCTCCTACCTGTCACAGCTTATAAGAAAATGAATGTTCAACATTTGGACATTCACACAGCTTTTCTGTATGGTGATCTCACTGAAGAACTTTATATGCAACAGCCTCCAGAATTCCAAATATCTGGTAAGGAACATCTTGTATGCAAATTATAAAAGAGCATTTATGGTTTAAAGCAAGCTGCCAGAGCATGGAGTGAGAAACTAAACCAACGTCTTATCAAAGAAGGGTTGACTCCAGGCACTGTTGATAAATGTGTATACAAGAGATTCAAATATAATAGATGGGCGTACATCACGTTATGTGGGTGATCTGATCCTGTGCAATGAAAACAAAGAGGTTAAATGAAAAGATAATCCAGAATCTCAAGAAAGAGATTGATATCAAAAATTTAGGAGACATCTCACATTATCTTGGAGTGCAAATACAAAGAAGTAGTGATGGAAGTTTCTTTCTGAATCAGAATCAGGAGATAATGGATCTAGACTGTCTTGGCCTGAAAGAGAAATGCAACACCAACGCAAATGGAAGTAGGATTCTTAAAGGACATTTAAAAATCCAAACCTTTGCAAAAGGGAGATAAGTATAGGACTGCAATTGGTAAATTCCTATACATTGCCAACTTCACCAGACCTGACATAACAAATGCTGTAGGTATCTTATGCAGAATGGTCAACTCTCCTACTGAAAAAGATTTCATTGCAGTTAAGAGAGTTGCCAGTTATTTAAAAGGAACAGCATATCACAAACTGATGCTGCCAGCCTGTCACCAGCGACATCTGATTGCCTACGTGGATGCAGACTGGGCTGCAGATGAGGCAGACAGAAAGTCAACCACTGGAAACCTGATCTTCTATGGTGCAGGAGCTGTAAGTTGAACAAGTAAGAAGCAATCTACAATCACAGATTCTTCTATTGGTGCTGAGTCTGTTTCAGCGAAAGCAGCATGTGACAAAATCAAATGGCTGCACAACTTACTTATGAACTTTGGGATTACCAACCACTTTGATGTAAAATAATCAGAGCTGCATCAAGATCTCTCAGAGAGAAAGCCACTTAAGAAGAACATTGATACTGCTTTTCATAAAGTAAGAGAAATGTTTCAGAATGGACTTGTCCAGCTGGAATACTGCAACACTGAAGTAATGACTGCAGACATCCTCACTAAACCTCTGCCAAAAAATCGATTCCAGAGGCTATGTGAAGGAATGAAGATCCTTGCTGTCAGTCCAAGAGAATGAGAAGAGGATTGTTGAAAGAAAACAGTTAAAACTTATGCATTCTCTTCCCCTCATTATATAGATAGGAATTCCTATTTAGGTCTCTCTCTCTCTCTCTTTAAGACTAAATCTCCATCTCACAAGATTCTAAACTGTCAATCTTACAGTTAGTGTGTATGTGAACCTGACTGTTAGTCTACATGTCTAACATATCTCTTCTCCATCT
Organism: Phrynosoma platyrhinos; assembly: GCA_020142125.1. Lineage (NCBI taxonomy): Eukaryota > Metazoa > Chordata > Lepidosauria > Squamata > Phrynosomatidae > Phrynosoma > Phrynosoma platyrhinos. Next base: position 334,335,210 of record CM034701.1, read on the forward strand.
TCCTGCTATATAAAAGATGGCTATGCTTTATTTCTTTGCCCAAGCCATAATTAGTTAGATTAGGATTTAGTTTTTTATTATGTAATTATTTATTAAAGCCATTATTATAGCTTTTTTAAATTACAAACTACATGTTTGTTGTCTTTCTGAGTCAGTCTTCATTCTTTAGGAAAGGAAAGTTTAGATAAAAATATTTAGGGCCAGTTTAGACTCTAACAGGTTTATCTTTCATTTTTGTATATTTAAGTTTCCTTTTAAAGGATTAAAACCTTGGAAACTTAAATTACACCCCACAAAAACTGTGTGACTTGAAGGCAAACAACAACAACAAAACAAAAACTTCACCCATGTGAACTGACATACTTCACTTTAATCATCAAACTGGGAAAGAGACCATCTTTGTCATACTGATCCAATAATGAAAACAAAACAATGCTTTTCAGAAGCTGCAACATACACAAAAGCCACACAAGTCTGATTGCTACAGAAGTAGAAGAAATATAGTAACAAATGCTGACTTCATGCAATGCTGTACTAGATAGGTTTCTTAACTATTTTTTACATCTTCTCATGGATACTATTTGTACATTTCACATACACAACGACCTAGATTTATTTTCACTTGATTTTTACAGTTCTCTAACATAAGGACAGTCCTGTGTGAGAAAAAGACACTACATGTGGAAGGGCACCTTTAGGTGTAACCATATAACTTTAATCTGATTGGGATGATAAACAGATATCCTATGGATCTGAGTTTGAAACAAGAGCCTCACTTAAACACAATTAGAGTTCAAAGATATAGCCGTGTTAGTCTGTAGAATCCGTATATATAGAGATCTTGTAGCACCTCTGAAATAAAGAAGTTGGTAGCATGAGCTTTTGTAGACTTCAGCCCGTATTCTACAGAAGTCTACAAAAGCTCATTCTGCCAATTTCTTTATTTCAGTTAGTCTCAAAGGTCCTACAAGAACTCTATATATACTTAAACACAATTAAACTAATGGGGCTCTGCAAACCTAAATCAAGACCTATAGATATAGATTGCATGACTGTCTCTGCCTAATAAAACTAAATTTCGTGACTTATCTGCATATATGCTCACTAAAGTTTTAGTTTATATTCTCAGAACAGTTTGTTTTGTGTTTTATCTAGGTTACACCAGCTTGACAAGCATTGCCATACCACTGCCCAACAGTTGGTGGAGCTGCTCAACAGGCAGAATGTACTATACAAGGAGAGACAGGCACTTAAGGAAGAGGTGGACTTCCTGCGGACTCAGGTACTACTCAAAACCAGGATGAAATTAGTGGAAATAGAATGATGTTTGGTTATCAGTTACTTTAATGAGATAGCTGGTACAGTACAGTGTCATATTCTGATGATTCTTTGAAATACCATAAATTCATGTTTCCTGTCACCTTTAAGCAGTTATCAGTCTGGACTCCCATAAATTCCTTCGCACTTTTTGGCTTTTTTCAGTTTTCCTTTATCCTGTTCTCAGAGCCTCCATAAGTAGTTCTTTTGAAGATCCAGCTCACATATTCCCTTCATCTTATATAAATACTGCTTGGTTGAGCAGCTCTACCAACTGTGCCAAATGCAAGCCCTTTGTTGCTCTTTATAGACCTGGTTAGTGATGGAATTCAAAATAGTTCTGTGAACATGGACTCCAATTCAGTATAGGTGGCAGAAAATAATACCTAAAATGAAGGTGATTCTGATGCTGTTTTGGATTTTGGATTTTTCCAGATTTTTGAATATTTGCATATATATAATGAGATATCTTGGAGATAGGTCCCAAGTCTAAACATAAAATTCATTTATATTGCGTATATACCTTATACACACACCCTGAAGGTAATTTTATATACATTATTTTTAATAATTTTGTGCATAAAACAAAGTTCATATACATTGAACAATCAGAAAACAAAGATGTCACTTTCTCAGCCACCCATGTGGACAACTTTGGATCTTGGAGTATTTTGGATTTTCGAATTCTGGATAGAGACTCAACCTGTATTCTAGAGTCCATTTTGATGTGGCATACGTGCTTCATAAGGCACTGAGTTGCTAATTCTGTAACTATGCTCAGAAGGCTGTGAAGAAGAGGTTCCAGATCTAGCTTCTGCTTTTGCAGTAGTAGATGAAAAGGCAGTGAAGTTCCTGCCAGAATGCTAGATTTACCTCTGAATTCTGATGGGCTTTGTGCAGAAATAGATACAGCCCCACATCTGTACATCACAGAAAAACCAAGATTGGGGGAGGGGACCATGAATGGTGGTGTGAGGAGCTGAGATTGTATTCTCCAGAAAGCTAAAGCTTAAAAATCCAAAGAAGTTCTCTTAAATGGAAAAAGGCTGTGCGTAAATTATAAATAAACAAATTGGAATGTGAGAAGAATAGACTGGAACTGCCTAATTAAAGATTTAATGAGAAGAAAGATAACTGGCATTTTTGTTTTCTGCAACTGCTGGCTGGTTGTCTGCTAAGCTGAACAGAAGATAAGATTAATAAAACAAAATTAAAGTAAAACAGTTGAAAATAAATGTATTGGATTGTGTGGGATTTAAAGAATTGAAATATCAAAATATTATTTAAAGAACAAACGGAGAGAAAAATATAATAAACTGCATATCAGTAGTTTGAGACATTGAGACTGATTAGAAGTTGGTAGATGTCCAAAAATTAAAAAAAAAAAGAACTGAAACAAATAGTTTTAAGTTGGAAGAGACAATCTGTACATTCATCAGATAAAGCGTATGCACGTTTAAGGAAAGTAAACTCACAACAGAATTTTGAGGCTTATAATATGTAAAAAGAGAAATCTAGTTCCACTGGCACAATGCAAAAAGCCAGAGCCAAATCTAAAGCTCTAGGCACTCAGACAGACAATGGAGATAATAAAGGAGATGAAATGAAAACATGGTTTTTGCAGCTGCTAACAGAAAATCAAGTCAAAAGCAATGAAGCTTTTAAAAAGACAATAATTAAAAATAATGGAACACTATCAGAGAAATAACTAATAAAATTATAGATGAAATTAATAAATATATTCAGATTATTAAAAAAGAAATTAAGAGAGTGGGGGGAAAACTCACTGCAAGAAGAACAGAAAGTTCAACTGAAGATAACTTTGGAACATTGATTAAGACTGGACCAATTAGAATGAAAAATCATTGACTTGCAGGACCGCAATAGAAGAAACAACCTTCGTATCCGTGGTTTTCCTGAGATGGCAAAAGAAACACTGAGAACCTTGAAGAAGGACCTTGAAGAAGCAGTAGCCGGAGAAGATGGAAAAGAACCAGGGGGAATCCTAATGGCACCTCTATTCCAAGTAAACTGGACAGGAACATATTCCAGGTTTTCCGAGGAAGAAGAAGAAATGGCCATTCATTCTCTAAAAGCAAGAAGAACAAACAATATTCCAGGAGATAAGAAGCGCAGAATCATCTGGCCCTTGAAATAGATAATAACATACTTTCTAGATGAACTCAGATATGTCATTTATTTATTTATTCATTTATTTATTTATGTTCTGAGATTTAAGACTCATAATGAGAAAGATATTTTTAAAATGCTTTTTCACTTAGCTACACCATTACAGTTGTGGAGTTTTTAGCTGGTTATTTAACAAGCAACACCTACTGAAATCCTTCTTCTACACAACTATTAAAAGTACAGGAGCCCTCTCCACTTTTCACTCTGGCAACCCTACTTGTAGTTAGCTGCTAAATTGAGATATCTGATATTTGGTGCTTTAAAAGTCATTGATATTGCTGTGCTATTCTATAATTCGTACAAATTGAAGGTTTAGGTTTGCAATTAATCCAGAATGTTAATCCTGTGGGTGAAAACTTGATAATACCAGTATACAGTCATCCCTTCATAACTGTGGGGATTCCTTCTGGACACTCCCACCTCCCCACAGATAACCAAAAACACAGGATCTCAAGTCCCATTCTTTTCTATGGCCACGTGATATGCACACGACTGCAGCTGCATGCACAGACATCCATTTAAAACAACTGAGTTTGCTGTCCGTGGAAGCTCACATCTGTGGATGGCAAGAGTGCAGATAAGAGCCCACTGTGTTAAATCACAGGTTAGAACATACTACAGGCTTGTATTTATTTTTTTCATAGGCCTAAGCCCCTGAAATCACAAAGACCCAAAAGTCTATGTGTTGCCAAAAGCCACCACTCACTTGTCCTCCAGTTTCTCACTTTTGTGCAAACTATAATGACATTTGTGAAGCAAGTCCCTCTCCCCCTTTAGGTTGCAGCCTTAGGCCACATGACAGCAATATAGCATCCTTATCTTCCATCCCCAGCCTTGTTAGCACCATGCCTGTATGGCCCCTTTTCTTCTGCTCAAACCATGTTTCAGCAACCTGCTAGGACAGTTAAAGAATCTGCCCTTCAACCAGGCTGATCATGGAAGCTCGACTGAGTGGCTGGTGCAGAGAATTTGTGAGAACAGGGACACCTCAGACAGGCCACTTCCCTTCCCCCACCCCAAATATCTGCTGCCTGAGAAAAGGGATACAATTTTTCCTCATGATGAGACTGTTCAGAAGTGTCAGCTGTGTTGATTGACCCAGTTAGATGGAACATTTCTGGTCAAGAACTGCACTTACATGGGAACCTTGAACAGCTGGCAAGGGGACACTCTGTGTCTTGAACCCCCAGGGCAAGGTTGCAACCACAATGTAATCCACTATGATATGATATTGGTTGGGATGGTAATAACTGGTGCTAGAGTGTGGATTCACACCATGAATGTATGCCAACAGACCTCCTTTGGAATATCAGGCTGGTTAAAGAGCTTACCTATTTCCCTGGAACAGGGGTAGGCAACCTTTCCCCTTTAAGGGCCGAGGGACTTCAGCTCCCAGAATCCCAGGAGCTATTGGCCAACATGGGACTATTGGCCAACATGGCTGAAGCTTCTGGGAGCTGAAGTCCCTCAGTCCTTAAAGGGGAAAGGTTGCCTACCCCTGTTCTAAGCACACACAAAAAAAAAGCCAAACTTTAAAAGAAATGTGTTAAGATGGAAAAGTAAGATCTTCTTCTGACTAGCTAACTAGACAAAAAGGCAGTGAGCCTCCTCATCCTTGGAACAAAACCAAGATACCTTCCTTTTCTCAGAGGTTCAAGAAAAGCTTGAGAAGAATAAGAGTAGCAGTATAGGTCTGGATAATCTGAGCCAGGGATAGGCAACCTTTCCCCTTTAAGGGCCGAGGGACTGTATGCCCTCACACAATTGGGTTCTTCCCCCTGTGTAGAGTCTTTTCAGACAGTTCTAGTGCTGAGGGGTTTGGTGGGAAACTCATTCCCATTCCACCAAGCTACTGTTCCCTCAGTTTCAAAGGCTGC
>CM034701.1:334343392-334360887 GCA_020142125.1 Phrynosoma platyrhinos
AAGATGCTAACTCTGCCTGCACATTTATCCAAGAAATCTCATCACAAGACCTAATGGCATCACAATATTAGGGGGACCTTTGAAGCATCGAAGGAAAAATAGCAAAGGAATCCATGGAAAGGTGTTCTCTTTTTTCAGGACAGTGCATCTGGATATTTGAAGAATTTGGGGTTTGAGTGCACAGACCATCCACTCTATTCACCAGATCTTGCTCCATTTGACTATTTTCTGTTTCCATACTTTAGAAAGAGTTTGAAAGGAAGGAAATTTTCAAATGATTCAGAGGTGATATCAGCAGTAGAGCAGTGCTTCAGGGATGTCAGACATTTTTGGGGGAAGGGTTAAAGAAACTTGACAAATAATGTGCCAAGTGTGCCAAACTTCTGGGTGAATACATGGAATAGCATGTACATTTCATGACCCTGGGTCATTTCCTTCTTGGTCAGGCTGAGAACTTTTCAGCATCCCCTTGTAAGCACTTCTTCTGAAAGTCTTGCTTGTTCTGCTCAAAGAGGCACAGTGGTTAAATGCCTGTACTGCAGCCACTGCAGCTACTCACACACAAACCACAAAGTTGTGAGTTCAATACCAGCCAGGGGCTCAGGGTCATCTCAGCCTTACATCTTTCCAAGGTCACTAAATTGAGTACCCAGATCATTGGGGGCAATTTCCTTACACATTGTAAACCACTTAGGCAGTGCTTAAGTGCATAGATAAGTGGTATAGAAATGTATTTGCTATTGCTATAACATCATAAAATAAGCTCCTTTTTCTGGAGTTTTTCTCCAGTTCTTTTAATCAAAACTAATGCACTGCACTGCTCTGACTGCTTGGTAGAACATTACCACATCAGCATCCCAGATTCCAGAAAGCTTAGGAAATATAGGCCCAAACCCCTTTGCAAGTCTTAACTAGAGCAAATCTATTGTATCAGTAGGATTTGTATAAGTGTTGACTTGCCATTAGCTATTGATTGAAGGGGTCTACTCTAGTTGGGACTTGCAGTTGCATTTAGCCCATGGTTCTCCATTCTGCTTATTCTCTGCTTTGGGTGCCCTGGACATTTAGGTGGCATCTTGTTGGTGACATATGCATCTTAACTGCATGTGACTCCCACATGTCTACTTTTTCAGACCTTACAGAAGAAGGTATCAAGTACCTCCTCTGGAAGGCCTCTACACCTCTGCACAGCAACAACAGAGGAATGCTGGGCAGAAGTCCATCTCCCCATCCACTGTTTGGCTGCAGGAGTACACCCAGGCTCATTCCAACTGTTCTTTGGGATGGAGGCTGCTTCTTCTTTGTACCAAGCAAAAGAACAACTGGAACAATCCTAAGTGCAGCCCCACAGCCCATCAGTGAGCAAGGAAATGGGGCTGTGCCAAGCAATCCTCCAGCTGTTGGTTCATGATGGGGGAGCAGTCCTCTGTAAGTCTATCCGTGGAAACTTGTACTCTACCAGCAAGATGTAGCATCTTCACCCATCCACAATATGGACTTGGGCATTGTACATGACTACTACAGCTACTACTCCATTTGCTTCAACGGACCAACTTTGTTGCCCTTTTGCAATAATTTCAAAAGCCAGCTAGGGTGTTTGATGCAGATATGTCAACCTGAGATATTACCAAAAGGAGAGAGTGGACTGGAGTGGGAGGAACATGTGTAAGCTTAAGGGAGAGGAAGAGCATGAAAGCCTGAGAGACAAACCCATTTTTTAAAGTATGGTTAAGGCATGGGAAAGTATTATGTCTGTACCAAATCCGTGAGGCAATGAAAAGATTGGCTCCTGGCTAAGAGAGTTGCTTTGTAGGAAAGTGGCTGCTGTTTCAACATCCCATGATGTACCCAACAGTTAGCTTTGGGGAAAATGGACAAATTGATAACACTGTTTGATCAATGTCTTCTGTGGCACATCTTCTTACATTACTAATAAGGATATGATTACTGTGTGTTTGGTTTAGAAGTCCTTAGGCTTCAATGCTTTCAGGATGTTTTGGAAGCTAGTAAGTACTAATAGCGTATTTACTTCGAATACTGTTTACCAAGGCAAATAATTTCATTCCAACCTTATAAATATGTAATAAATATTTATTAAATACAAGTTTAAAATGTTTCTTAATGTTACCCACCCTGAGTTTTCAGCAGTAGGGTGGGTTTAAAAAAACAACCCAAATAAATAAATAAATAAAGGTGTACATGCTTGACAAAAATAAACAGAAGAGGTGCAACACTATGTCATTTTATTTTTTAAAAATGGATAAAGCAAGCAGCTATGCAAAAATTTCTCTGGAGTATTAACTGAAAAGATTGAATTTTAATTTATGCTTTTTAAGGGGAATAGCTATCCACTATTCTTGAATCCAGTCATCAAAACGCCTTCCTAATCTTTATCAATACAGACTTAGCTGAGAACAATATTAATCACATGGAGTTAAGCCACAATCCCGACAAAGTGTGAGGTATTTAGTCCCATGGATTTCAACAGGTAGTTAAGCACATGAATAACTGCCTAACCAACAGTAATATATTCCTAGTCTCATAGATTATTTTTCTGATGTCTTGATATCTCAACACAAATGACAGATGTAGATGTTTCTGCAAAAACCTCCAAGCTGTCACTTTCCCCTCTATTTGCCAAGTCCACAGCCTTTGATTACTGCCTTTCCTGTGGTCCTTTCAACCATTCTGCTGTTAAATTTCCAGCGTTTCTTTCCCCACATTGCTCAAGTTCTTTCTTTCCTGATTATCCACACTGAAGTTTAGTTTACTCGTGCTGCAGTTACTGGCTGAGAAACATGGGTCAAGTGGCATGAAAGTGCCATCAGATTAATCTCAAATTTTCTTATCACCTGGTATTTGTTGCTATCAAATAAGACAATCCCCACATACAGCTGAGACTAACAAAGTGATAGGATCAAGCGATGTACATGAATGTGTGTATCAGCCACAGGATCTCTATCCATGTTTAGTTACTTCTCACTGTGGCTATTACATACTCTTCCTTACTTACCTTCATTATTTTCTAGTTTGCCTTAGCTGTGACCAGGAGTAGACAAAACCACCCACTGGAAACCCATCTGACCACTTTTCTGATTCTTTCGTTGCCCATTATCGTCAATAATAATTCCTCTTCCTGTTTGGTATGCTAGCTGGTTTACTGTTTCAGAACAGAATTTTACAATTTATTTCAGATGTGGAGGCATCTTGGAAATTACGCATTCCATGATGGTGGACAATACAATGGCAGCCTTTGTTTTTGTCTGAAATAATAAAAACCTCAAAACACTTGGGGCCAGCTTGTCTTCATAACCCCTTGCTTACATGTAGACTTTTCTGGGAGATAAAGATGTGTTGAAAATCGTATCTTTTCAGATAGAGCAAGTGAGCATGGGAAGACAAGCCCTTTTTTTTTGTAACATTGCCCATAGATTTGGAGTGCTTTCCCAACTGAAATTTTTCACACTCCCTGTTTCTTTTGCCAGAAACTCAGGTTATTACTAGCTTGATGGACCTTTAGGCCTAAATATAATTGTTCATCACAGCTAGAGAAGATCATTGAATCAACGGAACTTACATAAATGTTTGCTTACCAACTTTCCATTGATTCAGTGTGTTTATTCTAATTGGGAGTAAAAATAATATTTAGGCCTTCCTTTGTGACACCTCAGTATCAATTTGAGCACATATCATATTTTAGCCTATTATGTTTTATTTGGTACTGGAAACGGTTGTATCATCATTGTATCTATAAAGAAATTGGTTGCTATATTTCTCTTTTTCATTATATGATCTTATGATTATGGTCCAAGCTGCTGTGGGTACTTTTACTTTCAAAGTGGGATTTAGATATTTTTATTATTAATTCTGTGACACACCTGGTTTAAGAAATGAAGCTAGGTAGTTCTGTTTGGTCAGGGCCTAGTTACAACACTCTGTGGGAGCCCAGTGTATGCCACCTGAAATTCCTTGAGTGGGGGGAGGCAGACTATAATGATGATCAAAAAGTAGAATGTATCTACAGGTTGAGTCTCCCTTATCTGAAATGCTTGGGACTAGACGTGTTTTGAATTTCAGAACTGATTGACTGATTGATTGATTTTGGAATAATTGTATTTGCATATATGTACACAATGAGCTCTTGGAGATGGGACCCAAGCCTAAACACAAAATTCATTTAATTTTGTGCATGAAACAAAGTTTGTGTACATTGAGCCATCAGAAAACAAAGGTATCACTATCTCAGCCACCCATAAAAAGGTTTGGTTTTTGGAATAGTCTGGAATTATGGATAATAGCGACTTAACCCGTAGTAGCATTGGTTTTGTGTTGAAAAATCTGCTTATGAACATTAAAATATTTATATATTCTGTGGTGAAGCATTAATTTTTCTATTTCCTTTTCAGGTGTGCTAACTGATGTCACAGCATCCTCAAACTGGAAGCAATCGTGTGCAAAGACACCAAAATGCCTTCAATTGCCTTAGGAATCCATTTTGAGAAAATGCCCCCCCTCAAAAAAAAAAAAAAAAAAGGAAAAAGGAAAAAAATGGTCATTTTGCATTCTGTGTCAAAATCAAAATAAGAGAGTTGTGCTGGCCATCAAGCAGCGCACAAAGAGTTCAAATATTAATCTGCTACTCACACTCTGGGCAGCAGAACATTTATAAAGGCTTCAGTAAAACCTGAGGGTGAATGGGGAGATAGTTTAAGAATAACTGATGTCAACAAGTGAAAATACAGATTGATACCTACAAATGTAAGGTTACATTACTTCTGGTGTACCTTTCAGGTTCTTTTATTTGAGGTTGTGATGGTCAGTGTTGTCAGAAGGATCATGTTACAAGGATCAAACTGCACATGATTCAATAATGTGGCACTTTTATTTCCATTCCAATTTTGTCACCATGATAGAAGTATAATGGAAAATATTCAGTTGCACTTTATATGTCCCAGACAATGGAATCGGCTACAAAGATGTAGTATCACTCAGCTGTGCACTGAGGTAGCTTTTACTAAATATATAACATTTATCACGAAAATAATAAATAAAATACCCTAATATTCAAATGAAAGATCTGACTAAAATGTACAGTGCTCAGATCATACAACTACTGGAAAGCAAAAGCAAAGGCCCAAATAATGTTTTAATTTTACTTTTGATGCCTAAATTTGTAGTCAGATTTCATATTTGGGAGTCTTATATATCGGGGGGGGGTTCCCTCTCAAAACAATTGTTTATCTGTTTCATTGTGCATGCATGGTATTAAAATAATTTTGTAAAAACACCATTTCGGGGGTCGGAATGTTTTCTAGTGTTCACAGACTGATTATTTCATCCCACAAACCATGGAAATTACATCACATATATATTCTCACATATGATTATTGTAAAACAGCTTTTGCATTTTCCAAGATGGTCCTGTATCTGAAACAAAATGTTTAACATTTATCTACAGTCCTGCAGAAGCAGACAACACTGTTCTTATCAGTGAGTTCAGTTGGCACTCCACATATTCTTGTTCTGTATTTTTTTTATGTTGTTCATATTATCTCTTTATTACGCTCTTATTCTTATGTTCCCATCCAAAAGCTTTCTTACTCATCTAGAAACTTTCATCTCTAACTTGCTACACCCTTGCACACTTGCCTTCCTAAAATAAATGTGCTACATTCTGGCAATTTCCTTTTATCGCTTTCAAAAACTTTTCTGCTCCTTTAAACCATCTCCTACTTGAGCCACCCAGTTTTCCCTTCCTACTTAGCAAGACTGTCTACAAACCTTAGAGCAATGTCTGCATCTTGTTATTGTGTGCCTTTCCATCTTAATTCCATTTCTCCACTTTTTTTAAAGACTGTGACTCCACTGGATAGTGATACCTTACACGTAATTAGCACTTGATAAATATTTTTAGTTATGGACTCTTCAGCCCTACCTCAAAGGAGAAATCATCATACAGGACAGCAGCAAACAGCAATTTTCCAAGAAAGTATATTTAGATTTGAAATCAGCTTGACAATGCAGATGGCATCATCTGTCAATTATCACATGTATGATGAGAGAATGCACACACGTTGTCAAAATAAAATTAAGAACTGCTTTTATGTGGACTGGGTATTACAACTAATAGTTTTCTAAACTGTTCCACAACATCTATATCTGCTGTAATTTGAAATTACAAAGATATTGCTTTTTTATCATTTTCATGGGATAGTTGCTTTTACCCCCAAAAATCATAATCTTAAAAAATTATACACATTTTCACATTGAAACAAAAGCAACAATAAACACATAAGTAGCAGATTGACATAGTGCTTTATTTAAGCTGTCTGTACGAAGGAAAATAATGTGCATCCCTATCATATATGTGTAAAAATACAAAGGATGTACAGTGTACAAAAACGGCTGTAGTTATTTCACATCCTTGCGGGTCATATACTTAGGAAATACAGTTTTAAGTATGACCAACAGTAATATGTTTTCTTGGATTTGTAGTCATGTCTGCTTAATGGCCTTAACCATATGACTAGATCTGTCATGGGTCTAATGAAAGAACTAGCAAGGTCAAGAAATTTCACAAACTCTAAAGCTACAAGGAGGTAATTCAATTACCAATTTAGAGTTTTTATTTAAATAAATACTTTACATTTCATGCTTGCCTGTAACGCACTACCAGGAGCAAGATAAGGAAATTCTACTGTAGACAGTACAAACAGTAGCAGCAAAGTGTGTACATTGAGGTGTGATATAGAGACCCTGCATTTAGTAAGGAAAACCTTACATGTGTACTCTAGAAGAAGCACATGGCCTGTGCAAGAACTGCCAGCTTCAAAAAGCAAACAAAGAAAGTTGGAAAATATATAAAACAATACTGGAATCAATGCTCTGAAGTAAGCAGAACTGTGTTGGAAGAATCCTTAGGGTTGAAAGCAAAAGCTGTGTGCAAAACTGCCGAAATATAAACAGGAATGACCTTTTTTCCTCAAGATGGCTGCAGTACAAGAGGGCACACATTATGTCCTGGAAGACCGTACAAGCTGGAGTCAACAAGTCTGAAATGTACAATGTTATTAAAAACTCTTGTCATGGTCTAGCCAAACTCAGAGGAAGCAGTGAGGAACCAGAGAATATCAAGAATATCTCTCAGCAACAGCTTTATGTCTACCTTTTTAAAATATTGGAGGCATGAGTTGGAAATATCTAATCCCAAATTTGGAATGGTCCATTTCTTGTATGGACATGGACTCAAGTGTAGTATTACTTTGTCATCAAAGCAACTAAAGTTCTATGGGCAACAATACAAAAATAAATACAGCCGAAGAACGAATAAGCCAACTTTTTCTACTCATAAAGCAAGTATCATGAGTTACATAAAGTTACATCCAGTAGCTCAAATCCCACAGTTCACCAGCAGGCACCCACTACTATGATGAGATCTTCCTCTCCTCCCCAATATAACCTTCACATTCCCCTGCAAAACCACCTCCGGAGGGTTTTCCAGACCTACAGCTCAGGTTATGAGAATGCACAATGGAAAGCCCTTCTCCTGTTCCACTGACAGAGGCAGTTCTGTGAATGCATCCAGTGCAATGTTAGGAATGCAGACAGCCATTTAGTCAACATCTTTCTTGCTACATCCTTGGGAAAATCTTGGGGCAAGACAGAGGACCCTTCAGTTGTCCTCTCATGTTAACATTACATAAAACTCAATATCAGTAACACAGCCCAATGGGATTAATTTTAAACAAATGTTGATTGTTAAGCATTTCCCAATTAGATTTAATTGCCTTTAATCTCACAGAAATGTCCTGCACATGACAGAGGAGCATATAGTTCTGTGGGAAAATTTGTCACAAAGAAACAGGAACTTTGATTAGGAGAAACTTAAGAGTCAATATTTCTTTGATACCAGCCCCTTTTGTATGGTGGTGTGTGTGGGGGGGGGGGGGGAGACACAGTTCCTAGTGTGCACACACACAACGATCCTGCATCCAATCCTCCACATGCTGAATATTATGAGAAGGTATTGAGAACTGGGTCAAGCGAGGTATTTAAAATCTCTTTGTCTCAAGAACATGCTACAAAGCAAATCAAGAACAAAGATAGCAGAGACTACTACAGAAAATCCTGCAGAAACTTCAGTGTGCAGTGTGATGTGGCTCTCCATGAGATTTTGGGAATGTAAGATTTTGCTATGTTGATGTGAAAGTGCAGCATGTTGGAACAGATAAAAAGGGAAGTATGTGCTGCTTGTACAGATGTCCTAAGCACATACCCTACTGACAATATGAGGCTATTTAGTGCAGTTATCACAGATATGCACAATGGAGGTACAAGCACTTGGCAAAGCAAGAAACTATGAGTACCTGCCAAGACTCATCCAAAAACTTCAATTTTGAGGTTACACGGAAAATACTGGACCTAGGATGCTGGTTATGTTGCATTTATATTGGACAGACAGGAATGAATTAAAACACATGGAGAGCCTACAATGGCATTGCATCTGATCAGTATAAAATTATTTGATTCCATGTAAAGAGGTCTGATTTTATAATGAAAAGTGGCTATTTCACAGGGATGAGCAAACAGCATGCCTCACACTGTTTAGTTGAATTTCATCATTCCACAAAAGAGGCTTAAAATTATTTTGTGCATTGGGGCCCATTTATCATGTGAAGACTTAAGATTATTTTACTTGCAAGCCAATTACTGCAGGAATAAAAGTTTAATGACTGGATCAGTAAGAGGAGCCTCAGACACTAGACTCATCTCTACACACAATTCCTTGTAGAGCAAGGTGTGTGAGTGTCTAAGCCTGCTGTGTGAGCATTCCCTAGGCAAACTGGGCAATAATGCTTATTGGTTATTATTTTAATTTTTTTAACAGCAACATATATTTATTATGTATTTATTAATTTTAAATCCTGTCTTTCTCCAGATTTGGGACACAACGTGCTTTCCAACAAGATTAAAATAGTTCCAACAACAATAGTTTCTCCAGATTTGTTATTTTCACTAACGTATTTGCAGAGAAAAAATATTTCCTATAGTAATTAATGACCCACATTATCATAATGCTTCACACTCCAAAGATGTAGACTTGAGACCATGTACGGCAAACTTTCCACCCAGCCACAACTTAGAGAGCAAGAACATACAAGTTGTTACATAGAATTCTCTGTACTGAAACCACCCATACTCCTCCACCTGCCTTCAAAATTAAGAGTTAGTACTATGTTATGTTCCCAGATAACTATGTTAGCAATTCTGATACCAATAGGTTATAACAACGATTATCACAAGCTTTGTTTACAATATGCAAATTCTAAAATGGTCATCATGATAATAATATTAATAATTTAGAATGGTAAAAGTGGGACTATTGAATGACCACCCCATGGATTGACCTTTTGGGTGGTTTTCATAGAATTCACTTTCAACTTCTATAAATGGTATTCTAGCACTGCGCAGAACAGCTTAATTATTTTGATTATATGTAAAATGATTTTCTAAAATTTAGAAGTGAGCTAAAGTAGCACTACTATAAACTGCAGTCTAACCTAATTAAGAAATGTTTTAAGTCATAGAAAGGCATACTTGCTCCAACCCAGCAAGGCTGGCCCATGTGCAGATGTCATGCTTATGTATGAGGGTGTCACACAGAGGAAAAACTTGTCGTTAAACATTTGGGTAGTGTATGTGGTTCTAGTTTTGCTTGGCATGGATCTAACACACAGCTAGATGGTGCTGACAGTGCTGATCATCTATTTGGAGTGTGATGCTATTGAGTTCTTCATCTTGCCCTACCCACATTAAGGTATGAGGAGGGTTCACAATTGACTACACTGTCCATCTGGCCAGCAGAGAGATTTTTGCTGGGACCATTATGACTATTAAGCATCATGTAGTCACATCTGGTATAGTGGGACACTAGTATTTGTAGCCACTGATTCACTCTTATTGCTCCCTACTACTTCAGCGTCACAATTTCTAACAATAAGTGCAGATTTAGTTTTAGTCTGTATTCCTTCCACTCGAGTGATGCACACTATTCATGGCCTGCTATGACCAAATCTAATCTACTTTGCTTGTGTAAAGCATGGATTTGTTTTAGCTGCCTTAATAAAATGCCCACATGTCTCTTGATAACCCCAGCATGTTCCACTGCCTGCAGTGATTTTCATTCCAGGGTACGTTTTTCAGTATTGAGGCTGAGACATCTGCAGGTAAATATTATTTTCTTTTCAAAAGTCATGTACACAGCAATCATAATACTTAGCTAAATCACAGTTTGTTACAGAGCTGAAAAGCCAACATACTTCAACAATAATCCTATGGAGTAGCACTTTCTGTGATGGCATTACCACTGACAAGCATTGTTATTACATATACTGGCTCATTTTGAAAATCCCAACTCCCAGCACCAAAGGCCTTCTGTCACTTCATATTTTTAAAAGAATCAGAAAACAGGACTCAGTGAAACCCTGGTCAATAAATATTCTGAGAAAGCTAATTCTATTCATTAACAATGCTATGTCAGTTGTGGCCAGGGCTCAAGCATCACTTAGAAATGACTATTCCCATCAATCTATTCTAATGTTTGAAAAACTGTAGTAAAGTGTTCTTGTAAATACTATGAACTTAGTAATTGGAACTTTTCAGTGATATTTTCCTACATTAACCTTGATGAAAGAGTACACAAATCCTCTGGATATATGGCTTTGGGATTTTCTCTGGACCATAAGGAAATGTGTCGTCTGACGACGCCTAATGTACATGGTACACTTTCAGTCTTGTTAACATTTTCACATGGGAGGAAAAGTGCATTATTTTGTTCAGCTTGTACAGTCCTTCCATAAAATAAATGGTAAGCCTCTTCTAGGATGTAGCAGCATTTGCAAACATGACACATACAATCGTTGTCACTAAAAAATAAATACTACTAAACTGTAACAAAAATATTCAGTTAAAACACCTGAAGAAAAAAAAAGCTAATTCACAAACTGAAAATATAAACGTAAGGCAAACCTCCTGTTTACCTTAGTGTACAAATTTTGGTGAAAAGCAATTTTGTTATATGCCTGACTACATTCTTTATCCTCCAGAGGTGATGGATATCAACAAAGAAAAAAAAAAAGCATGAGCAAGATGCAAATCATAAAAACCTTTAAGCAACTTCAATTGCTGCTTTTATGCCTTAATTTCTTGCATTTAAAAGGTCCCATTCTCCATAATTGCACATGTATCTGGAAGTCTAGGTGGAAGGCTAGGTGATCCCAACCTTTTTGTGTCTTCTGTAGTATCCAACAGTAATTAAAAAAGTATATATATATATATATTTATATATATATATATTTATATATATATTAACAATTATTAGTCCTTCCGATTTTTTTCATCCAGATGTTAATGACAAGTCTGATTCAAGTGATGATATGCCTACCAAAAGCTTTGCATATGTACACCACCACCTTTTCGTTTCCAGGTTCTGTTCAGCCCAAACTGATGTGAGAAAACGTCATAAATGGTCATTTTTTAAAAACTAGAATTTTGATTTGTCTTCTGAAAGAAGTGAGGAATACATCTCAGTCCAACATGTCCATTAGCCTCTGCTCTGAGAAGTCAAGAGAATGATAGCCAGCTGTGCACATAATGCACCATTGGAAATTTGTCATCTAACAACACAATATTTTTGGATTGCTTCTTACTGTTACTTTCATGCTGAGACACTGGGCAGCAGTAACAGCAGAGGACCTTAGACCAATATAAAAAAGTCATGCAGATAAATCAAAGAGGCTGATTGGTCAGGAAAGAAACTGGTTCAGTTTGGAATGATCTCTGAAAGTGCTCTGCTATTCTAAACAATAGCAAGTACTGGTGGTGATGTTCAGGAATCATTTTTAGTGATAAATCTAATATGACTGTGAAGTAAGAGAACAAAACAATGAGCTATTCCCGTCCACTTGCAGAATAGGAAAACTGAGGGAAATGTGGTCGTCTTTCATTGTCCATGCAGTCCATGCCATCTTCATCATCTGTAAAGTAAAGTTTAAAGGTAACCTAAGAAAAATGATTTCCCATGTTTTATACTGTCATTTTACACTGCTTAACATTCATTGAGATCTGCACATATATTTAATATTTCCATATAGATTTTTTTTAAAAAAAACTTTCATAATGTTTGCATATAGATTTAAAATCTCCACACACAGTTTAAAAAAGGAAGAACAAGACCACTACTTCGCTGGAGCTGGAGCTACATAACAAGATCTTACCATTCCTTTCAGCACTTCTTAATGGAGTCATCAGTCAATATTAAAAACCACAGGAGGATGAAAGAAATGTCTTTTTCAGTTAGGCTAAACAATCTCATAACAAATTATGAGATTACATAAGCAATATTAGAGATTACACACCCACACTGAACTGTGGCTTTCAAATTTTTTTTTTAAAAAAAGGTATTTTGTTTATACCTCAGATATGAGGAGGTCATTGAATGCATAAAACAATTGATATAAAAATGTAAAGTAAATATGCTAGAAGAAGTGAAAAAGAAATATGCCAAAATATGTTATATTTAATATCTGCAGCAAGAACTGGAAATGAGCAAACATTGTCCCTCTTTAAAAAAGAGAGAGAGAGAGAGAGAGGAGGGGAAAGAAAATTCAAGGAACTACAGTCCAGTCATCCTGACCTCAATACCAAGAAAAATATTAGAACTGTTTATTTGCAAAATATCTTGATGGCAACCCAGTGATCAATAGGAGCCAACATACAAGAAAAAAGTCTTAGTTTTTTGTGGGTTTTTCGGGCTGTGTGGCCATGTTCTAGAAGAGTTTCTTTCTGACGTTTTGCCAGCATCTGTGGCTGGCATCTTCAGAGAACAAATTCTGCCAGATTAACCTATTTATGTGTGTGTGCTTTCAATTGGGTCATTAGTAATAGTAGTAGAGAGTAGGAATGCTGTTGATGTCATCTGTCTCCAGATGCTTTCAGCAAAGCATTTGATAAAGTGCTCATGATATCTTGATTAGCAAACTGACTAAATATAGAATTGATGGAAACAGCATCAGATATTTCAGATCCCCCACATATGAAGGCATCCTACCCATCATCACTAGGTAACAGAGTCCAAAGTAAGAGGAGAATTCAGGGGGAATTCAGGGCCGGAATACTCTGGGGGCAGCCTAGTGTATTCTGGCAAGTGCAGATGAGCCCTTAGATCTGTGGTTCTTGATCTGTTGTCTGCAGACCTCCATGATGTCCTCACAAGGGTTGCACAAAAGCTTGAAGACTATTCAGCCCACCTCCTTCCCACAGCGAAGTGACCACGGGACACTAGTTGAGGCAAACACTAGCTAGCTGGGCCTATGCATTGTTGTCCAAGCTGCTCAAGCTGCAAAATTGAGTGAAGATGCAGGAGAAAAGTCTTCCTCTTCAGTACAACTGCGAGAAGGTTAACAGATGATGTAATTTTTAATGGTTCAATGTTCAGGTGGTATCATCATCATCATTACCATCATCAAGATTTTAATTCTTGAGCTAACACTTCGGTGTCTGACATCAGAAGATATTTAAAGTGGGTCTCTGATAAAAAGTTAAGAACCGCTGATTTAGATGATGAGGTAGAGGGAATCCTTATCAAATGTAGAGATAATACAAAACTGGGAGAGGCAGCAAACATATTGGAAGATAGACACAGAATTCAAAAGGACCTTAAAAAACTAGAACTTGAGCTGAAATTATAAAAAAAATCAACAGAGGCAAATGAAAACGTCTTTTAGACTACTAAAACTAAATGAACAGGTATATGATAGGACATACTTGATTCAGACTGTGGAAAGGACTACAAATGAAAAGGACTTTGGAATTCCTGTTGAGCCAGAAGTGTGATACTGCAGCAAAGAAGGCAAATTTCTATTTAGCTTGCATTAATATAAACAAAGTTTACAAGTCAAGAGAAACAATAGTCCCACTACATTCTACAGTGATCAGGTTTGGAGTACTGCATTCAGTTCTGGATGCCTCATTTAAAAAAGGACACAGACAAGTTGGATTTGGTTCTGAGAAAGGCAACAAGGATGGCAAGATGTATGGAGAACAAAACAGGAGAAGAGGTTGAAGGAGCAGAGCATGTCACTAAGTGGTGATATGATCACACTCTTTAAATACTTCAAGGGCTGCCACAAAGATGAGGGTGTAGACTTCCTCTCGGCTGCCTCAGAGGATAGAACTAGGTTTAACGGTTTTAAGTTATGGGAATGTAGACGTCGATTGAATAGCAGAAGGAACTTGACAGTGAGTAAGGTTTGGCAATGAAACCAATTACCTAGAGAAGTGCTGGGGTCTTCTTCTCTGGGTGTCTTCAAAGAGAGGGTGGACAGCTATCTGCTGGAGATGCTCTAGTCTAGGTGGAAATCCTGTACTGAGCAGGGATTTGGACCTGATGGACCATAGGGCTCATTCCAACTCTATGGAGTCTATGATAAAGAAGTATACTAGGCTGGTCAATATTTACTGGAACCTTTATGGGAGAAGATTTGGACAAAATCTTTAAAATCTACCATGAGTTATGAGCTGAAGGAAAACTTTTATATAAACACTGGCAATGTGATCATGGGTTTGGGATATTCTATCATGTGGCTGTCATGTGATAAAACTCAGAAATTTTGGACTCAGATTCATATGACATTAGAATATATTTTAAAAACAAAATTTCAGAAGAAACCAATTTTTTATTTACTGGGAATGATGGAAGGATAATTAGAGACAGTATATGGGAAAATGCTACAGTATAATGACCACAGACTTGAAACCTGTCTACATCCAAAGATGGAAGGAAGATGATATTTCAACTTAAGAAGACTGGTTGGTGAAGATTTATGAAATGGACAATCTGACATTGCTGATGAAGGATAAATCTTTGATAAATTTTAAGACGGATTGCTTTTTGAGACAAAGATGGGTAAATCTATTAGTTTTAGGCTTCCTAAGATAGTAATAATATGCTTATGGTAGAAATATGATTAGATTATCATAATTAGCAATTGTGGGTTATGGTCTTCAGTAAACGAAAGGAAGGCATTATAGTCTAGTAATTTTTTTGTTAGTTTTTTCTTTTGTAATGTGTGTATTATTAGTTGTATAATTATTAGATGTTAGAATTAGGCCATTTTTGTGTTTGTGTTATATGGTATTATGTTTTATTAGATTTGGTTTTTAAATGTTGCTTTATGTATAAACATTGTTTGTTTAATAAAAAAATATTGCTAAAACATTTATTGGACCTTTAAACAGAATGGATTAAATCGTTGTTTAACATGCAGCATGAATGTTAAAAAGTCCTGTTAGAGTTGTTCTATGGCATGCCAATATGCACCTTACATGAGAGCAGGTGTTGTAGTACTGGCGTTGTGTCAACAAACTGCTTAACAATTGTCTTGCTTCAAACAGATGCTCACAGTCAGGTATGTTAACAACCCTGTTAAACTAAGGATGCATTGCTTGCTCCATGGTAGTCCTTGGGACTGTTCACATTCATTTTTATTAAAGCTGGGTTATTAGCAACTGATCAAAAAGGTAGGAGGCAAAAATCTTGAATTCAGTTTCAGTTGATTACCCAAATGTCATTAATCCTATAATGCATGTTCTGAAAGCGTTCTTTCCAAGAAATTATCTTGTGGAACTTTAAGGATTAACAAGTTCTATTTTGGCATAAGGTTTTGTGGACTCCCTCCCAAAACATGGGCCTCAGTTCAACATCATATTGTAAAGATCTGCATGTGGATCTTATGCTACACTGACCCATATCCTGCCTGTTCACACTGAAAGACAGAATGCCTGTATGAGGCAGATTTGGCGCTTTAAAGTAAGTTAGATAGGGGACTTTAGGCACTGTGTGAAGAGGATGGGAATACCAATTGCCTCAGTGCCCAAAAAAATCACATCTGCATGTGTAAGGGACACATATGTGTGTGGCTGTCCCAACATGAATTTAGTGCATGGAGTGTTGCCTCCCTTGGTGGATATTTAAATACATCCCTGGCTGTGTGAGAAAACTGAAATGCAAAAGGTATAAACACAGATCATAACCTTAATACTGATAATTAAATATTGGTTGAGTGTTAAAACAGATACCAACACAGATAAGCAATTACCATGTATATTGCCACGAAAAACCTTTGTTCTATTCAAGTTACAAGCAATGGAGTTTAACCACCTTGAAACTTCTCTTATAATTTAGACGGATGGGTTTATATGCAATAATCCTGTGAGGGGAAGACAGTCGATGCAACTGTTTGCCCTTTCCTTCCTCCCTCTACTATCCTTGTAACCCCTGAAAAAATTATTGATGGATTAGTCAACTGAAACATTGGGGACTGTACTGTATGTGGTTGCAGCTGAAGGGACAATCTGCATAGAATGGATCTGAAGAAATCTTTTTTAGTAGAGTTCCACTTAAGGCAAATCTTTCTGCCCAGTTTGGGGCAATTATTCCTGTCTACTGCAGCCCAAATGAATCAGCTCCCCTATAGCCAGCTGGAGAAGGGAGGAACAAAAAGGGATTTCAACCATTGGAAACAGTACTCACAAATCACACATTACTGTTTTGGGGTTTCTTTGTTTGTTTGCTAGCAACAAGTAATGCAAGTCTTCCACAGTTGACAATTTATAAAATGCATGTGTATCAAATAGAGCCTCTTCACTGTTACAATGAAACACTCTTGAGATACTTACATTTTTCAGGTGGTGTTATTGTAATAGTTTGAGCTGTAAACTCTTCATCAAAATATCTTGTGTCTGTCTCAGATGTCACTTGAGGTTTAAAAGGAGGAACAAGCTGGAAAAGTGGAAAAGAAAAAACAATCCATGGTGAATATGAATATACTCAAATTAAATCCAGGAGTGTATAAAGGAATAAGTGAATGTCTTCAGCCTGTAGTGAGAATAAATAGATGGTAACACAATGATCCTAGATTACAAGTCAATTCACAAACTATTTTGTGAAAAATCATTACATTAGGCCACTTTTCTTGATGTTTCAACTAAAATTTCAGAAATGGAAAGGATAGCTTGCTTATCTGTAACTCTGGTCATCTATGCCATCACACAAATGGGATTTGCATCTGCTCAGAAACCATGACTGGAAAGTTCTAGAGCTTACTTTGGTGGGAAGCTCCTGTCCTCCCTGCTACCACACATGTCTTAGTCCACCAAAGCTACTCTATCCTTAGTTTTGGAGCCCACCAAGAAAACATAACAGAGACCTGAACCAGAGGGGAGGTAGGGCAAGTTATGAAAGGGCACAGATGAACATTAAAAAAACAACAACAACGCAATTACAGGTAAGCTGCTTGTTCCTCTTTATGGTATCTGTACCTCACCCACATGGGTGACTAACAAGCATACACTTGGAGGTGGGGCAGGTCACTGTAAAGCAGTGTTACCCAAATGTCAAGGTCCTGGGAAGGCACCCACAATTAATATTCAAGGGT
>CM034701.1:334386704-334411567 GCA_020142125.1 Phrynosoma platyrhinos
TTTTAGGGACTAATGGAACTTTGGGAACAGAAACCCAAAAAACTACTGTGCAGAGACACACTAGCTATTGCTCCTTTGGGGAAGAGTTGATCTTCTTTTTTAACAGATCAGTAAGAGGCCTAAAAGTGCCTTTGAGAGAAGTGAGACAGATTTGGTTGCATGCTACATGAAACAACAGTGAAGACTAACTGGTCTCATGAGGAGATAGTGTCCTATGAATTTTGCCAAAGGGGAAATGGTCTACCACATGTCCATCACCCAAGGAGAACAGAAATTGACATGGTTATCTGATGGAGGAAATGTGGCCACCAAAGCCAACACATTTATAAATAGCACATATAATGTCATAGATGCCTAGCTACATTAAATAGGTGCTTGGATAGCACAGGGACCACTAAAGTAAAATAAAATGCAAACATTCAAAAAGAGAGGGAGAGAGAGAATACTGAAGAAAGGAAGAATAAAATAAAGTAAAATGGAAAAACTAAGCCCTTTCTTTGAATTTGTATGATGCTCTTAATAGTGCTTCTAAAGTCAGTATAAATAATAGAGGAGAAAAAAGGCACAGCTATCTGGTACACTTCTGAACTTTATATACATTCATTAATTCTTTATTGATTAAGACCTTCGCTGACTGATTATCATAAATTGCCTTTATCCAAGTAATGAAGTTAAGCCCCAAATCCAAGCTGGATTATATTTTATATAAATTATATATTATAATTTGAAAGTTAAAATTAGATCACAAACATGAAATCCCAATTTAAATTGATGTTGGATTTGTGATATTTGATTAAGCATACAATGTATGCTTATCTATACTTTAATAAACATAGGGACTATAGAAACTGCCAGATATAATACATCTTGAGACCACTTTAACTGTCCTGGCTCAGTGCTAAGGAATCATGGGAACTGTAGTTTATTATGGCAACAGAGCTCTCTGACAGAGAAGGCTCAATGTCTCAGGAAAAAAAATACAATTCCTAAGCACTGAGCCAGGGCAGTTAAAGTGGCCTCAAACTGGATTATTTCTGGCAGTTAGGCCCATATAATACAAAGAGAGAGAGTTTTTATGATGTAATGCAATAATTCACATTGGATGGATTATTGAATGAATAATTGTCTGAAGGCTATCTCTGGCCAAGATGGCAAAGTTTTCTGAGCCAAGTAGGCTAGCTATATGACTATGACTATGATACATCCTAGAATATCCCAAAACTATCCTGATCCTTTACAGGTAGTGCAGGCCCATCCAGAGTAAACAGAGTAAACACCCTTTAGCTGAGCAAATAAACCATCCACAAACAGTATCTCTATTTTGTCCAGGTTGAAAATCAGTTTAAGAGCACTTTTCTAGATCATTACTTGTCCCAAGCACTTTATCTAGCCTTTTGTTGTGCCCTTTGTCCAAATGTGCCAACTATTACATTAAGAAATTTGGAAAGCTGAACCCATTATCAAATATAGATACAGCCTACAAGAAAAATCTAGTGGAGAAATACAGAACATAAGAGGAAGAAGAAGATTCTGCATCCTGACCACTAGCCCTAGTACATTTGAGGGTGTCTGTACAAATGGTGGGAACAACCTCGGTGCTTGCTGGATTGCTTGCCACTGCTGAGGATCCAGCTTCAGCTTCCTATTGAACTAAAACCTGAATACAGGTTGCAAATTCCAGTTTAAGGGCCTGGCTGGATCTGGTGTTGCTGGTGGTGGTGAGGGGATTACTTGGTGCTGATGGTGCTGTGTTCTCTGGTACTCAGCCTCAGACTAAGCATTGGCAGCACAAGAAAGCTAAGAGAACAGAGATTTTCCCTTACCTGCTAGCCCTACATTGATTCTCCCACTGGCTCTGCTTCTTGCTGGAGTGCAGAGGGATCAGCAAGGAGAGGCAATCATCTGACATGCTTGGGCTAGCCTTCTGAACTTTTGAAGAATAGGCCATGGAGGATTTTTTAAAAGCCTCCATGTATGGAATATTCCCACTGGGGAGGGGCTCACTGAAGGATAGGAGGAAAGTAAGAGATTTTGTTTTGTTTTGTTTTTCTTGCAGGAGATACTGTGAAGCAAAGAGGAGTAAAATAAAAACATGACCTATGGGGCCATATATAGGAATTATGACAAAGTTTCCATGAGTTGCTCTCCCTTGAGTGTGCTCCTCAAAATCTGTATCATTCCTATCTACTGAGACTGGAGGAAGAGACAACCTATCTCAGGATGTGCACCTTGTCACTACTGGGATACAACATATTAAAAAGGAAAATCTTTCTCCATTAAAAAATGAATACATAAGGACACTTGCTTTCAAGGTTTTCTTTTCAAATCCTCAGACTTATCAAAACCAACCCCACTGACAAAAATAAGATTAGTGGCATCAACTATTGACCACTGTCTACCCTTAGGAAAACTAAGAAGTATGAAAGACCTCTATACTTAGGAAAACGGGAAAAGACATAAAATAAGGCAACATTTAAAGTAAAGCTTTGTATTAAAATGTATTTTTCCATCTCTATTAAATATCCAACCCTGACTGAAAATAAATTCAGGCTTGAAGTTACCCTCCTTATTTGAATGGAATGCTCTGCAAGACTCTGAAAATGGGACTCCACCTAATGCTGTCCCTTAACTGTCACATCTACTAAACAAAACAAAATGATTTTGTTAAATAATATTAGAGATACAACTAGCATCTTTCAAAAAGATGCTCCTATCATTTTCTATGTTTTGAAGTTCAGAGGTGACTATGGATTCTTATTTAGTCAAAACAACACAACTGACACAGAAGAGGAAGATGTTAGTAGGCTTCAGGGAACTCCAAGATTACCAGAAGTAGAGCAAAATTTAGAAAAACATAAACCCCAAGCTCCATTAGTCTTACAATTGTCAACACAAATATTTTTTTTTTCTGTTTATGGAGATCCATAATAATTCTAACAGTTGGTATTGTGCTTTTAGATGTATATTATGAAGAAAGCATAATTAAATATTCACACTTGCTTTTACTGATACAATTATAGCTGACTTTTTTCATCCATTAATTAGCCAATTGACAGGATATAAACTACAATATGAAATGGAATTTTCATCATCCTGATGAACATCAACATACAGTACAATTTTGACTTTTGTAGTAGTTACTTTTCTCAAAACAGTGTAACTTTCTAATTACTCTGTGTTTGTCCCAGTAGTCTTTTCAAAAACAACAGTTTGATTACTCCTTTTTTTACCTTGAGATCCCGGTACACAATCTTTCCAGAATGCAGATAGTCCAAGGCAGAAACAATTTCTGCACCATAGAAGCGTGTGCGATCCTCAGAGAACACCCGCTCTCTCGACAAATGGAAAAACAGCTGCAGGGTAAACAGCAGGGACAGGATTGCAATAATTACTGATTTAGAGGGGGAAATTAACACAAACATAAAACACCTCTCATCACCATATTGTGATGATAGATAGTGTAGTCTCAATGGACACTCAGCACTCTTAGACAGCAGCTGGCTTATCTTTTCCAGGTTTCCAAGGGGAAAAAACGAGCTGTTAAATCAGCATTTTAATCAATATACCAATCTTGTTTAAGACATTCTGCTTGCTACCCATTTAACCTTCAGTTACCAAAGGAAAAAAGTGCATCATCATCATTCTGTACTTTTTTCTATTCCATCCTCTCTGCATTTTTTTTTAAAATAGCAATAAAGGCACTGGAAATATTTTCACTATGTGCACAGAAGTGTGTGGGACTTCACATCTTTCCAAGTGCTTTAAATTGAATCCACTTATTTGATAACAAAAATCCTTCTTGAATATTCAAAACCTGTCATTCATTCAAAGAGCACTGTACTATATAACAATCCTTTAAAAGTACTCTTTTGATACTGGATACCACCCCACTTTCCTCAAGACCATCTTAATAACAGCCTGTTCAAGGGATTGGCAGCAATGACTTCTCCACCTAGACCTTCCCATCCACGTCTCTTCTCTGCTATCATATCTGTATGGCTACACCAATAATATATTGCCTCATGTATTCTACTATAGCTAAAATGCAAGACGACCAAATAGAATGAGCTTAGAGTTCCTTGTAACATGCTCTGCCCTGATATAACTGGGGTTTTGATAATGTACATTTCCCCTAATTGTTATTCATAATTACCCCCATTTGACCACTTTTCTTCATAGAATCATAGAATCATAGAGTTGGAAGAGACCACAAGGGCCATCCAGTCCAAGCCCCTGCCATGTAGGAACTCCCAATCAAAGCATCCCTGACAGATGGCCATCCAGCCTCTGCTTAAAGACCTCCAACAGCCTCTGCTTAAAGACCTTCATTTGCCATGTGATTACTTTAATGCATATTATACATATTTTATGCACTATAAGGCCACTGTAAATATTCAACAGGCTACCTGTTATCCATAGTAAAGTTCAATAGCATCAACTTGCACTCATTCATTTTTTATTAAACTTTCACTGGCCTCTGATTTTAATTGATATAAATGCCAGTAGTTTGCTCCAAACCCTAAATCCTACCTTCATCAGTATCATAACATTAAATTAAAAGTTATCTTTAATCAGAGTTAGTAAAACAACCTCACTAAGTTTGCATTGTGGTATTCAAAAGGAGGATCCAGCTATGAAACAATGACAGAGAAACTTTTCAACTTTTCCCCGGATGATGAAGAATTTCATTTTCAGACAATGACTCTATGACTCCTTCTTTATAAACAACATTCATTGTCCCTTAAATTGTTTATTTATATATGTAAAATCTTTATTTTAATAGAAACATCTATGCTAAAGGTGGTAGTAAATCTGACAGAATTGCCAAAAATAAAGAAGTAAAAGAAGATAACACTACTGAAATGGAGCAGATAAATGTTTTTAAGATTTTCAAAGGCAGTCTTCAGTAGACCAAAATTCATTCTCAAGCCAATATTTTCAGTGAGATAAAGGAAACAGAAAGAGTATAATTATATTTTAACTATAAAGTTATAACTCAAGATAGAAAAGATAACTTCTTTTTTTAAAAAGAAATCTGAAGACAATAGCTTGATCCAGACTTCCCTGTTCTATGCCACTGGTTCTACTTAAGCTAACTACATATTCAGCTCTCGGGACTGGTTGCTGACAGGCAGTGAAGTTCATGAGTAGACTGTTCTTGCACACTGAGAATTGCACATGAGGGGAGAGGACAATAATAGGTGATAAAACCATTTGAAGTCAATCATGTTATGGTGGCTTTTATTGTAACCAAAAAAATTAACAAAGGGAATGTGGAACCCTATATTGCTAATAGAAGGCTAGGTAAAATAGGATTTCGGACCAACAGAACTACTTTTATGAACATAAGTGGGAAAGGCAAGTCTTTCTTCCATGCATCATCAAAACCTGCTCTGGAGAATTTGGACACGCTTCACATAAAGATTTTCTGGCTGCCAGGTAAGGGGAAAAGGAGGAGATGTCTCATTGTGCTAGTTCACATCTGCTTGCATGATACTGAATTTAGGCTTTAATCAGTTGGGGCAGGAATCAGAACAAAAACACTACCAGCAGTCCTTATTTGACTTACCTCTCCTCCGTTGACATATTCCATCACAAAACACAAACGATCCTTCGTCTGGAATGAATACTTCAAAGACTTAAATGGGAAGGAAACAGAGTTATGGAAAGCCCCATCTTCAAAAATGGTACAAATGCAACAATGTTTTTATCTGGTCTGTTCAGTGTGATGCAATCCTATACCTATCTATTCAGAGGTAGGCCACAGTGAAATAAAGAGGACTGATTTCCAGATAAATTTGTACAGAACTGCAACATAAGGTACATGAAAGTAATCTAATTTCAGAATGGAATTCAATCGATATACAAACCAGGTCATGGCATAGTTAATATGTGTATGCTATGCGTGTTACTATGTAAATCCAAAATATAACAAAGTGAAAAATAATCTTTTGAAAAGTGAAGTTACTAGTGAATGTTCACTAGTATGTTCACCTAAATAAAATTATCAACACCGATAATTATCAGCACTGCTTCTACCTTATTTTTAAATAAACCTATAACAGTTTTTGAAGGTGATGTACCACACCTGTTTCACCCACTACCATTGTGAGGATACCAACACATATAATTGGCAAGCTTTCAAAACATAGCTCCTGGTGCATATACCTCACAACAGTCCAGATTTCTTTCTCTTTACATTTGTGGGAGGGAGTCCTGTTATATCTTGCCTAGTTGGCATTAATAGCTATATATATTGTTTGTTATGTATTGAGATGCTTTACAAATGATATAAAGTCACAACCTTTAAGACTTATCAAAGTGAGCACTTTCAAAGCCTGTTTTTTCTTATATTTGTGAAAGATGAATGGCTGTTTTCATCTCTCCCTGAAGTTTTTTTCTAATTTATTTCCCAATTTCCATTATTGTTAAATACAGAAAACATACTCAGTATTCATATCAGCTAATAAATATTTGTAGAATTACCAGTTCTCCAACACTGAAGGTGCAACAGGCACATGGAATTTGTGGACAGTTTAAAAGAAAAACTGTTCTGGTTGTATTACCTCTACTCCTCAGAACCAAACTAAAAAAGAAATAAGAACCAGGAGTTAATGGTCCAAAAAGGAAGGGTGCTTCACCCCACCATTCTATGGAACACTCCTGAAAATAAGAAATGGGAAAGTAAATAATATTTGCTTCCTCTCAATAGTGTGAAGATAGATTTCTATATTTGACAACTGAATAAAGTCAGAAGTTACAAGATAGGTAAAGTTTTCATAAACTGCTACTGAAGTAAACTGGAACAAGGAGTTAGACCACATTTCATCAACTCATAGAGAAAGGTCATAATTGACCAAGAAAACATAACCAAAACGACATTATCTAATGCTGGGGTCAGCAACCTACGGCCCGCGGGACGCACCCGGCCTGCCGAGGCCTGCCGACTGGCCCCTGCCCGGTCCTGCCTCCACCACTGCCGCCGCCACCGCTTTTCGTGGCCACGGGGGTCCTCCGGGGCACCATTTTGTGTTCCAAAATGGCGCCCAGAGTCTTCCGCGAGGGGAAAGATCATGCGAGACTTCGGGCACCATTTTGGAACACAAAATGGTGCCCCGGAGGACCCCCATGGCTGCGCTGGGCCTCTCCGAGACCCGGCGTAGTCGAGTGAGCCTTCCTGGGGGACCCCCGCAGTCGCACCGGGAGTCTCTGAGGCCCGGCGTGGTCAAGGGAGCCCTCCTGGGGAACCTCCGCAACCACACTGGGCCTCCCCGAGGCCCAGTTGAGGCAGCCCTCCTGGGGAACCCCCGCGGCCGCCAAAATGGCGCCCTGTCGTCATGCGTATGTGCATGCACGCAGGGAAGCGCGCACACATGCAAGCGCACACACTGTCCCCCAGCGCCATTTCCGCCCCTCCCAGCCTGCCGGTAAAAAAGGTTGCCGACCCCTGATCTAATGGAACATTAATATTTCATGAAAATAAGACTTAAAAGCCAATCTTCATGCCTACTAAAATATTGCTAAAATTATACTGTATTCCTTGTACTCTCCTCTATCAAGATCAATCAAGAAAGAAATTCAAAATAAAAATAAAAAAGTTAATGTAATGTTATAATAAGACTTAAGAAGTGCAAAGAACTTAAAGAAGCAGGAAGTATAATAACAAAAAGAATAATAATTTAATAATAATGATACCCGTTATTTTAAGTAGTTATGAATGCGTAAGCTAGACTTATGTATTTGGAACTGCTCAGTATTCACATTTACAATCACACCACTATTACCACAATTTTATATGCCCCCATTAGCATATCCTACACTCGTCTCGCTGGATAAGAGGTTTCATAATTCATATCTAGTGTCAGGCATGTTTTGGAGAGGTTACAATGGCCTATGGAAACTAGGTAAGGAATCATGCTGACCTAAGAATGTGTGAGAAACCCAGACAGTATTAAAATAAACATTGAATGAGTTTGCTGATCCACTCCATCACCACCCCTGGCTCTTCCCACTTCCTCTTGCATTGAAAACTAAGTGAGTCATGTAGCAAAAGCAATTAAAGACCAGCTTCTACCTCACCCCATGCTCTGTTCCCGGTCACCCATATTGTACCATTATCTCAGGGTTGTCCCAAAGCCAATCAATATTTTGTCACTCAAAAGTTAAAGCCATCAGCCAATCCAGTACCTTTTGTTAATTGTATGGGAAACTCAAGTCTTTGTTACACCATGTGGTAACATCAAGTACCTCTCAAGGCCATGAAATAGGATATAAATATCACCTCCAGCACTTGCATCATGTGTGCACAGAGGGTCCCTCTCATTCTTTCTCTACTGCCCTCAGATGCTGTCTGAGCCACACTCCATTTTCTGTGGACCTAACATCAGGACTGGCAATTATCATTCCCTCTAATTCTTGACTTCTCGCTATTCAACCTTCTGCTCTTTCATCTTAGCCTTTTATAATTAAGGTTGCAATGGTTTTGTGTTTATTTATAGATGTAAATAGTGGGAGCAGCCACTGAGAAGGCCCTGTCTCTTGTTCCCACCAAATGCACCTGAGTGGTGGAATACATAGTACAGTATACAGTATATATACTGTACTGGTATATATAGGTAAAAAGAAGCTTGAAATTAACCTCCTCTCACAGGCATCCTTTTGAGCTAATTCCAAGAAGATGCTAACACTGTTGGTGGGGACCCCAACTCCTCCCGGTTTTTTAGGCTAACACCCCCCATACCTACCTTAAAGGCTGGCAGCCATACTGAATGACAGAGGTCTGTTCTGATGGTGATCAGCGGACAGCAGGATGACATTTCTAGCCCCCTCCCACCAGCAATCTCTGGTGCAAACAGAGGCAGGGACCTCCATTACAATTCCTCATCACACCAGAGATTGCTGGTGGGAGGAGGCTGTAAATGTCATCCTGCTGCACCCTGATCATCAGCAAAATAAACCTCTGTTGCTTGGAATGGCTGCTGGCTGTTAAGGTAGGTTTAGGTGGCATTGTTCAGGGGAAGGCACATAGTTTTGCATCCATAACTATGGGCTTTTACAGACTGCCAGAAATAATGCAGCTTGAGGCCACTTTAACTGTCCTGGCTCAGTGCTAAGGAATCCTGGGAACTGTAGTTTATTGTGGCACCAGAGCTCTCTGACAGAGAAGGCTCAATGTCTCAGAAAAAATACAGTTCCCATGATTCCCTAGCATTGAGCCAGGACAATTAAAGTGGCCTCAAACTGCATTATTTCTGGCAGTCTGTAAAGGCCCCAAGTGACATAAGATCCTGACCAACATTTTTATTCCCATAGGTTTTATAACTGTAAGTTTTAAAAGACTTTTGAGGATACTGTATTATTTTCATTGTATTGTTTTTAACTTTTTAACTTATTTTAAATTATATGTTTTAAATTGTTTTGACATAATTAATAGTTTAATTCTATTTTAATGTTGAATTTTTTATAGGTTTTTAACTATATTGAACTCATTTTAATTTGTAAGCCCCCTTAGGTCTTGGAAAACGGTTATTAATAATAATACTGTTGTTGTTGTTGTTAATAGTAAAGTTATTATCATTACAACTTGACAACCTTGTCAATGGGGAATACCTTTACCTTTTATTATTATAATAACACAATAATAGTGTAATAATAATAATAATAATAATAATAATAATAATGTTATTATTAATAATAGTATAGCTTGTGATAATTATAATGATGATAGAAAGTATTTTCCACAAAGGCTGTGCATGCAAACAAATTATATGTATCACAAAGTTCCCTCCAAAAGGTATTCAGGCAGACTCCAACAACCCTTTTGTGTTTCTGACGGGCAGCTGTTACTGCAGTTTTGAATGCCCTTAAAAAGATTGGCCTTTGGTACATTTTAACTATGTTTTTAATTATCTATACTCACCGTTAAAAAAGGGTGTCTAGTGTTTTTCAATACTCTGCTTTCTGTAAGTGTGTGAGCCACTTCATCCTGAAAAGTAAACATTGTAACTTCAATAATGAATTTCAAAAGATATAATTTGAAAGTTAAAATTAGATCACTAAAAGAAGAACAACTCCAAAAAGATTCTGTAATATCTTGAAATGAATACATTTAAAAGAAGCGCGAAGAGGATACCCCAAAATATGAAGAAAATAAACCTGATTTTTTTAAAAAAAATCCCAACCCTCTCCCCATATTGTTCCAATACTGGCATAATATAATGTCTCTACAGCACAAGTAAACATTTTCAAACTGAACTGTGAAATTAGTACTAGAAAATGGAGAAATTTGTTTACTTTTAATCCATATGTAAACGTCTGGGCCGTTCAAACAGCTTTTAGTACCATTTGTTGGAAAACAGGAATACCAATTAACAAATACAGTGGGCCCTTCTTATACACGGGGATCTGTTCCAGACCCACCCACCCCTGCATATGAGAAAAATGCATATGCTCAAATTACATTGATTTCTACTGTGGTGCGCTCTTGTGTGAGGCGCCATGTGCATGCCTGTGGTGCATGCACTATTATGTCCTTCCGGGCTTGCCATATGCGTAAGCTCAGATTGTGGACTGATTTGAACTGTTCCCAACCCCTCTCTATGTATGGTATGTGTGATGCTCTGTCTCTAAATCAATGAACACATTTTGTGGATGAAACCTGAAATAATTCATTGAAAAAAAATAACTGCAGTAGCACATCCTTTGCCAGATCTGAATCAACAAGCTAAGTTTCACTTCTATACACTCTCTAGGCTCAACTCCCTTCTCCTCTCCCATTACATTCCTATGGCCTGCTAGATACTCTATGACCTTGGTTCAGATACAAAAATCCCCACAACTGCTCCACCTCCACCTCTCATACTCAGGCTCCCAACATAGCTATAACATGGCTAAGCAGGCCTAACTTTGATATGGCAAAAGGGAGCTATGAAGGGTGACCCTAAATCCCCAACCCCACAAAACAGCTCTCTCCCCTTAAAATAAAGTAAAAGTGAACACCAACAACAAAGAAACAAAAGGAACAACTCAAACACAAAAACCTACACGTATGATCAGCATGTCTTCACAACATATCAGTCAGGTCCACGTTTGTACCTCTTATGGAAGCTTTTAACTAGCATGGCTAAGCATGGCTAAGCAGGCCCAACTTTAACATGGCAGAGGGAGCTACAAGGGACAACCATAATAACACTATGGCAGCTTCAAGCAACACTAATAGTGGCCATAGTTCTATCACAGTAATAGCATGATAGAACATATGCTTTCAATCTATGCAGGACCCATATTCAATTCTGGTATCTCTAGGTAAAATGTCAGGGAGAATGTGGGATGAAAACCTCTGCTTGGGACTCTGGACAGCTGCTGCCAGTCAGAATACATACGATTGGGCTGGACACACAAATATTTAACTTAGTATAAATTAAAGTTAGTATAAGTATAAGGGATGCAGTGGCTTAGAGGGTAAGATGCCAACTCTGATAATTAGCAGGTCAGCAGATCAGCAGTTTGGGACCCAACTGCCATGTGACGAAGTGAGCTCCCATCACTAGTCCCAGCTTCTGCCAACCTGAATGTAAAAGCATGTAAAAGTGCAAGTAAATAAATAGGTACAGTGGGTCCCTGTTATCTGCTTCGATTTGGTTCCACGATCTCCCGTGGATAACAAAATCCGTTGGATGCTCATGTCCTATTAAATATAATGACAAAGCAAAATTATATCCCTTAAAGAAAATGGAAAATCAAGGTTTGCTATTTGGAATTTATACTTTTAAAAAATATTTTCAAGCCATGGATGGTTGAATCTGTGGATAAAAAAATCCATGGATAAAGAGGGCTGACTGTACAACTTTGGTGGGAAGGTAACAGTGTTCTTGCCTCAGTGTTTAGTCATGATAGCCACATGATCATGGAGTTGTCTTGGACAATACTGGCT
Source organism: Phrynosoma platyrhinos (assembly GCA_020142125.1). NCBI lineage: Eukaryota > Metazoa > Chordata > Lepidosauria > Squamata > Phrynosomatidae > Phrynosoma > Phrynosoma platyrhinos. The sequence continues at coordinate 334,398,637 of CM034701.1, forward strand.
CCCTCGGCGTAGTAATGGAGATGAGCCCCACCCCCTACAGTCGGACATAACTAATCAATCACATCAAAGGGGAAACCTTTACCTTTTAGCATAAAGCAATTTCTTAGGATTGGTGTTAGTCCCAGCAATGGTGTGACTCCACAGCAATATAATCATTGTACTACTTGGGTATTTAGGCCTTATTCTAAGAGTTATTTTGTGCATCTGTTTATATTCTACTATTAGAATATAATAGTAGAATATTAGTAGTAGATATAAGACAAAATATCAGAAGGAATAATACTCATATCCATATCAATCAAGTATCCTAACCCCTGCTCCCAACAGCAGTGAGGAAATAGAGATCTTGCCTGCATCAGTATTACTGAGAGGAGTGGGGTGGGGGTTATGAACTAAGCCTTTCCACCTCAACTCATGCAGTCTTGCCTCCATCAAAGTATTTCATGATTCTAATCTTGGGCTTTAATGCCTCTGTACCTACCACACTATGAGTTTCCCTGTGTGTGAGAGGAAAGAAACAGACAGTGACAGAAACAAAGAGAATCAATACTCCTATTCTCACCCACCACATGGTCTGCTCATTTGTGTGCCCCCCACAAAGGGTTCTGGGTCAGTCAATGAAACCTCCTATCCCTCCCAAACACTGCTCTTCCATTTACTAAATCATGGGCCATATTAAGTAATCCCACTAAAGTGTAAATGGAAAAAACAAAAACAAAAAAAGTTCAAGTTCATCATATACATAGCATCATGATGCCCAGTGGCATAGACATTAAATAAATAGATAACCAGATAATTTGTAGGAGTGAAAATCTCCATTCATAGATATATTTTTCAATATAATTATATGAGACACACATGCATACCTTTGCAATAATAACTTCCTTTTTCAAAATCTTCATAGCATAGTATTTCCCACTTGCTTTCTCTCGGACCAGAATAACTTTGCCAAAAGTGCCTTTGCCAAGCAGTTTCAAGTAATCAAAATCATTCATCGTCTGTATGGAGCACAAGACCAAAAATTAATAGGATTTACACCTTGCAGATGCATTCATTAAAGTGCTGTTGTCCTGCCATCAAATACTGATTATCAATATTTAAAAAGCCATCAAAGGTATAAATCACACTGAGAATATTATACAATGAAAAAAAAATCTGGTATAAAGTTACATCTTTAGCTCATTGTTCTGTTACAGCCACTACCATCTATATAGGCACAGATGTGTTTGCCAAGGGAGTATGCCTGAATATATAAAATGTCAGCGAGTTTTGATGCTATATGTGCCTATGCATTACACAGAAGAATAAATATTAGCCTAGTCTGATGCTGCTGCCAGTTTAAGAAAGATTATCCACTACAGAGGAGTCAAGTGATGGTGAAATATGACAGCTCACTAAGTTTTCTTTAACACCATCATGCTCCAGGCTCTGAAGCTCCGCATGGGAAGATTTTCTGTACGTACATGGTCTGCTGACCATATAACATGCCAGCAACAGACTGCAATATAATGTCAACTATCAGCCAGTTTATTTTCTTTGAGTACAGAGTTTGCAGAGTGTTTTCACATCCAGTGTATAACATGTTAAGCAGTCAAAAATAAAACTTCAGCTATCTAAACAAGTGCAAAATAAGTGTAAGGGAAATGCATGTGATAGATTAAGAATAAAAAATTTAATATTAACATATTAATATTAATAATTATTTTTCTTACACCTATAATTATCAACTGAATGTGAGGGACAACTTGTTTTAGACTATGTTCTACCAATATCTGTAACTCAGAAGAAGAAGAACTTTTACTGATTTAAACTGCCTATAGTTCAGCTTCTAAAAACCATTTTTCACAAGCAGTTTGCATTCTTAGGTATGTTTTTCAACTAGGTGTCAAATTTCAACATATGTAACAACATATCCTCATATACCAGCACTGAAGAATATACTGGACTCATTGCATGACTATGGGCCTCGGCAGATGACTAATAAAGTTGTTTCCGAGGCCTGGAAGAGGAGGGGCGCCTCTTCCCGAGGTTGCCCTCGGAGCTGCCGGCCCTCCGCACAACCGGTGCTCCGGAGGCAACCTCCCGCCGCAGCGTCCTCACACACTGCAGCGGAAAAGGCAGGGAAAGTGCGCCCTACGCTTTTAGGGCGCACTTTCCCTGTCTTCTAAAAGGAGCGCCAATTTGGCGCTCCTTTCAGGGACGCTGCAGGAGCGCCGCAGTGCGGAGACTGCGGTCCCGCGGCGCTCCGTCCGGCGGTGTCCGGGAAGCACTCGTGTGCTTCCCCCCTATATATCTCAATACCCTCAGCCAGGTGCCTACAGAATTCTCCGGAGAGTATTGTCATATAACCTTTTTAATAACTTCACAAATGTTACTACTCTGCAATTTTATTTTATGTTTATTGGGCAGTGTCCAGACTGGAAAAGGGATTCTAGCCTCTTATCAAGCTGGTTAAAAATGTTTTCTACCACTCTGGCTGGCTGAAGAGGAATGGAATGATGCAAGCCCTCACTGCCAGCCCTCTGTATCTCTGTGCTGTCTGTGAAGGAAGAGATTTGTCTTTCTTCTGCGGACAGCACGGAAAGAAGGCTAGGGCAAGAATAATGGAGTGATTTGTCCATCCACTGACAGACTGGTTGGTTGCTCACCTACATGGGATTCCTGGTTGCCTATGGCTAACCAGATGGGAATTATCTATGCAAATTATTTTTCCATTTTGCTACATTAGTAAAAATTATTCTTGGCATGAGGAACCATGGTCCAACATAGCCCAACAACCCATGGCCACATAACTATTGAAAAACTGGTACAATTCTGAACCAGCCAGAATGTTAGTACATGTCCTTTCACTAGGAAACATTATCACAGTTGTGCTGAATTCCAGGAAACATGGCAGAGATTGTACAGCTACTGACTAATACTGACCAAGATCCTACACTGCCCAGTACATCTGTTATAGTTCCTTTCTTACCACTTCCAGGGATGATGGAAGAAAACACTAACCTCCATAATGGCCAAAAAAACCCAACCCCGTATGATGGTGACCCTTGTAAGGTGGATGGACAGGACTCAACAGTAGTCACTGATGTCAGGTTTTTAACACTGCATAGCAAGAAATAATTTGGATGAATCAAGCACTGGGTCAATACAATTAGACCAGGATTTTTTAGACTTTTCTGGAAGGTAAAACCAATAGGATAAGCTATCATGGTTTGAGTATGGTTTGTATAAACTACAATTTCCCTAACTCATAGAAAACCATTGTCTGTGGTGAAGTCTGAATTGAGACTGGGATTTGGAAGCAAATCTTTTAAATCCTTTATGTTGAGATTTTTAACACAAGTACAGGATAATTGAATTGTTCCAAATCAATCCTGCAGTTTATGAGGTCATGCTTTAAAATGTTAGATTTATTGAAGGCAATTTCTAATTACCTTTCTTTTATGGTGGGTTGTGGAAGCATCCATTTCCTCCTCTCCAATATTATCAATCTGTGAGGTTGGACTACAGTTCATTCTCTCCTCTTCCTGCCTCTGAAGTCTGTCTGCTACTGCTTGGATGGCTTCTGTCCATTCTTCCCTGTCAAAACCAGGACAGTTCTCATAATACTTTTCACAGATTTACAACTAAAAGAGGGGTATGGTAATATAGCAAAGTATATACACAAACAAGTTTAACCTCCTGAAACTCTCAATTTTCCTGTACTGTTCTTTACAAAGGGATCATCTCTATAGGCTATGATCCAATTGGACCAAATGTTCAAAAGTCAACAGAAGGGCTCTTCCTGAGAACTGAAGGGATTTATGATAAATTTTAATGGTTTGATCAATAGTGCCATGTCCTTATGGTTTTATTGTAAATTTATTATTAACTGCCTTGCTGGCTTTGGGGCAAAAATGGCATAGAAATATTAAGCAACTCTGGGTTTCCCTTTTCAACCATTTTATTCTCAGCAGTGAATGGAATTATTAATTTGAAGGATGGGGGCAACCTATACTGACTAAAATAATATGGCACCAGAGTCTTTGGTAGGGAAAGAATTTATCTCCCTGTTCTAGCCTTGTTGTTTGTTGAGGAGGTAGTAAAGCTTCACTTTGCTGTTATTGTGTGCCTTTAAGTCATTCTAGACTTATGGAGTTTTCTTGGTAAGATTTGTTCTGAAGGAGTTTGCTCTTGCCTTCCTCTGAGGCTGAGAGTGTGTGACTTCTTCAAGATCAGCCAGTGGGTTTCCATGGCTTAGTGGAGATTTGAACCCTATTCTCCAAAGGTCACAGTCCAGCACTCAAACCACTACATCACCCTGCTTTTGCTTCACTTCATTCCTTGTAAAAGAATGGCAAAAAATACTGCCTTCACTTGAATGGAACAGGAACACCTAAATAGGTTTTTCTCTGTGATCACATGATCTCTCTTTCTGGTTCTGTTGCCCTCCATTTCCTTCTCTCTATAACTCCCCCACTCTCTTATCCCTATCAACTCTTATTTCCTCCACCTTTGTTTTACAACTCTCTGTCAACCATGCCCTGGATTTCTCTCCATTTTTTCTGCTTTCCTTATTCTGGTCTCTCTGTCTCTCCTTTCCCCTTACACTCACTCTGTATGAGAAAAAAAAAAACAGGTAGAAAAGGTGTAGGCCTAAATAATTTGTGATCAGCTGCACCTCTCCCATCGGAGTTATTTTTCATATTTATAGCACTTTCTTAAAAATGCCTAAATATGCCTAAAGAGAGAGAACTGCAGCCTTTTTACTTATGAGGTTTTCTAAACTGGAACTGAACTTTATAGTTCAGTGTTATCAAACTGTGTATTACTTGACAGTAAATCTAATATATTCCACAAGGATTTACTTCTAAACAATACATTTAGAACCAAGTTATAAGAACAATTAAAATGCTAAGATTTTCAAACACAAACATGTGGAAAGTAATGAAAGAAACACACATCACTAAATATTTTAGCAATTGGAGATTAGTGGAATTCAAATGGCAATGCAAGAGTAATAAATATTACACAAGATAGCAGAATTCACCATTAATGAATTAGGTTAATTCAGATCTCGCATGGAACATGATTTACCTTCCCTATATCTTCCTGTATGTATTTGGTTACTGTCCATGTGGTATATTACAGTATTTTGTAAGAAATCTTTATTTAAGTGTCACACAATTCACATTTTGTAGGGCAGACTTAAGATACTGTAAAAACACAGAGTATGGTGTTTTAAATTAGGAATATTCATGCATCTCTATTCATAAATGTTGCAATAAATGTGCATAATCTGAGGAGTTCATATTTTCAGGCTTAATTAAAAGTGGGATGCAGGAACCTAGCTCTTAAAGAATTCAGCCTACATAATAAATCTCACCGTTCTTCTGGTGTATCTACGTGAAATGTCCTTTCTATCACAGTGGTCCACTGAAGACATCGGATAATAAATGTGTTTGGTTTCGGCCTCTCTGTTTTCATTAGCTGGCATTCTAGAAAAATAACAGTTTTTAAAATTCTGCTTTTATAAGATGGGGACATCAGCTAAATTAGTTTCTTCAAATTACATATAATTTCATCTTTCCAATGCAGTGATATGCAACTGTAACACATATAGATGTACCCTTAGAGCCAATTAAATGGAACTAAAGCTGCAATCCTATACACACTTACCTGGGAGTAAGTCCCACTAAAAACAATGGAAATTACTTCTATGTCAACTGGTACAGGATGGCACTGTAAGTCTCACAACTTAGCAGACTAATGTTGCATTTGCTTCTCAACTATAACTTATATTTTGAAGTATAATATGTTGTTGAAAGTTATTACTGACCTAATAAAAAGGCAAGCATTTTTTTCTAGTAAGAATGCCCCAAATAAAATCCAAATGAAGTAAATAGCTTGTGTTCAACTGTGTCCCTCTACAGATGGAATGGTCTTTATTCCACTGAAAACTTGCATGGACAGAAAAAGAAAGGCGGCAATATTGACAACTTCCCCCTTCCTCTATAGTTAACTGTGTTGTCTTCTTCCCCCACTCAACAATCTTCAACAGAAGACGAATAGACCCTTCCAACAATATGGAAAGCAAATAAAATCACTTCTGCCTTTCCATTCAAAACCCCTTCTCTGGATCAAATTGCTTTCTGCCTCTTGAAAGATTGCAACTATATAAAACTACGTACAACTGACAGATATCACAGGTATACATAAAGACAATGGCTGGCATCCTATTCAGAAGTTATGATATTATAAGCTAGACTTACAATATCCTAACTGCTGGGGATACAGGTTTATAGTCAAGAATTGCTGAATGTGACCCCAAAAATCTACTGTTGCAGCTTAGCAGGGTACCAACCTAAGCTATTCTGAGTCACTGAAGATCAGAGCACTGGGAAATGATTCCACCACACACTACTGATTGAAGAATGCAATGCGAGAAGCAGTTGTGGCAGAACCCTGAGAGGTCTGTTCTCAAGGCACCCCACAACTGGGAGCATGCTGCAGACATAATTCCCCAGGACTCTAATCTTCAACACCTCAAAAACACTTTGGTCAGGGCACTGCCAGCTGCTGAAGATAGATTGTGGAGGGCCTTCTCAGTCATACAATGGTGTAGGTGTGAGGATGACGCAGGATCTTCGCTTTTTAATGAGGAACATTCATCAATTAATGCAATATAAAAATTAAGGCAAACATAGCACTTAGGGCATCTACAACACATTATTTTTCTTTTACTTTCTATTTACACATTTCTAGTCAAGATAAAGGATCTTTTTCTAGATGACCTCTTTGTTTATACCCTGTTTTCCCCTTTGTTTACACCCTGTTTTCCCCACAAATACTGACACAGGCACAAGCACACATACAGATATACACAACCACACAATTTTTCCTTCAGAAATACAATTGCATTTTTCATTTCTTATGACAATTTCAGAACAGAGCAGAACAGATCATTTACTTCTCCTCTGTAGAAATACATGTCATTTATCCTTAGGTTTAGGAGGTGTCACTGCTTCCCAACTGCCATGAGCACTCTAAAGTCAAAGCCTACTCCCCCACCCCCCACCCCCCGGTATATCTATTGTGATGTCCAGCCTGGACTGTTTAAATTCTCCCCTGCATTTTCCTTCATTTCAGTTTAGTATGTCTGAGCACAGGAATGTTCCACTGTATTAGTTTGTGGGAAAAGCTGTAGGAATCCCATGCATTTTCTAGTTTTTAGTTTGCCCCTTCCCAGCAAGCTCTGCTTCAGCTTGGGATATTTAGTTTTTCTTAGGCAGGCTTGGCTTTATCTGTTTGGTGGCAAACAGTCTCAGACAGAGGGAAAGGGCATTTCTTACACCATTTAGCTAATTTATTTACCATTTAGCCAATTTATTTACCATTTAGCCAATTTACTTACCATTTAGCCAATTTATTTAACATTTAGCCAATTTACTTGCCAAAAGCAGTTAATTCTATTAAGTATCAACAACAAAGAAGTCAAGAGCACCAGAAGCTGAAAGACCCTGCACCAGCTTCATTGAGAAGGAGATCAATCCAAGATCAAACCCAGAGAGATGACAACACTGAAGATTGCTGAAACCTAAACTGTAAAGTACCTTTCATTTTAAGCCTGTTAGAGCTTGGGAGGAGAAACCTTTTTCTTTTGTTCTTCAAAATAAATTTCCCCCTTTTGGACTCTACATTCAGCATTGGAGCCTTTTTGGGTAAAAGAGTTTGATCTCACCAGGGTACTGGCATTGCACACCCATATTTGCTTTAGTTGGGTGTGCCTCCACATCTATAGAGGGACTGATCAGTCATTTGAGGCTCAAGATCATTATTTTTGATCAGCATGGATATCAATGACACCTTCCCTGTCAATAATGACTGATGCATCATCCTTGTATTTGTCTTCATAACTCCAAGGAAGAAAAGAGCTTTCATTTTTTTCGCACTGTATGTATGTCAACAAGGACATTTGAACCAAAATCCTTTAACTGCTTGCAGATATTTTAAGAGCTAACTTGCTGTTGATGTGTGCCTTTAAGTAATTTCCAATTTATGGTGGCCCTAAGGTAACCGGGCTTTCTTGGCAGGTTTCTTTGGGGGGGGGGGTTGCAATTGCCATCCTCTGAGGTTGAGAGAGTGTGATAGCAGGATTCAAACCCTGCTCTCCAGAGTCATATCCAACACTCAAACCACTACACCATGCTGGCTCAGCATGGTGCAGTGGTTTGAATGTTGTTCTATGAGTCTGGAGACCAGGGCTCAATTCCCCACTCAGCCATGAAACCCATTGGGTTACCCTGGGCAAGTCATGTGTTCTTGGCCTCAGGGCAAACCTCCTCTACACAAATCTTGCCAAGAAAACCCCATTATAGGTTTGCCTTAGGGTCGCCATAAGTTGTAAATGACTTGAAGGCACAAAGCACGCAAGGTTTATCTATTCAGAAGAAAATCTCTTTTGTTCCTCTTCAGGATACTGTATAAAAATGCCCACAATCAATCAGTTGGGCAGAGCATTTGAAGCTCAGCGAGCTAGCATGTACTCTGAGCCTGACTGCCTCGTTGTTTTCTTGGCAAGTTGTTTTCTTTTTTATGCTGCCTTCGACAGCCTCAGTTTAGACATCATGGCTTCTAGGGAGAGTTCATGTTTGATTTGCTCTAAGACCCTTTTATTTTTATTTTAGGTAGTCTATTGCATCCACAGAACTCTTCTCCATCACATCTTAAATGAATTGATTGTCTTCCTATTCTCTTTCTTCACTGTCCAGCTTTCATAACCATATATAGAAATGGGAAATATGACTGCATGCACAATCCTAACTTCAGTATTCAATTATCTATTTTTGCACTTCAGGTTCTTGTCTAATTCCTTCATAGCTGCCCTTCCAAATCCTAGTCTTCTTCTGATTTGACTGCAGTCTTCATTCAAACTAATCATTGAGGCAAGACATGGGAAATCTTGAACTATTTCAATATCTTTATCATCTACCTTAAAGTTATGCAATCATCTGTAGTTATTATTTGTGGCTGCCTCTAATGATGCACTCTGAAAAAAGCAATTGTTTGAGAACAGTAGCAGAACTACTGGTAAACTGTTTGAGAGTCATCATCATCATCGAATTTACCAGCAGTTCTGCCACTGCTCTCAAACAACTGATTTTTTTGCTTCTTCTTCTCCCTCCAAATGTGGTGGAGTTTCCTTCTTTGGAGGTTTTTAAACAGAGGCTGGATGGCCATCTGTCAGCGGGGTGGGGTGTTTGTGTGCTTTGATTTTGTGTTCCCGCATTGCAGGGGGGTGGACTGGATGGCCCTTGTGGTCTCTTCCAACTCTATGATTCTATGATTCTCAAGCCCAGATCACAAACATGGCTTGACCCATTCTGGGTGGAAGTTAGTCCATTTTTGCCAGCATTTTGACTAAGTGAGATAAAAACTGCCATCAACAGAGTTTATCTTCAAAGCTGAGTAAGCTATCAGTAACTTTGAAGGAAGCAAATTTACTTTTTAAATACAAAGTGGCTCAAGATTTATCACCTCTTTTTTAGTTTGGACTGTTTTTTAAAAAGAAAACCTTTGAAGTCAGCTGTAGCCTTGGGCAAGAATGTGCATGGGAATATGTTGTTATAACATAATATCATGTGGTATAGCGGGGGGGGGGGGGGGGGGGAAGAAGAGTTACTGTATATACTCATCTATAAGTTGAAAACTTTATGCCAAAATAGCAACCTCAGAATCCTGGGTTGACTTATAGATGGGGCAATATGGTAATCCTGCTCAGAAAGGTCCTAAGAGAAGTGCCGCCCAACATCCCATTCTCCCTACTTGGCAGCCAATGCCCAGGCAAGAAGACAGGCCACAAGCATGTTTGAATCTCCTGCCAGGGAGATTCAAAACTCCCGCAGCATTTGCAAGGTGTGTGTGTGTGTGTGTGTGTGTGTGTGTGATGACTGGTGCTTCGCTGATGCCCTTGCTTTGTCCTTTAGAGCCTTTGTTACATGCCCCTAAATCAGGGGTAGGCAACCTGTCCCCTTTAAGGGCCGAGGGACTTCAGCTCCCACAATCCCAGGAGCTATTGGCCAACATAGGACTATTGGACAACATGGCTGAGGCTTCTGGGAGCTGAAGTCTCTCGGCCTTTAAAGGGGAAAGGTTGCCTACCCCTGCCCTAAATTGTACCCTTGACTTATCCATGGGCATATCAAAATCCATAATTTTGGCCCCAAAACCTGACCACAACTTATACATGAGGTCGACTTATACACACATATATATGGGACCTTACAACTGCATTGGAAAACAACATTACATTATGACATGGGACATTTTAGGATAAAAAAACCACAGCTGATCCCACACCATGTGAAAGTTCTTAAATTTTAGACCCCTCAAAAGTCACTGGATATTCTACCTCACACTTCCACAGAGAATGAGTACACCTAGAAAATGAGGGAAGAACTAACAAGAATTTTAGAAGACTACTTGCAATAAAGTATATCTGCTAGTTTAAAAGCAGGACTTAAAATTTCCAATGTCCTTACAATAATATGAAAGGAGAAGAAAGAGGAAACATGAAAGCCTCAGGCTTGCCAAAGCCTGTTTAGAAAAGAAGTTCCTTTACGAGAGGGTATTGTAAAGTTTTAATTATCACCTTTTAAAAATTTTGACATAAAAGTTTGTTTCGATTTGTAGTTGTTAACTTATCTCTACATAGGGGGGTTGCAGACTGCCAGAAATAGTGCAAATTGAGTCTACTTTTAGGGTTAGGGTTAGGGAATCATGGGAACTGTATTTTATTGTGGCACCAGAGCTCTCTGACAGAGAAGGCTCAATGTCTCAGGAAAAAAAAAATTCCCATGATTCTCTAGCACTAACCCTAACCCTAAAAGTGGACTTAATTTGCACTATTTCTGGCAGTCTGCAACCCCCTATAGTCACCATCTAGATTTGCACATTTTTCCCAACGTTTCTTGGCCCTCCGAATACCGTTATTGTAGAAGTCTGCAGATTGTACCTTAAACCACTCTTCCACTTCATGAATGACATCATATGTGTTGCCAAATCAGCAACCCCACAATGGATTTTTCATTTTTGGGAAAGGAAAAAGTCACTGGGTGATGATGACACTGACAAAATTTCATCAATATACAATAATAACTTCCAGGTGATAATTATTACTTTACAATACCCCCTCGTAGTGCTGCCTCATGACTTACTGTATGTCACACCCCTAAAATGTTTGGCACATTCAAAATACTGTAACTTACAGTAACTAGCAGCTTGAAATGAAAACTGTATTAAATGACATTGTTTTGTTAAACTCTCCTGAACAACCCTTAACTACAAGCTGTATATTAAAACATTTTGTTTATCTTACACCATTCTGAATCACAGATGACCAAGTTTGCTTGAAGCTGTAATTACTTTGCAAAGCTGGAAAACCAATTAAGACAGCCTAAAACCTGTCAGTTCCAAAAGAAAAAGAAAAGTACAACAAAACTGTATCATCTGTTCAGAATTTTTTGAAAGTTACAACTTTCAATTGTTAAATGTTTAACCATTTAACCTCCACATTTCCTCTCTCCCAAGCCCAAATGATTGCAGCTATTTAACATATAAAAATTATCACATTAAAATTTCTTGTAATGAGTAACAGCAACTTGTTTTAAGAATTTCAAGAACCATTTGTTTAAAGAATCAACATTATTTGGAGTTCTGTAACTGGTCAGTGCTTATCTCCGTTACTAAGTCAAACAGCCAGCATTGTTCAAGGACTATTCTGGTAGTCATATGGCCAGCATGACTGCACCAAACGCTGTTACCTTCCCACCAAAGTGGTACCTATTTATCTACTTGCATTTGCATGCTTTTGAATTGCTAGGTTGGCAGAACCTAAGACTAGTGATAGGAGCTCACCCCATCATGCAGCACTCTGGCCTCAAACTGCCAACCTTCCAATCTTCCAATTGTCAGAATTGGCATCTTAATCACTAAGCCACTGCATCAAATTAAATCAAATTAGAACAGTTTTATTTAAGTAAATGCAAGTTAAAACTATTTAATTGTAAGTTAAAACTATTGGACTTGATCCTACCATTTGGGCAGCAGAGAACAAATTGCACCATCCTCTCTGTAACAGCTCATTGGATATTTAAAGAGTGTAGTCATGTCAGTCTTCTCTTCTCTTATCATACAATATATCAATCATCCTTACTGCCCTTCTCTGAACCTGTTCCAACTTGTCTACATTTTTTCCTAAAATGAAATGCCCAAAACTGAATGAAATACTCCAAATGAGGCCTGAATAGTACACAAAATATTGAGAATATTACTCCTCTTGTCTTGGAAACTTTTGTTGTTATTGTTAATTGCCTTTATGTCGACCTTGACCCATGGCAACCCTATGGATGAGACATCTCGTGGCCTCCCTGTCCTCTACTGCTCTGCCCAGCTCCTGCAAACTCATATTCGTGGTCTCTTTAATAAAGTCCATCCATCTAGCATATGGCCTTCCTCTCTTTCTACTTCCCTCCACCTTTCCTAACATTCTTGTCTTTTCCAATGATTCATGCTTTCTCATGATGCGTCCAAAGTATGACAGTCTAAGGGCCTGTAGAGACCAAGGCTGGTCTGGGGGTAGAGTTGGGGTGGGGAGACCACATGTCGGCCGCCTCGATTCCACCCGACGCCACTGTCAGGTGCAAAAAAGCCGCTGAGGTGTTAAGGGCGGCTTTTTGCCACTTCAGAAAGGAATGGCACTTGGCAGCTCTTTTTTGAGTGGCAAAAAGCTAGATCAGGGGTGCGGCATGTGGTTGGTCCCTTAGTCTCGTCATCCTGGCTTCTAGAGATATTTCTGGCTTGATCTGTTCTAGGACCCACTTGTTTGTCCTTTTGGCTGTCAAAAGGATCCTCAGCACTCTTTTCTAGCACCACATCTCAAATGAATTGATTT
>CM034701.1:334452353-334471101 GCA_020142125.1 Phrynosoma platyrhinos
CCTGTTTAAATATTTGAAGGGATGTCATACTGAGAATGGAGCAAGCTTATTTTCTGAAACTCCAGAGAACAGGACTAGGAGTAATGGATTCAAACTACAGGAAAAGAGATTTCACCTCAACATTAGGAAGAATTTTCTGATAGTAAAAGCTGTTCGACAGTGGAACACACTCCCTCGGAGCATGGTGGAGTCTCCTTCTTTGGAGGCTGGATGGCCATCAGTCAGGAGTGCTTTAACTGTGTATTCCTACATAGCAAGGGGTTGGACTGGATGGCCCTTGTGGTCTCTTTCAGTTCTATGATCCTATGATTCTATGAAATTACACTCAATCCTATCAAAAATAAAAAGGTTGAAAAATCTCTCAACAAATTGTATCTTGAACATTTATACCACTCAACAAACTAGTTACAGGTATGCAACCTGTCCTCCTTCTTTGCTGGTCTCTGTGATTCACACAAATGGGATACTAGTAAGCTATACAAGTAGGAGACATAGGTGTCATTGCAAATAAATCAGAAGTTTATTGAACTTTAAATCAATGCAACACATCAAACATGAGCATAACACCCCTTATCCATACAAGATAATATAATTCCACAACAAGTTTCACAAGACAAAATTAATCTGAAAAGTCAATACACAATACAAAACCAAGTTTCTGAAAATAGAATTGTCCTGAAAAGTCAATAACATAATCAAAACATGGAGGAATAAAGTGCAGCTCTCCCAAAGGTGGTATCAGCTCAAGACATTGAGTCCACTCTTACAGAGCCATTGGCTAGAATCAGGTAGCTGCCCAACAAATGTCCTCAATTGGTACAACAGCCAATAAAGCAGAAAGCGCAGCAACAGCCCATGTGGAACAGACTCAAACTCAACCAGTCTAGAAAGAGGCATCCCCAAAGTGGTAAGCTGAATAAGAGGAGGTGAAACCAAGATCTTCACAACAGGGAAGGGCTCCAAAATCTTGCCATCAGATACATTCTGTCTGAGGTTGATGTGTAACCGAAACAACCTCTATATAGTCAGAGGAGCATTGTGAGGTCTCCAATACACAAAGAGGGAGATCCCTTTGAGAAATGGATCCTGTCTCCTTGAGCACAGCCAGGGCTAATCAAGGAGGAGAGGTGGTCCATGCAAAAGAACAACCTCAGTAGCAACCTGGGAGAAGATCATGGAGATAGAACCTGGGGAATGATGATGGTCTTTCTTTTTGTGTTTGTACTGTTGAGCTAATGACTCTATTTCTGCCTCAAGATCAGCCAGGTGTAGGAGGGCATGGAAATACCACCTGACTGTTGGAGTAGGGCTGTGCAGTCTTTACTGGGATAGAGACAGACTCCATCAGCAAACGCTTGATGCCAAGATGAATGTAGAAGCCAGAAGCTAGGACCAAGTCTGAGACAGTCTTAGAATAAGCTGTTTCCACCAGTTCCATACCAATCAATTTTTAAGGCTAAGTAGATGTCAATCAAGTCCTAAGGGCCTGTTCACACAAGAGTGCCTTCAAGTGCAATTCTCTGTTCCATCTTGTCTGAGGCATAAAGGATGTTAGTGCCACAGGAGATGCATTTCTTGAAGGCGCCAGCGGATGAAATAGCCAGAAGGGTAAACGTGACCTTGAACGCCAATGCCCCAACAACTACCAAAGAACTGGACATATTTCCAGGGCCAAACATGCCAAATAGGGCCAACAAAGACTGATGAAACTGAAAGTCAATTCAAAGAACACAATTCCTATATGTTGCTCCATTGGCAGATAAAAAGTAACTGGTGGTTTCAGCGGGAAGGTCCCTATATAGGGGTGCTGGAGGTGGGAGAGGCTAGAAGATTCTGAAAGATGCACTAAGCAGGTGCAGGATAACCCATTTGTGTGAGTTACAGAGATCACAAAAAAGACCAAAATTAATTCCACTAGTTATCAGTTGGAGACGCTGGCAATCTGGACTGCTACAAAGCTTCTTAACGTATCTGTTTTATTTTAAGCAGATATTACATGGACAAAATAAATCAAGTAACGTGTTGCTATGGGAAAATAGGTAAGAATTTAATTTTAGCAGCTAGAAAGGATATGTAGTAGCAGTAACAGCAGCATGTTATCTTTCTCCCAAAATTAGGATCCAAGGTGGAGTACAATTTTAAAACACTAGAAGCATGCAAAAAGTGAATATTAAAATGGAATTAAACTATCCACAGTATTAAAAAATTAAATCTACACTTTAAAAATTAAAAACAATAAAACAGTTCAGTTTAAAACAATACAGAAATATAGCCCCAACCCTTAGCACAGGTATTGTTTACAGTGACAAAACTATTCCACTTCACCTCACAATTTCCTAATCTGTGACATCACAGTAACCCTTTGAAATGACTCAAATTCAAATTGTACTGCCACAAATTTCCTATGCCTAAATTTAAATCAGTACAAAAGGAATGCATTTTTCCTTCCCACAATGCTAAAACCTATAACGCCTGTTAATTGTTTACCTGTCAATCTTGCCAGCTTTGTACTCTCATTGGTTGTGGTAGAAACCTAACACTCCTCAAGCTGGAGAGCCCAAAGTGAGAGGAAGGGTGTTCAAACTGAGAGGGAAAGGGGAACCAATGGTTTAATGCACCGAACATAAAAAACAAAAGGTGACTCAAAGCAACCACCAATCAACTAATTATCTCAGCCACTAATTATCTCATCCCCAGATTTCACCCTGATCTTGACACACATGCAAAAAATCCAGCTTCTCCTAAAACTATGGAGTAAACATGACATTTAAAAAATTGCTTCAACACCTAAAAGAAGCACTTTCACTTTTAGAAAGGTCATACATCATGTGCCCTGCTTGTACTAACAATGAGGTGAATACGATTTTTTCAGCAATATAGAGAAGCCCTCATTCATCAAAAACTTTCTGCTTTAAAACCCTGCTAGAAGACAAAATGTTTTGCTTTTCAGTGGAAGTATAGCAAAGATGTGGTCATTCTGGCCTCCATCAGAAGGGAGCTCCAGTCTAGGGGCAGCCACCTAGAACCCTCTTTTGTGTCTCCACCAAGCATGTCTCTGACAATGGTAAGATGGAGAGATGGGCCACTCCAGAGAATCTCTGAGATTGGAAAGGCTCATACAGGGAGCTACGGTGTGCCAGATCACCTGGACATAAGCCATATTTGGCTTTCTAGGTCATAACCAGCCCTTTGAATTGTGCCCAGAAACAAACTGGCAGCCAATGGAGCTATTGTAGCAGGGGATCTGTATGGTCCGTGAAATGTGCCCAGCTTAACATTCTGGCTGCAACTTTTTGTATTAGCTAGAGTTTTTAAAAACACTCTTCAAAGGCAGACCCATGCAGAGCACATTAAAGTAGTCCAAACAGGATGTACCTAAGGTTTGTACCAGCATGACAATATCTAGCACTCTAGGAATGGATGCAGTTGGCACCCAAAAAAAAAAAAAATGAGCAGATGATTATAGTGATAACAGAAAATTTTGCAGAATAATTCCTTACTTAATTTGGACATTTATATTTCATTTATTTGATTTGACTACTGAAGATTTATTTAAAAAACAACCCCTTTCAGCTGTTCAGTGATTCCCCCAAACATAATTTATAGACCAGGAAAAAGAGCACTTGGCCCAAATGACATAATTTCTAAGGATTACTAGGGATATTTCTGAGCATTTAGTGCAGCCTCCCACAATGTACAATGAAATAAAAATATCTTGGCTGAAAGGAAGATAGTACAGACTGAGTCTGTCTTGGTATCAGAAGTGTTTTGGATTTTGGAATATTTGCATATATATAACAAGATATCTTGGAGATAGGACACAAGTCTAAACATGAAATACATTTATGTTTCATATACACCTTCTACATATAGCCTGCAGGTAATTTTATACACAATATTTCAATAATGGTGTATATGAAACATAGGGCCTAAGCAGACGGCTTAAAAGGCCATCTTCAGAGCAGGGAAGGGGAGGGGCAGCCGCACGCTCGGCACCCCAACCCCCTCCCGAGGTCATCCTCAGAGCAGCCGGCCCTCTGCACGCGTGGAAATGCTGCGGCAGAAAAGTCAACGAAAGTGCGCCGCAGCCTTTTGTGGCACACTTTCGCTGACTTGTGAAAGGAGCGCTAATGTAGCGCTCCTTCCAGGGGCAGCGAAGCTGCGCCGCAGGATCGAGGCATGGGGATGCCTCGGTCCCGCGGCGCAGCTTCTCAGGGCGGCCCATGGCCGCCCGTCTGCTTGGGCCCATAGTTTGTGTACACTAAACCAACATAAAACAAAAGTGTCACTATCTCAGTACTCATCCACGTGGACAATTTTGGAATATATTATGGATTTTGCAATTCCTGATAAGGGAAATTCAACCAGTACTGATTAAAAAAATAGGGTAAGGATACACTTGACCTACATTTATATAGATCTGTGTAGCACTTTATTTAGTTATCATTATAAAGAATTGAATATAATTTTTTAACAATCTGTATCATATACACTTCAATATTTTGGCATATTGATCTAGATAACTGATAAGCTTTTGATTTCAGAAATCAAATTAAATCCACACATGGATACCTATTGGCATCTTGTACAACTTACCTTTTAGACTGGATGTAAGAGCACTGGGCAAAGGTAAGGCAACAAAGCAGTACCAGCCATATTAACATCAGCAGCTATTGCAATCTGATAAAAAGATATCAGAGTGGGAAGCTATGCATTAAAGAAACCTCATACATCAGAAAGGTAATTAAAACAAAGAACCTTGATCCTCAAAACCTAATCTTATATGTCAGAAGAAGATATAATAATTATATTTGAATTTTTATAAAAATAAAAGTATTTTGGATGTTATTAAGTAGTCAATAAATTATAAGATCCATCTAAAAACAAGATGTAGCCTGGAGCCAGAATTTTTATTGATTATATTCCTGCATTATCAAAATAGAATATAATGATACAGGGAAGCAGGAAGGTTATAGCTCTCCTAACTAGGAAACTTGTCACTACAACTGACCTGGTAGATCTGGTAACAAATGATGTAGATCAATGTACTGTGTTATGTTATTCTATGTTTAATTTTGCTTTATAACACCTAATATGTATAATAGCAAAAAATAATAATAAGAAGATAAGCCTGGTCTTAGAATAATCCTTACCTAAATAATTACTGTATGTCTATGCTTTGACAGAGAAATGCCATTTTTCTTGCTGGGTGGCCTTTAGATGCACTGCAGAAAGACCTGGATATCCCTATTTATTGCCCAGCTCAGAGCTGGCCAAAAAAAGAAAGAAAGAAAGAAAGAAAGAAAGAAAGAAAGAAAGAAAGAAAGAAAGAAAGAAAGAAAGAAAGGTTATATTGTGAGAAGCTCTGAACTAACACGTAAGATTGTCACAGTAGTGATTAGAAAATCAATTAAGCTAAATCACACAGAATTTATATTGTCTTGATTATCTGAAATATTTACAGAACACTGAATATAGTTACAGTCGGCTTTCCATTCTCGCAGACTTGAGGTCCACTGTTTTGAGTATTCACAGAGGGGCGACCTCCGTTAAAATCAATGGGGCATGCCCCATTGGTGAGTCTCCCTTTTCGTGGGGGAGGTCCGGAATGGATCCCCCGCGAAAACAGAGGGCCAACAGTAGTTGTTTTAAAAAATGAAAGAAGATAAGCATCTCTTACTTTACATCTTTGGAAAAGGGTATGCAATATTTTTCAGTGGATTTTTTAAACAGTATGTATGGAACTTTTAATTTAGTCCCAATTCCTTATACTAAGATTACATCACATAATCTTAATTTTAACCATAAAAAACAGCGTGTTGTAGCAATATCACACTTCAAGTTCTCCATGTGACAGATGATGTTAAAGAATAAGGCCCATAGTACTAATTGAGTTTTTCAACCTACTGCTTTCCAGTCCATATACAGAGGGAGTAGAGATGTGAAACACTAGCATATGCTGTGGACAAATGTTAAAGCAAAGCATCTATGAATATTTGGGAACCAGCATGTTATAGTGGGTAGAGTGCTGGACTATGACTCTGGAGATCAGAGTTTAGATCCCCACTTGGCCATGGAAACCTACTGGGCGACCATGGGCAAGTTATACTCTTTTGGCCTCAGAAGAAAAAAAAAAGTAAATCCCCTCTGAACAAACCTGTTCTGGATGTGGCTGCAGTACCTCTGAAAGATCAGGTTCATAGTTGGGGGGCGGGGGGGGGGGTGCTCTTGTACCTAGTACTGCTCCTGGAAAGCCAGGTTGCTGTAGTGCCACCTTTGTCCAGATTCAGTTAGTGTGCCAGCTGTGCTCTTTCTTGGGGAAGGTGTGATTGGGGTGGCTTCTCAAATGGATCACATGCCAGAAAGGTAAAAGGGTGGGGGGGGCTCAATCCTGTCACAGGTGTTTTGACCTGCATCATCTAAACTAGATGACATGAGACTGGGAGAAAGCCAGACCATTTGGCTCATGTGGAAAACCCCTTTGTTTCATGCATAAAATTATTTGAAATAGTGTGTACAAAATTACCTTCAGGCTATGTATAAGATGTATATGAAACATAAATAATTTCATGTTTAGGCTTGGGTCCCATCTTCAAGATATCTCATCATGTCTATGCAAATATTTCAAAATCCAAAAACTAAATCTGAAATTCAAAACACTTCTAGTTCCAAGAATTTTGAGGAAACTGAACTTATATTTCTTTCATATAGTGCCCTCTGCTGTAGAGCCAGTTACCTGCACTTCATTTGCGACTGGCAGGTGAAAGGCCTGGGAAACCCTATCCAAAGCAAGAATATAGAATGTTTCCAAGGAAAATGGAGGGGGCAATGCCAGTGGACTCACAAGAAAAGATTCCAATTCATGTTTTGACTGCCTCTGCTTTTCTGTAGTTTTGGTTAGCTTTAAACACTTGGCCCTTCTAGACTTATAATAAAGTGATACAAAGTTTAACTTCACTACTGAAGACTTAGGAGTTAGTACAAAGGGTTCAACTGAGTTGAAGCTCAAGAAGTGGGAGGAAGCTATATTCATTAAAACAGAAGGGACCACTAAAAAAACTGACTGAACTCCTTTGCCTTCTCTTAGCTGGATCCTATGCGTGTTGCTGTCTAGCAATGTAAACAAATGAAATTGTAATGTTATCAAATAATAGATACATATCCAAATACATTTAGAGCTGTACAAATGATGGCAATTTTAAAAATAATAAAACAAAATTACAGATTCTATACCCAAGTTGAAAATCTTATGTAAAGAACAAATGCGCTTTGAGGATGCCAAACTACAAACTTTCCACTTATATATTAAACAGTTATGTCATGTTAAACTGTTCATATATTATGGACAGCATATTATTGATTCATCCACATTTCTCTTCATATCTGTTACTGTAAATAACTACTGTAACTTAGGCACAAGTTAGGTTTTTTTTATTTTTTTTTTAACAATGCTGAGACACCACAGCACTCACAACCTCTTCTTTATGCCTTATCACCATTAAGAACAGTGTGTGTGGGGGGGGATGTATACATAGATACCATGTGGTGTTACTTGGTTTCACAGTGCATCATAGCAAAGGAACAGAGTTGTTTAAAGATTTGGGCAACAAGGTCCTCTAACAGCGGGTAATTGCAGGCATTGATAAGTTGATGATCTTGGTTAGGGGTTAGCAAACTACGGCCTGGGGGGCCGAACCCGGCCCCTCAAGGTCTTTCAACCGGCCCATGGCCGCCCCTGCCGCCACCGCTGCTGCGTGCCCGCGCTCGCATGCGCACTATTCCTTGGATTGTGCGCATGCGCGCACGAGCACAGGCGCCATTTTGGAACACAAAATGGTGCCCCACGCTCACGCATGCATGCGCACAACGCCGGGAGTAGTACGCATGCATGTGTGAGCGAGCGCGCATGTGTGAGCGCGTGCACCTCCAGCACCATTTTTTTTCCTTTGGCCCGCCGATGATTTGGGGGACAGCAGAACCGCCCCCCCCCAAAAAATAGGTATGCCAACCCCTAATCTAGGTTTTATGTAATGCTTAAGAATCACCAACCAAGTACTTCACTACAAACATATAGCTTTCAATAGGGTGTTGCAGGCACCTCTAACAAAAGATTTTTTTAAAAAGGTAAGCTTGCCTAAATCATGCAACTGTCTTTTGTATTTTTGAAGGGACATTTGACACACATCTATCAAACTCAATTTACATGAAATAGGTGGAACAAAAGATGAATACAGCAAAATTGAAGTTGTGCAGTGATTTTTCACAGATTCCTGCTTCCTTCCGCACTCCCACATCCTGTGAAAATCTGCTTCATAGTTTTGGAAGACCATCCTGAATAGTGTGGAACATGTGGTTGGAAGCTGGAGGAGAACATAGAAAGGCTGCCTTAAACAGACCACCTACTTGTTTAGGCAGATGGTCAAGCTTTGAAGAGTTTCAGGCAAGAAGTTTTTCAGCCCTTCCTGGGAAGGCCAGGCATGGAATCTAGGACCTACTATCTAAAAAGCATGTACGGTACTCTACCAGTGAACTATGACCTCTCCCCAAGGGGAACTGGCTAGGGAATCTGAATAAATTGTCACCCCACTTTCTCCTCTTTCAGCAGGAAGATTTCACTGGATTCTGTTTCACTCTACAAATGGACAGATCCCTTCCATTTACAGACTAACATATTATCAAGTACTAGACTGGACCCAAACGAAAGCAACTTCAGGCTATCTCAAAAATAAATTACTGTATCTCTGGAATGACTGAAAATGATTGGGTTTATTGTCTTAAGCCAATCTGAATCTCTACCACTGTCTCAAACACCTCCCAATCTCCAGGAGGAAGTATAGCAAAAAGAGTGTATTTCATCATTTCATCTCTTCTTTGAGGTATGCTTTTAAAAGCCTCAAATGTTTGTTTCAAAGCCCACAGCAGGAGTAGTAAAAGTATTTCTAGGTTCTAACTGTGGGGCACTTGGGCACTGTAAGCGTCAACACTTTCATAACACTTCAAGCTATGCTTTCTTTCCTTCTCTTGCTTTTATTTATTTATCTATAATTATATGACTCTCCAACAATGTCGGATGCTATGTTCTCTGAGCAGATTACAGATCCTTTTTTCTTTGCCTCATGTACAGTTGATTTTGCTTCAAAGATACCAATCAGTCAAATGTATTAAGAAATCACCTAAGGCTGCTACAGAAGATCTGGAGATACTGAAATACTTTCTTACTAATTTTTATGAATATTACTGTTTTTGATGTCTGATTCATGTCCACTTACCATCTTGTGCATGCTTCTTTGTTACTACAGTAGATGAGCAAATGAATGAATCCTTGATAATATGGCTGAGGTTGCCTGAGGAGATAAACATGAACTACACCAGGATTTGTTTCAAGAGAGAGGAGTGTATCTCTGTCAGATGGTTTGTTGTACTGATGAATAGCTGCTTCAGATGGTAGGGTGGGAGGGAGGATAATATTGTCTGCTGACGACAACTGACTTACCAGTCAGGTCAGTGGGAAAGAAGGATCATCTCTGACAATGGACAAAAGGGATTTTAAATTAGAAATTTCTATTATTCTGTGTTTCCTAGACATTTAATAGTCATTAGTGAAATTTCTATAGGTTTTTGAATTACTATTCTGATAATTTCTTTAAAAGTTCTCTAATTAAATATAACTTTGCTTAGTTGTCTTCTACTAAATCCATTTTATTCAACAGTAATAAATCATCACCACCACTACTACTTCATAGCATTAATTTGTTTTAAAAAAAAAAAAAAAACATAAGTCAATGTGTTATAAAATATGCTTTTGCAGTAAATTCTACTAGCATTTTTCTACTGGTATAGATAAAATTGTTGGGAAGGAAAGTGTTTGCTGATAGCATAAGAAACAGATTCACACTACTAAGCATAAAAGACCGAGAAGCAGGGGAACTAGGGTCTGAAGCCAGGGACATAATAAAAGAAGAATGAAGACAAACACTTTCAATAAAGAGAGAGAGAGAGAGAGATAACAAGAAAAAGTACTACAAACAGTACCCCAATAAAGAAAAACAAAAGTGAAATATGAACAAACTATGCAACAGTACAACGGCTTGTGCGTAAAGGTAAAGAAAATTACTACAATCACCAATGCAGAGAAATAGAAGACAAGAACAAAAACGGAAGACGAGATCTATTTCACAAGATCCAGGAAATCAAAGGAAAATTCAAACCAAGGACTAGGACGATCTATGACAATAAAAATAACATAATTCAAGACCATGAAGGAATAAAAAGATGTTGGATGCAATACACAGAAGGATTATACAAGAGAGATGACAAAATGAAGGACACATGGAACCAAGAGCCATATGAAGATGAACCACAAATTCTAAAAAGTGAGTTGGAAACTTCAGTAAGAGAAATAGCGAAAAACAAATCACCAGAAACAGATGATATTCCAATTGAACTGCTACAATCCACATTGACAGTCAACTTTAGTGCTAACCAACGTATGTCAACAGATATAGAAAAGAAAATGATGGCCAACAGATTGGAAGCAATAAATATATATCCCCATCCACAAAAAGGGAGACACAAGAGACTGCAGCAACTATAGAACCATAGCACTGATCTACCATGTAAGCAAAATTATGCTCAGAATACTGAAATATAGACTCCAACCATACATGGAAAGAGAGATCCCAGAGGTCTGAGCAGGGTTCAGGAAAGGAAGAGGCACTAGGGACCACACTGCAAACATACAATGGCTAATGGAGCACACCCAGGAATTCCAAAAACTATTGCAAAGCCTTTGATCGCATAGACCATCAAAGGCTATGAAACGCTCTTAAAGACTTGAAAGTGCCAACACATCTGATAGTCCTGATGAGGAATCTGTACTCAGGACAAGAGGCTACTGTCAGAACAGAACAGAGAGAAACGGAATGGTTCCCAATTGGCAAAGGGGTCAGATAAGGCTGCATCCTTTCACCCTATCTGTTCAACTTGTATGCAGAATATATAGGAAAAACAGGCATGGACACAGAAGGAGGAGTGAAAATAGGAGGAAGGAATATCAACAATCTAAAATATGCAGATGACACCATAGTACTAGCAGAGAACCTCACAGACCTGGAACATCTACTAAGGAAGATCAAGGAGGAAAGTGCAAAGGCAAGCTTAACGTTGAACATAAAGAAAACAAAAATAATGGCCACCAAGGACATTCACAAGTTCAATCTAGACAATGAAGAAATAGAAATAGTAAAAGAATTTGCATACCTGGGATCAAACACTGATAGAAATGGTGACTGCAGTCAGGAAATCAGAAGACGACTAAGAATGGGGAGGGTGGCTATGAAAGAATTAGAAAAGATTCTAAAATGCAAAGATATACAACTTGGCATAAAAGTTAGAATCGTACAAGCCATTATATTCCCTATTACCATGTATGGATGTGAGAGCGGGACAGTTAAGAAAGAAGATAGGAGGAAAATTAAATCTTTTGAAATGTGGTGATGGAGAAGAGTGCTGAGAATCCCATGGAGAGCCAAAAGGACAAACAAATGGGTCCTAGAGCAGATCAAACTGGAAACCTCCATGGAAACCAAGATGAACAAACGGAGACTGCCGTTCTTCAGACACATTATGAAAAGAGAGGACTCATTGGAAAATACAATAATGCTGGGGAAGGTGGAGAGAAGTAGGAAGAGAGGAAGGCCACATGCTAGATGGATAGACTCTATTAAGGAGGTCATGGATATTAAGGGGTTGCAGGAATTAAGCAGAGCAGTGGAGGACAGTCTTGGAGATGTCTCATCCATAGGGTTGGCATGAATTGAGATCGACTCGAGGGCAGTTAATAACAATAACAAAAATGTTTCATAAGTACTTTGAGCCCAAAATGAAATGCTGAATTGCTGGTATAGCTCTATACAGAAAACCGACAGGGATACTGGGGAGAAAATCTAAGTCATGTGCCCCCACCTTTGTTATTAACTAAAGAAAAGATAAACAATGAGAACAGAGGCACAGAGTTAACTCAAAAAACCCACTGTGAAGGAAATAAGGTATAGACGCCTTCAAAAGAGCCGGCAGGCAACATCTTGCCACAACTATTGTCATCTGCTGCTGCCAATCAGCATTGTTCTGGTTATACAAAGACTCCAGTGCACCAGACTGTTGCTAATTATGTATATTCAAGTGATTAGCAAGCACTTGTTGCCTCTTCACACCACCCTCCAAACAGCAGCCTTTGAGAGGAGAATAGACTGCAAATTTATTGAGAGAACACTGTTAATCCTTTGGGGAGAATGTAAATGTAAACAGGACTACTCTACATCAAGGTGCTTTGACAACAACAATCATCTGCATAAACACATGCTCAACAACAAACAGGTGTTCTATTTCACAACTAGCGCCCATTTGATGCTTTCAAGTAAGCATTATGCCCAAACTGTTAGAAGTACTTTGAAACCAGCTGCAATTACTATAATTAGCCGTTTTCCTGCACTTTTTCCCTCCTACCTGTCAAATAATAGTGCTGGGTACAAGCTATAAGCCATAAATTAATAGTTTTTTAAAAAATTGCAGTCCTTAGCAAATATGTATTTCTTGACAGACAAACACTGGACAGACTGGACAGTCTCTCTTCTTAAGAGGTTTTGAAGGTCTATCCAAGATGTTGAGCCTTATTACTATGGGAGCAGACATAGTATGCAGACTAGCATATAAAAGCCAAAAAGTTCTTTTCTGCTCTCAAACCAGTATTAAACCATTGAAACCAGTGTTAAACTCTCAAACCAGTGTTTACCATGCTGCAGCTTCCCCCACTGCCAGTTGCTCTAAACACATGGAAAGGAAAGTTCCTCACAAAGGAGGTTCTACGCAACATGAGCTATAACTGTGGAGAAGGGGTGAGTTTGTTGTTGGTGGTTTTTGTCTTTATTTTTTATATTTGTCAGCCGGTGTGACCTCCCTAGTCTATTTCAACATCAGCAACCAGTGCAAAAATCAACTGAATTTGACCAAAACAACATTTTTTTATTATTTTTATTTTATTTCAAGGATTTATATCCCGCCTTTCTCCCACAAAGGGATTCAACAAAAACATGGATTGTCTACTACATATTATTTTCTATCCTCAATCTCTCTATTTTCAATCTTTAATTATGACTTGAACATTCTAAAAATCATTCACTAAGCCAAAGAAACCCCAGCTTCCCAAAAGGGCCTTTCCATTTTCATGAAAGTTGGGGTGAGTCACACTGTTTAAAAGATACAGAGAATATAGCAGACAACAACTCTTCCATTGTGAGTGGATTGCAGTTTGGCAGAAAACAACCCACTTAGTCAAACTGCCAGTTATTTACCCTACTTGTTCTATAAAGGAGCAACTCAATCTGTGTATGTGTCAGACTGGAGCAAAATTCTACAATGGATTCTTTTTGTTTTGTTTTAGCTGAATTTTTCTACTGTTTGAGAGCTGAGTAAATCACAGGCAAATCACAATGAAAACAATCATTTACCTATTTCTAATTTTGTGAAAAATAGCACAGAAATATTTTAAAGTGCTATAATATAAAAGGAGGCAACTCATGGCCCAAGGACCCACACAATACTCATCATAGGTATCTTCCTGTCACCACCAAGGCTACTGTCAACACTGCACTGATCCCAGACCACCAATCAGTTGTCAAAACCACCAATCAGTTGTCAAGCCAGCATGCTGTTTATAAGCACAACTGTGATGGGGAAGACAGTGAACCAAGTGAGTCATTCCCTCACATCATCCTCCCCATTTAAAGCATGCATCTTACCCTCTTCCAGCTGACTGGTACATACTAATCCAAGGGTAGACAACCTTTCCCCTTTAAGGGCCGAGGGACTTCAGCTCCCAGAAGCCTCAGCTATGTTGGCCAATAGTCCTATGTTGGCCAATAGCTCCTGGGATTCTGGGAGCTGAAGTCCCTCAGCCCTTAAAGGGGAAAGGTTGCCTATCCTTGTCTAATCCAAGTGTTCCTCAACTGCTCCCAGTATCAATCAGGTGGATAGCAAAGAAATATGAAGAGTTCTCACAATGCACATAATTTATACTGCCCCATTACCACCTGTATGAGAGGTGAAGCATGTCCATCCCAGTGTGGGGAAAGGAAGGGTTTTATGTTTGCACATGGAGGGCTGAGAGACAAGGCTATAATATGAGTGTGTGTAAGGAGGAGGAACATCTACAATAAGAATGAGGCCCCAATCTTACACCACATTTTGCTGCATGAAGCTCCCAGTGGCATACAAAAAATTATTTCCATTACAGAGCTCAATCAGATTTACTGCAAGTCTTTTGATCAAAAAAAAAAAAAAAAAGAAAGAAAGAAAGAAAGAAAGAAAGAAAGAAAGAAAGAAAGAAAGAAAGTCATAACTAATCAAGAAAGGCCTAAAATAAAATGTTAGGACCACTTTAAATCTTTGTTGTCAGTCTTACCTGTCATTGAGACAACAAAGTATGCCTTTCAGGAAACATAAAACAAATCCTAGGAGAAAGCTAAAAAGAGTAACTGTATAAAGTACCAGATATTTCAATATAAGGCAGAGGCAGAAAATCCTGGAAAAATACACAATCTGGAAGAAACTGAAGCTGCATCTACAGTGCAGAATTAATGCAGTTTGACAATGCTCAATGCTATTGAGCTGTAGTTTTATGAGATATTTAACCTTCTTTGCCAGAGAGCTAGTGCCACAACAAACTGCAAATCCAAAATTCTCTACTACAAATTACAAATTCTCTGGCAGAGAGCTAACTGCCACAACAAACTTCAAATCCCAGGATTCCATAGGACGGAGCCATGCAGATAAAGTGATATCAAACTACATTAATCCTGCAGTGTGGCAACAACCTAATAGAACAGACTATTTCTGTGAGTGTTAAAGATAAGTCTCCTGCCTCTTACCATGGTGAGATATCTAATCCCATTAAAGTTCTTTACAACAGGACTAAATATGTACCTGAACATGAAACCTGTTGGTTGATCCTGAGTTTTATTCTTTTGGAGGGAACATACTGGAGAGATGTTCCATTCAGAATTCTCTCACTAGCAAAAAGTGATTTTTGCAGAATTCCTCCTTCTGCTGCAACCCCAGCACTACCAGACCCTGTCTGGAGGGGCATCCTCAATCCACTTTACATCCACTTGAGCAAACACTTGAGGGACACAGAGTACTGCAAGGATAGGCTTGCCATATTCCAATTCTTAAAATCCAGACATCTAATTTGCATATTATGAAAATATTCTAATTATGCAAACTACCATAATTTACATTCTAAGTATGCAAATTCAGCACACGAATGGTTGCATTTTTTCTTCCACTATGTTCAACCTTCATACCATTTTAAAAGTTAAAACTGATATGACAGAAACAATACAGACCGATGTTTAAAGTGCTGGACATGGAACAGAGAGGTCCAAAATTCTGCTAGGTCATGGAATTTACCATGTTACCTCTCACCAAACCTACCTTTGTTGTTGCTGTTATGCACCTCCAAGTAATTTTTGACTTATGGTGACTCTAAAGCGAACTTACCATAGGATTTTCTCGACAGGTTTCTTGGGGGGGGGTGCAACTGCCATCCTCTGAAGCTAGCCCTGGCAAACCCAATTAATTTTCCTTCTGAGTAGATCTATTTAGGATCATGGTGTATTTATTTGTATGTACATTCTGGAGGGAGGCAGACAGTGTGAAAAGGTGACAGACCAGATCCTGAAGCATTTCACCCTCATTCTTGTTTCTACCTCCTTTTCCTCAAAGCTTAAGTGTTTTCAGGATTTCCAAGCCCTCTCCCCATTTTTAGTCTCTGTGCACCTCCTGGCAACCCCACTCCTCATCCATGGCTATTTCTTGTCCAAAATCCAAACTGCCACCTCGTAAATTAAGCCATCTGAATTGGAGACAATACAATATACTGTGCAAAGAAGTGGGTATTTTGTACTTACACCTCTTTTTTCTTATTCCCCTTTTTCCTTTTTTTCCCCTTCTTCCCCCTCCTCCGTTCACACAGCCAACCTCCACCCAAAACCTGCCTTTATTTATTTTTAACCCGTTCTGTCTCTCTTTGAGGCAGAAAGAGAATCCAATAGGAGAGGGGAAGAGAAGGCAAAAAAAGAGACGCCCTCAACCTCATTGCCCATCCAACATTTAAAGCCATAACTGCTGGAGGCCATCCTCACCCCTCCCAGCCAGCCCCTGTAACTAGGGTAGCCAAAGAGCTTCAGGTGTTAAAAGGGCTATCTTGTATCATCTGGCTTTTGTTTTCACTGTGTTGCTCTCTGTCCTGGCAGAGAAGAATAAAATAAGATTGTATTGTGCATACATAAATCATCAACCAAACTATCGACCAAACCTTCTTTACAATTGGATGTAATCAGACTTAGGGGTCAAACGAAGCACTTTCAGGGTTTGGGGGTGTGGCATTAAAATGACACATGCCCCTGAAGGGGCCGGAAACTGTGCCACAGCCGCTCTAAGAGGGGGAAAGCTGGACTAAAAAGAAGAGGAAATAAACTGCTCTAGCCTGGAAAGTGCACACCTTCAACCAAGCATGTAAATGTGCCAATGCCAGAATGGTTGCAAAGGAGCGATCTATCCTAACTCTAACACTAATCCTGCATGCAAATGCCCCAGTGCAGGTGTGCACTTAAAAAGAACAGAACTGATGTACCCAAGAAGTCAGGACAGCAATGCAAAGAAGTGAAAGTATGACACCTCCAATGGATGTAATTACAACATACACAAACCAGACAGTCTGGGAGGGGGCATGGGGTGAAGGGGGCATATAGAGGAACATGAATGTGCATTGCCACGATTTTACTGATCCCAGTGGAGGATTGCAGGTGTGTCAGTGTGAATGATCAAAGGGGCGGCCATCCAATGGGATGGCATCTAGGTAGCAGGCAGTCACCAGGGGTTTGTTTCTGTGATGGAGTGCATGGATGGTGGGGATTTTTTTTTTAAAAAAAATACCCAACAGCTTGGCTTGACACCATGCCATGTGGTCATGGCATTCGCATGCGGACCACTTTAGGAGGGGGTGGTGCGGTCAGCAGGGTCTCAACCAGCTCTCAGGAAAAGTCGCTTTGGGCCACTTTTTCCTGCCCATCTGCTTTGCCTCCCTGAATGATGTCTCTAATTCATATAAGTGATTACAGACTTCAATGATCACACCACATTCTGTTCCAGGATACAATAACATATTCTGTTCCAGGATCACAGTATTCCAGTAGTTCAATGCAACTCTGCTTCAATCTTTCATCAGAGATAAATCTTGGAAAGCTACTTATTAAAAGGCACTAGTTACTTTATACATTACTCTGATTCCCACAACATGCCACTTCTTGCAGAACAACATCACCCAAAAAAGAATTATAAATTGTTGACTATGAAAGAGTATAGGAAACATTTTTAACAGAACTTGAATATTGCTCTCTTTTGGATCACTGAATCTTGCTCTTCTCTGAGGAAACATTTATTACTTCCTCTATAGGAAGTGAACAAGGGCTGAAACTGAAGTTCTGGCCTCAAATTGTCATGGAATTCTTTACTTTCATAGGCTGCAAAAGGTGAAAATATCAAAAATAATATGAAAAAGTACTTTAGCCTGTACTGATCAAAGCAGGCCACCAAAGGTTCCTCCACACTCTCATAGTAGGCCAGATAAAATATGTCTCACTTCACTTAGACTCAGTTCACTGGTCTAGACTCAAAAGAATAAAAAGCTAATGGCAAAAGAAGATATCGTATTTTCCAGGGTATAAGACGACTGGGCGTATAAGACGACCCCCCACTTTTCCAGTTAAAATATAGAGTTTGGGAAGAGTATGACTTCCAAAACTGTTGTTGCTGTGCACCTTCAAGTCATTTCCAACTGATGATGACACTAAGGCAAACCTATCATGAACCTCCTTATACCCGGCATATAAGACGACCCCCCACTTTAACCCCAGATTTTGCAGGTTAAAAAGTAGTCTTATACGCCAGAAAATAAGGTACTTTCACTGCCATACCTCAGGCAAGTAACACACTCTCAGCCTCAGAGGATGGCAATGGCAAACCCCCTCTGAAGAAGCTTGTCAAGAAAATCCCATGATATGTTCACCTTAGCGTCGCCATAAGTCAGAAATTACTTGAAGGCACACAACAACATCACAGCTACAGAGCAGATTCTAAAATTGGTTCTGTTCCATATTCAGTTAGAATCATTAAAATCTTCTTCCAACATTACTTTGGGGTTTGTTTGGGTTTTTTTGTTTGTTTGTTTTGTTTATTTGTTTCATTTCCCCAAGCTGTATAAAAAAACATAAAACATACAAGCCCTAATAGGTTTGGGTGGTTAGAACTTATATTTTTCCAGAAATCAAGCAATGCTTTAATGGATTACCTATAACATGATCAAAATCATCCCAGAGTTGTCAGGACTTCCCCCAGAGCCGCCAGTCTTCCCAAGAAGAAGATGTAATAGCTCCACCATACTTTTTTTTACATCTTCCTCTAATGAAATTGCTTTTCTAGTTCTATGAAGAAGCAGTCCTATCAAGGGAATTAAAATAATAATAACAACACTTCATGTTCCATGGTAGGAATGAATATATATAAACACCTTGCTTTCCTTGCACTGAAGGCTTTTGTATATTTATGAGCTAGCCCAGAACACACTATCATATTTTCCGGCGTGTAAGACAACTGGGCATATAAGATGACCCCCAACTTTTCCAGTTAAAAT
>CM034701.1:334480549-334502505 GCA_020142125.1 Phrynosoma platyrhinos
CTGCCCGTCCGCACTGGCTGTCACCAACCCTAGTGACATCACTGCTCCACACCTCAGCTTTGTCCCAAGGAGATGTCTGGGCTGCAGAGGAGAATGGACAAACACATGCATCCCAAGCCTCCTATATACCAGACAAAGCTGGACTGTGGAGGCAACTTGGGTGAGTGTTTGCCCATCCTACTTCTCCACAGCCTAATCATCTCCTCAGGAGAAAGCTGAGTGGCAGAGGAAGCTTGGGCCTGAGCTTGAAGATGTGGGCCTCAGGAAATGGTTTGGCGGGTCGCTTGTGGCCCATGGGCCATATGTTGTGCAGACCTGGTTTAAATCAAGTGACTTTTTATTTTTAAAAAAATCCTGTGTTGTTGTTTTGAATTGATTATTCATATATATATTTTAAATATCTGGCTATTATAACTATTTTTCAACCCACTTACTGGAACAGCAATGACCGAATTTAAACATTTTAACTTTAAGAGTTTATTGGCAGTTGTTGATTGTTAGACTAGTATCCAATGTCAGTTGCTTCTTTTTAATCACTTTATTTTATAGTGCTCGAAATGCTATTCAGAAACAAATCCTTCAATTAACATATGTTCAACTAAAACAACTCATTTTAAAAGAACACTTTTTTTTTATTTAAGCTAGTGACCATAACATCTGAAAAGCCTCTACACTAGTGTTTTTATTCAGTGTTTAATGCCGGTGCTAATGTTTAACTTTGTGTGTGTGTGTGTGCGTGTGTGTGTGCGCGTGTGTATGTTTCTCTGAAAAGTGATTTTTCATTTTTCATTATGATTTGCTCAGATTTAATTATAAGTAGGGCTAATGCTTAATATTAACTTATTCTTATTTTCATCTCTGAGTGAATTTTGTATGTTTTATTATGTATTGTTATATATTCAGATTTAATAGGAATAATAAAAATGTGTGTTTTATTGAAGGATGTAAATAACAGCAAAGCAGAACAACTTTGGATTGTTAATTTTAGAAAGTATTAAAACAAGGTTGATTTCACTTCTAATACATAAAATAATGTTCAACAGTATTAATATAATGAGAATTCTTTTTTAATTAAAAAATTAATGCAAAAATTACTGTAAACAAAACATGGGGTTATTTAAAAAAAAATCCTAATCCTGAAAAATAATTTTAAAAAACTCCAAAGGGGAAAGTTAATTAATATTACAATTCCAAGACGTTGTTATTTTCACTCCCCTACCAAGCCATGATACAGCTATTCATCTCAAAAACATTTTTACTGGCATGGCAGCTACAGGTTTAAATAACTAAAATACAGATAATAGGAGCTGCTTTTGTGACTATGAAGCTAAACAAAAGCAGGAAACATGATCTTCAAAGGGAAAATGCTTGGTTTCTCAAGTTAAGGCTACAATGAACATTTTAAAAATCAGCATGCCTAATAGCTGTACTCTGTCTCTCCATTATGTAATAGTTTTTTAGCATAACACCATCTACCCTGACAAGTGAGTTGCTTTGCCAGGGTGGCTCTATCTAAATCCTAAAGCAGTACTTGGCCATGCACTGAGACCAATAGCTGCCTGTGATATGAATGCCAATTAACTGTGCTCTCTCCCTGTTGTCTGTGTTGTCTGACAAGCCAGAGACTAAAAGGTCTATTTGAGGTCAAACAACTGTCTGGACTACTTTCATAAGCCTAAAAGACTAGAAACAAAGCCAACACAGCTTCCTCTTTCTTAAAAAGGTGACAGCAAAGAAAACAACACTGACTGTACCAATCTATTTATGTGTTATTTGCAGCAGGAAAAAAAATACTCTGGGGTTACTGGACTTTTATTTAGGACGTTTAGAGCCTTACCAAAATAGTTTTACAAACTGAGACTTTATCCATAGTGCTCTATTTAAACTAGCCTTAATCCACTGTTCTAAGATTTTTTAAAAGAAAATATTATTCTAGGAAAAGTTCATGAAATAATGGAGTAGTGATAATCAGCCCTGCTGATTTTAGAACTTATTTAATCAAAACTGAGGAGTTTTCAGCTTTCCTCATGTTGACATCATGGTAGCATAAAAGGGAATGCAGTTACAGAAGATGCAAGAAAGTATTTTAAACAACAGGATTTTATTTAAGTATATGCCAAGGGTAAAGGGGGAACAAAGGAGCTAAATCACATCTGAGTGGTGATGCCAGTGTGTGGCTGTACACAAGCAGCCACAATCCAAACAGGATTTGCAGTAGTAATGGGTGCACTAGCTGAGGAAGAATTTTTTTTCCAATTATGGCATTTAGTAGTTTACATTCTGAGAAAAATGTAATATCTGCAGATCAGAAGGAAGGTACCAGAGTCTTATGGAAATACTGAGCATTTATTGTGTTACCAAATAGTCATCTAAAACAGGATCTTTCGTAAGTCGCTATGTTAAGAGTTATTATCCATCTACTGAATTCAAAGAGTATTTTCTCGCTGAATCACCCCTTTTCCCCACAGAAGGCAGAATGCAAAAGCACTAACTATTCCCTGGAATATGATAGTTTACAAACAAACCTCCATGAACCCAGTGCCCATGCATGCAGACTAGACTTACCAGAAACAATAAGCTGTGTACAAGCAAAACCTAGACATCATGTTATCTTATGGAGAGAAGACCTTGAGAAGCAGAGCATCTGGCAAGCAGGATGGGGTAGAAGGGGGAGGAAGTAGACAGAGGTACCCTCCTCTCCACACATGCCATTCAAGAGCAGCAGTCCAGATGGGGTGGCAGCTGTCACCATCTGCTGCTGATCAACAAGCAATGAGAGAGGGCCAAAAAAGAGGGGGGAATAGAATACACTAATCTCTTTCTCCTTTCTCACCCACAGAAAATAGAAGAAAAACCCTGTAGACCAAAGGTCTACCCTGCCCAGCATCTTGCTTCTCACTGTGGCTAACCAGCTTTATCAAGACGTTGGCTAATTCCCTACGGGTCTCCTTGGACTAACCCGGAAGTCACTGCATTGTTCCCAAAATACTAGAAACAAACCAGTTCCAAATCCAACCCAAGGGCTCATGAAATGAACAAGCCTCCTTTCACTCTTCCCTCTACATATGCCCAAGCCTATGGATAGCTTTTTAAAAACTTTCCCCTTCATCTTGGTGTGCATCTTTGGTTTCTTCATTTCCAAGATGCACAGGATACCTGTTACACGTGGTCAGACAAATAAATATCTGCCATTATTTGAAGCACTAAACAGAGATGGTGAAGGGAGCATGAGGCACAGCACAAGGCCAAGAACAGGGACTGAGCAACATCCTAGATATAACACATATTCCCTCAAAAATTGCTGCCATCCAACCACCCTGTGGTTTGTATATGGGCATTAGGATATTTGTTGTTGTCATGTGCCTTCAAGTCGTTTCCAACTTATGGCAACCCTAAGGTGAACCTATCATGGGGTTTAAGGGGTTGAGAGTGTGTGACAAGCAGGGAATCAAATCTTGATCTCCAGAGTTGTAGCTCAAACCACTACACCATGCTGGATTTCTCATTATAATATTGTGATGCCCTTTTCAAACTATGCCTACTGTGGACCCCTCCCCCCCCAGCTTACACACACAAAGTTGACATTTTTATTGAGCTGTCCACAAAAAAACCCAAATTTGGTCTCCTGATCAGACAATGTTTGTCCTGACCCTATCAGTGCTTATTGGTTTATATAACCTATCAGGATACAGTACGGTATTTTGTTCCAAAAGCACATCACATTACATTCACTCACACTGTTCTGTTAATTTGGAGAGATGCTTTTAAAACTCTTCACAGTCCACTTGGGCTTTCACTTTTCTAAATAATTTGGTGCCATCTGGAAACTTGGTGACTACTCACTCTGACTGATAATTTATTATGGAGTTTAACAGTCTAAATCTCTTTGAGACATCAGCTGGTCACTTCCCTCCAGAATCTGTAATAAAAAGTGCATGTGTGTATGTATGTCTGACTGTCTCTATCAAAACTCCATCAAGACTCTACACATCTGAAATATGAAATATGAGGACCCCTGAAGGTGTACATCTCAGTTTTACTTTTAAAATACCTTAAAAGTAATAATTTAATTACTTTAAATTAGTTAAAAACTGTTTTTAGCATGTAATACCATATTGAGTCTGCCACTAGCTCTGCATCTGCACTGCAGAAATAATCTGATGTGACAACACTTTAACTGCCATGGCTCAGTGCTATGGAATTCTGGGAACTGTAGTTTGTTGTGGCACCACAGCAGAACATAGATGCATCCAGGAGTGCATCTACACTGCAGAAATAATGCAAATTGATATGTCTTTAACTGCCATGACACACCTTCCTACATAATCCTGGAATTTGTAGTTTTGTGAGCCACCAGCAATTCTTTGGCATCGGAGGCTAAAGACTTTGTAAAACTACAAAGCCCAGGATTCCATGAGATGGAGTTACAGCACTTAAAGTGGCACCAAACTGCATTATTTCTATAATGCAGATGCACCCTAGGTGGTAAACACTAGTATCCTTAGAAGAAGAACATCCCAGAAGAGTAAGCATCCTTGGGATTTATTCCAAATACTTGCAAGCTGGTTTTGACTGGAGCTAGAACTAGGCTACTTAAACATGGCCTCTTAACTTTAGACCACTCCAGTACTGGAACAGCAAAGGTCCTACTGTTGTGTAATCCAACTACCCAATATTCTTTCCTCTTCTTGACTCTGTCTATGTGCATGTAGGTACCAGAGGGGAGGAGATTATTTTATTTATTTTCAATACAGTTTTGTGTGTGTGTGTGTACAATCCCCAGATTTCCCCTGAATTCTGGGAGGTGTAGTCCAAGAAAAAACAAACAGCAGATATGAAGGGCTCTTTGGTTGGCCTGCCAAACCATATCTAGAGAACTAGAATATGGTAACTCAGAGGGGTGGGGAGAATGACCTACCCACATACTGCTCAGAATCACTCCTTTTTAAAATGTTAAATTTTTTTACTGGTTTTGATACAACAGAGACAATTGATTGTCAGTTCCATTCCACCCATTCATCCCAAATATTATCTTTCTCCACTCTTCCCAATGACTCTATATCTATGGATTCAACCATCCATGGCTTGAGAATATTTTAAAAATATATAAATTTCAAAAAGCAAACCTTGATTTTTCTCTTTTATACAAGGGACATTTTACTATGCCATTGTATTTAATGGGATTTGAGCATCCACAAATTTTGGTATCCTTTTCTGGAACCAAACCTCACCAGATACGAAAGGCCCACTGTATAGCCTACAGCATCTGGATTTGTTGCTGGCCTCCCATCCAAGTACTAACCAGAGTATTTCCTTCACGTCCAAGATCAAATGGGATCTGGTGTCTTGAGAATATAGAGTGGGTGGAAGCAATACCAGCTCTTTTTTATTCTTTTTATTCTAAAGTAAATTTCCAATTATATTATTGCAAAACGTTTTCCCACTCATGCAACGCATTTTTCAAAACCATAATTTTTCCATAATAACTCCAAATACACATGTTTATACAACAGGTTTTGATACTGTTATTAATTTTTTATGACAAGACACATTCAATAATTTACTTAACAGTTCTTTGATCTCCAAAATGTTTGTATTATTTTATAATTTATCTATTTAATGTTTTCTGTCAGGAATAGATTAAAGAGGAGAATGTGCATAGTCTGGAGGAACATAAAGTTCTGACAGAAAGAATTCTGCCCCCATCAGTTACCTTCCCCCTCTAGCCCCTGCCCCCTAAAGGCATCTAGTGGCCTAGGAAGAGTGAAGGGCAACCATAGAGCTTCTGGCTGTGTCCCATTCAGATGGCTGATGACAAAGACATCCTACATTGTTGTCATGTTGCCTGCACCCTCCCCAGTTCACTAAATGGATGCATCTGAGCTGCCCTACAGGAAAAAGGTGAGTTCTCTGTGCAGGGTGATGGGTGCATGGAGGAGGTAGTTACTTTCCGCCATGACAGCAAAGGGACTTACATAGGAATAATTTAAAATTATGCCTGTGTACATCACCAAAAATATGTCAGCATCAGTCATGTTTTTACATGATGTGTTACTGTTGAGCTATCAAGTTTGCTTTGACTTATGGTACATGAGAGATTGCAAGCACCCTGGTTATCAACAGCCCTGGCTCAGGTCCTGCAATCTCAGGACCATGGCTTCTTGATTGAGTCAATCCATCTCTAATGTGGAATCAATCTTTCTGTAATTTGTTTTTCCACTGCCTTCCACTTTACCACACATGTTCAGCTTTTCCACTCAAGTTATATTGTTTCATGACACGTCCATTATTCTGCTCTCTTCTGTTCTACTGCAATGAATCAGGTGTGATTGGCAACATATACCTGGTAATTACATTTACAACATGCAGAATGGCTATCTCTTGAGGTCAGTCACATCACATGTAAGAGTACAGCCCCTTTCCCATCCTTTCCTATATGTTTCTGTCCCACTTCCATGAGGTTAAGTTTTGCCTCAATGTTCATTTAGACATCTCTCAAAATTATACAAATAGAAAAGATCTGCCCAGTCTTCCAAATAGACTTCAAAATATATTTTCAGAATTGTCAACTTCAATTTCCTAGTCCCAATTTTCTTTATATTTTTATTTTGACATTAACATTTTGTATGTTTTAGACATCCTTTCCTGAGTCTAGAGTCTATCAATATCTTATTTGCTATGTTTAAGAAATGTTTCCTTTAACTCAGGGTCCCATAAAATCAGTTGCTCAAACAAATAGTTTATGGAGATTCTATTGTAGCAATGTGCTTTTGTCATAATGCCTTTCTTGGTGACCCTGAAACAGAAAAGTTTTGCCATGCTTGTTTAATGGTAATAAGTATTAATAGGGTATTAATAGTAGTGCTACATGATATTTCATATTCTCACCTTCTCATCTTTCCATTGCAGTAAGCTGATATGAGCCAAATAGTGCCAACGGAAAGCAGAGCTGACACATCCAGGCATTGGGGAAGAAGAAAAGAAGGCATGGGGAAGGGGTCATTAGAGCAGATCCCTCAACAATGGTCCAAAACACAAGACAGAAATGTTCCAATTTGAGACTGCTTTAACTGCCCTGGCTCAATGCTAGGTAATTCTGGGAACTGTGGTTTTGTGAGACATTTAGCCTTCTCTGTCAGACAGCTCTGGTGCCATGATAAACTATGATTCCCACAATTATTTCTGCAGTGTGTTTTGGACCAACATTACACACAAGAGAACGTGTAAAAGAATGTAAAATTTAAGTGTAATGGGGGGGGAGTGCAATGTGACTACATGTATATTTTGATTGTGGGTTATTTGTAAGTTGTAAAAACAGAGCAATACTTTGTTTCTTATTAATCCATAGTTTTCTATACACACCATGTAGCTTATCAAAGAGATCATAGTAAGTAGTGGTTTCTATTTTGGATCCAACAGCAAACAGCTTTAGCTTCAAAAGGACACAGACTTTGTGTTGGTCTGTGGTAAATCAAGTATGCAGAATTATTTGAAAGGAGTTATCTTAGCTTCCCTAAGTTTTTCTGTGAAATGGCTAAAGGCAGAGCACCATCTCAGCATACATGTACTTGAAATTCATGATGGAAGACCCTTTGTAAATAATTGGTGATAAGGTTCATTCAGGATGGTCTGCTCTTCCCTGTCTTTGTAATTCCATATACTTTTCAATGTAGGTAACACAAAATGTTGTTTCAAGTGACTCCTAATCTTTATTTATCTTTTATTTAGAATATTTATACCTCACTCTTCAGCCATAAAGGCTCTCAGAGCCCCTTACAAATTGTTAGTTTTTCTTATTCCTTTGTAAGTCTTACTGATCTAACAAGTTTGACTTCTTGTCTAAATTTCCACTGAGATTTTGTTTAATGAAGATCTCCAACAATTTAGTGATGTCTCCTCTCAGATGTTGCTTTAATGGATTATACATATTGACCCACTCAGTACCCAGTTCTTGCCTAATGTATGAATTGTACCATTAGCTGTGACACTAGGGTCAGAGGGACCAGCTGCATCTCCATCT
This sequence comes from Phrynosoma platyrhinos, assembly GCA_020142125.1. Lineage (NCBI taxonomy): Eukaryota > Metazoa > Chordata > Lepidosauria > Squamata > Phrynosomatidae > Phrynosoma > Phrynosoma platyrhinos. The sequence goes on from CM034701.1 coordinate 334,488,570, forward strand.
ATGGATGAACTGCCTTCTGCAATGAATTTATTCTTCAATGGTAATGCAAAAGCACAGCTGAAGCTATATCAGTGTAAATTTGATCAGTGTCTGGCATCATTGCTTGCTAGCTCTTCACTCTATCTCCTGATTTGTCCTTCAAGTCTGTTTTTATCTTTGATGCTATTATTTCTTATTTGCTCCTCATTTCTAGCTTCTGGGTTTCACCCTCTATACTGTTATGTCAACTCCTAGCTTTACAACTCCGATATCACCTGAAATCTCTGACTAGAGCCCAGTCCTGACAATGTCTACATATGAGACCACTTGAAGTCCTATTTAAACTGCTGCAAGCTTTTAAAAAGAAAATGCAGAATACATATATATATGTTTGAATGCATGGATGGATTAAATGTGCATAATTACTATGAAAGATAAGAATATTGTTATGCACTGCTATGAATACAAGTCACACCTTTAATTGGGTTTTCTGTCTGTGCATACTCAACTGAGACAGGTATCCCCAAAAGATAAATATAGAATCATAGAATCATAGAATCATAGAGTTGGAAGAGACCACAAAGGCCATCCAGTCCAACCCCCTGCCATGCAGGAACTCCCAATCAAAGCATCCCTGACAGATGGCCATCCAGCCTCTGCTTAAAGACCTCCAAGGAAGGAGACTCCACTACTCTCCGAGGGAGTGTGTTCCACTGTCGAACCGCCCTTACTGTCAGGAAGTTCCTCCTAATGTTGAGGTGGAATCTCTTTTCTTGCAGCTTGCATCCATTGTTTCGGGTCCTAGTCTCTGGAGCAGCAGAAAACAAGCTTGTTCCCTCCTCAATATGACATCCCTTCAAAGACCAATATCTAATTGGTCTTCATATCCTAGGCACAACAATGGAGGAGAGAGGGTTTTTCTTTTTAATAAAAGTGCAAAGAAAGGATTAGAAACATCAGCAAAGACTGAGGAGTTCATTTGGACAACCTTCTAAGAAGAGAACTTAAAATAAGTAACTGCAGGTGCTAAGCGGACACCTACTTGCACAAGGTTGCAGTGAGAGAAAGAAAGCAACACAAGATTGAAGGCAACTAGAATAAATATGAGTATAGACCAGTTTTCCCAAAACCGGCTCCTTCAGACAAGTGTAACGATTCTGTTGTTGCTGACTGGAACAGCTTAGAGAAATCATGTAACCGTTTGCACCTGTTGCTAACGCTTTCCTAGTCTAAATTCAAAAGTCTAGAAATGGCATTTAAAACCCCAAATGGCTTGGGGCCTCCGTATTTCAAGACCATCACCAATCTATATATGCGTTGTTAGAAGAAACTTATTCCTATTCCTATTTAGGTCTCTCTCTCTCTCTCTGTAAGACTACAGTTAGTTAGTGTGAGAGTCTGACTATTAGTCTAATATGTCTAAATGGCTTTTCTCCATCTTCCTGCTATATAAAAGATGATAATGATTTCTCTCTTTAGCCAAACCATCTTTAGTTATATTAGGACTTAGTTTTTGTTACGTATTTATTTATTAAAGCCATAATTATTGCTTTTTAAATTATAAACTACATGTTTGTTGTCTTTCTGAGTCAGTCTTCATTCTTTAGGAAAGGAAAATTTAGATTAAAAATATTCAGGGCCACATTTCTGTTGTTCTGCTAATGAAAGACATACCCTACCTATTAAGTTTCTTTAAAAGGGATTAAAACCCTGGAAATTTAAATTACACCCACATGCCTCATCCAGAACTGAGGTATGTTGGAGGGACCTCCTTTGTGTCCCATCAGTGAAAGCAATGCAATGTGTGAATATGTAAAAGGGGACCTTCATTGTGGCACCCCAGTTATGGAATACCCTCCCCTTGGTAGCCCAATTGCCTTTGACATTGGTCACATTCCAGTGCCAAATTAAAAACATGGCTTTTATAGAAACTATGGGGCCTAATGATTTCACCCCTACACATAAATGTTTTTAAAGATGCTACCTAAAGATCTTATGTGATAAGGTCTTTATATGAATAAACTCTTCATAGAAAGAGGGTGAATATATGATCTACTATCATCATAAAATTTCTTAGCAATTAGAAAGGGTTGATACACCTTAATCCTGCCTAGCTGCTGTGAGCTTGGCTGTCCTAAAAACAGCTAGGATAATTCCTTCTTATTCTTCAAATACCATTGCTCAGAAAAGCCCAATTAACTTAATTACACATAAATGTTCTGAATGACTATTGCATTTTTACGATCTAGAAAATTTTGTTATGTAGTGCAAATTTGTATTGTTGTTGAGCTATCCAAGGGTTTAGATTTTAAATAACACCAAACATGTTTAGTATATGAATATATCATTTTAGATGTTGTTACAATGTCTTCTGAACCAATCAAGAAAAACTTAAAAATAGCAAAGAGAAAGAAATGGTGGTTTAAGCCTCCAGAGCAACACTCTGGAACTGTACAGTATTTCTAGGAAGACGACACAGCACATTCATTGGACAGGCTGTTAAAACTGTTCATGGTCCCATTACCCTTCCATAAATAACACTGTGGGACTTCTCCTTGGTGAATTCAAAGCCTTCTCTGCAAGAATTTTTGGGGAGGTGGCAAAGCTTCTGAGAGTCTTCTTCCAGATTGAAATGTCTGTCAGTTCACATGAATGCTCCTGTCCGTATACATGCATCAAATAACTTTACCCCTGAGAACTGTAATTCCCAGCATCATACAGGGCTGAGCACCATTTGGATGAAGCTGTGAGCATACTCACACTCCACCAAAATAAATAAGGATCATTCTACTGATAGCATTTTTCAAATAATGCTACTGGATTTTCATTTTGACAATTAGGGTTTAGCTTGACTACTCTATTACAACTGAGTTCAAGATCTAAATTGTCATTTGTTGAAAGAAAATGACATTTAGCAAACGGGTTGGTTAATAAGGGCCCAAAACCAATCACCCTGATAGAGATCTAAGCTTTGCAAATAATTTGCAGCATCCAAAAAGAGCTCTATCAAGAGCAAAAGGCTAACAGTAAAGAGCTTTATTTAGTGCGTGAGGCAACAATGCAGACTAGTTGGTTAAATGCTGGTTGTGCAAGTGTAGCATCTTGTTTTATATTCTAAGTTAGAAAAAATGCCCTGGGAATACAGCATTCAAGTTATTATACAGGTGAGCATCATAAGTATTTTTATGTACACGAAAAACACATGAGGATAAACTAAGCAGATTGAACCACTGAACATCAAAGCCATAATTGTCCATGTCTTTGTGTTTACAATTTATATATATGGTTGGGAAAGCTAGACGGTGAAGAAAGCTGATTGGAAAAGAATATACTTATTTGAAATGTGGAGGAGAGTTCTGTAGAACTTTTTGGACTGCCAAAAAGACAAATAAATTGTTCTTAAATCAAGCTTGAACCCTCCCTAGAAGCCAAGATGACTAATCTGAGACTGTCATACTTTGAACAAATCATTAAAAGACATGGCTGACTAGAAAATAAAATGCTTGGCAAAAAAAAAAAAAAAAAGGAGCAGTGAGAGAAGAGGAAGATCCCATTAGAGGTGGCCCTGAGTCTGTAAGACCCGAACAGGACGGTTGATAACAGGGTGACTTGGGGACCTCTAATTCATAGAATTGTCATAAGTGGACTTGACAGCAGTTAACAAGAATTCCCACCTCTAAACCTGGAAGGTGAGTTTTGGGAAACAGAGGACAAGGCCTCAATTATGCATGGGAAGGAGATGGGAAAAGCAAAGTTACAAAAGGTTAGAAATCTTTCCATTAAAGTCATTGAACTTTTAGTCTTAAACTAAAATAGTATATGCTTAAAGTAACAATTTTGTCAACACATTTTACTTCCAAACTTTGAAAAGGACTTTTCCCCATATTTTCTACATAAAAACTCTGTATATTACATTATCCCAATAGTGTACAGACCACATAAAGAGGTACCATCAATGCTGTGATTTCATAATTCCATTACAAACATGAGGAAGTGAACATACAATGAAATAAAGTGGAGTTAAATATAATATAAACAAAAAACCAGTACTGAAAAGCAAAAGCATCTATTTTTAATTTGCTGTTCACTCATTAGAAAGGTGCCCCATAATGACCATATGTTATTCAAATATGTTATCACACCTACTATTTCATCATGTGTCTACCAAGAAATTAATGAGATCCAACTTCTTCAACTTTAACAAAAATGTCTTCAGTAACTCATATTACTAGTTGTTGCAAACATTTCAAATTTCAAAGCTTTTCCAGCTTTTATTTAACCTTTTAATTATTATCATTTAGCAGCATTTAAAAACCAGATGTCCTTTTGCTTATCAAGTACTTAAACATGGCATTTGCACTTCCTCCAAAAATCCACATTATTTTGCGCATTCAAAAGTTCTTCATTAATGTATTTTTAATTTTCTTCATATAATTATTTGTACACCAGCATTTAAAATCATGTGTGTCTGCATAGTGTGTGTGAGAGAGTACTGTTGCCTCTTCTTCAACTCTTCCTATTCTTAACAGAAGGAAAGAATGTGCATGTTTGTGGATCTTGGACTTGACTGAGGCCTGCTATGTACTCTGGAAGTAAGGAATCTGAAACCATTAAAATATCATGCATGGAAGAAGATGGTATGGTGGTAGAGGATGCTGCAACACTGAAGAAGTCTATGACGTGTTTTGCTACCATTTTGCCTCTCATCCTCAATACTTTGGGGGCTTCCCTGTATTCTATGGATGATCATGATGATTGCTAGGCCAATTTATGAAAGTTTTACTTTTGGCCCAATTGTGGAAGACCATGATAATCTGGCTTGAATTATCAAAACCTGGTTGGACAAAGTAAGAAAAATCAATTTCTCCCAGACATGTCCACCACACATCTTGGTAATAACCAATATAGTGGGAGGGAGGGAGCAAGCAAGTGAACCATGGTCTACAAAAATGTATCTTCCTCATCAGGTATCCAGTCAAACAGTCAAAAGATTGAAATATCTCTACCTGGTGCTGGCACATCTTGAGACACAATTTCAAGTCTGTTGCTGTAACAGCCAACATGTTGGTTTTGTTACTGTCTAGTTGACCTCAACTGATGATGACCCTGCCAATTAGACACCTCCAAACCCCTCTGTCCTCAGCAGCTCTGCTCAGGTCCTGCAGGCTCAATGCTGCGGTTTCCTCAACTGAGTCTATCCACCTGGTGTGTTGTCTACCTCTCTTTCTACTGCCCTCCACTTTTCCTAGCATTATTGTCTTTACTAGTGAGTCATGTCATCTCATAATATGTCCAAATTATGACAGTCTCAGTTTAGTCATCTTGGATTCCAGGGAAAGTTTAGGCTTCATTTGCTTTAATATGCACTTATTTGTCTTTTTAGCAGTCCACAGTATCTGCAAAACTGTTCTCCAGCACCACATTTCAAATGAGTTGATTTTCTTTATATCAACTTTCTTCACCACCCAGCTTTCACACCCATACATAGTGACAGGAAACACAATGGCATGGACAATTCTAACTGTAGTGCTCAGCTGTATGTATTTGCACTTCAGGATCTTGTCTAGTTCTTTCATAGCTGCCTTTCCCAGTCCTGGTCATCTTCTCACTTATTGATTGCAATCTCCATTCTGATCAGTGATTGATGCAGATATGGGAAAGCTTTAACTATTTAAATTTCCTCATTGTCTACTACACGGAACTTATGTAAATCCTCCATGGTTATTATTTTTGTTTTCTTAATTTTCAAAAGCGAGCCTGCCTTAGCATTTTCTTCTTTGACTTTCTTTAGTAATTGTTCCAAGACTTTGTTGTTTTCTGTTAGTATATATGCAGGTGTTATCTGCATGTCTTTAAATGTTGGTATTTCCTCTGATCTTAACTCCTTCCTCCAAGTCTAAACCTGCTCTGCATATGATACTTTCTGCATGCAAGTTGAACAAATAGAGTGATAGAATGCAGCCTTGCCTTACCCCCTTTCCAACTGGGAACCATTCTGTTTCTCTGTATTCTGTTCTAAGGGTAGCTTCTTGTTCTGACAGCAGGTTATGCATCAAGAAAATCAAATGTAGTGCCACATCTAATTCTTAACAGCCAATTGTGTGTGTGTGTGTGTGTGCGTGCGCGCATGTGTGTATGTATGGTGTGCCTTCAAGTCATTTCTGATTTATGGCAACCCTAGGGCGAACTTATCATGGGATTTTCTTGGCAAGTTTCTTCAGAGGAGGTTTCCATTGCCATCCTCTGAATCTGAGAGTATGACTTGCCCAAGGTCACCCTGTGGGTTTCACATGGTCAAGCTAGGAATCAAACGCTGGACTCAAACCAGTACACCACACTGGCTCTCTAACAGCCAACTTACTACCTAATAATTCCTGACATTAGCCTCTTGTCCTGAGTACAGATTGCTCATCAGGACTATCAAATGTATTGGTGCTCCCATGTCTTTAAGAGCATTCCACAGCTTTTCATGATCTCTGCAGTCAAAGGCTTTGCTATAGTCCCGTGTTGGCAAACCTATGACACACATGTCAGAGATGGCACGTGAAGCCATTTCTTTGGAGCGGGGGAGAGGAGGAAAAGGCGCTTGCCTGTTGCTCCTCCTCCCAGGCCTTCAGCTGCCTCCCAAGCTGCCTCTGGAAAAATGCAGGGGGGAAAGGCCCTCCGCATAGGGCGGAAGTCCTGTTCCCCTCAGAAGTCCTGCCCCCAGCATGGGGTAACACCCAGTACCGGAAGGCCATTTAGTTTGGGCACTTGGTGCCTAAAAGGTTTGCCATCACTGCTATAGTTTATAAAGCATATGCTGATTTTCTTTTGAAATTCCTTGGTGTGCATTAGTCATCATATGTTTGTAATGTGGTCCCTTGTGCCTCTTCCTTTTCAGAACCCTGCTTGGACCTCTGGGATTTCTCTCTCCATGGAGTCTATGTTGCAGAATTTTGAGCATAATTTTGCTTACATGGGAGATTAGTGCTATGGTCTATAGTTGCTGCTGTCTTTTGTGTCTCGTTTTTTGTGGCTCTGAGCCAATTCAGGTGTAGTATTCTAGCAGAAACAGCTAGACACCTAATATTATTATGAATATCTTTCAGTTTGTTTGCCTACAGATGTGGATAAATTGCTGAGGGCCCAGCATACATTCATCCTACTTTTTAAATCAGATTCAGACCAATGTATTGAAATTGCCACCTGATCATTTCAAAGAATTACAAATAATAAAACAATACAAGTATAAATACTACAATACACTTACAATGAAAACATTGCCTTGCCGCATTATGTTAAGATTGTATAATCACCTTAAATCAGGGGTAGGCAACCTTTCCCCTTTAAGGGCCGAGGGACTTCAGCTCCCAGAAACCCAGGAGCTATTGGCCAACATGGGACTATTGGCCAACATGCCTGAGGCTTCTGGGAGCTGAAGTCCCTTGGCCCTTAAAGGGGAAAGGTTGCCTACCCCTGCCTTGAACCAACAAGGACTAACTAGTCTGGTCAATTTAAGCTTGAACCATTTAGTGCCTCCATGAATAAAAGTGTGGAGCCCACTAGCTTGAAACAAACAAGGCTTAAAATCTCTATTTCTGATTCATTGGCTTTGCTACCTTTCCCTATCACTTCATTCTCTATCATGCACTTTGCTTCTTATTCTATCTTTATTAAAGCTTTAACTTCTTCTCTATTCACAGTTGTCACACAATTTTACCATTATATCTAAACTGAATTAATAATATCTGTCAAACCTTATTTTTATACATTACTGTGTCACCCCATTGCTCCTTCATATAAACAAATACCAATGCCCAGTCTTTGTTGAATTTTTCTAAAAAGTTATTCTTTAGCAATTGCATCAATTTATCCATTTCTATTATATCTAATAATTTCATTGTCCATTCATTTACATTTGGTATGTTTTCCATTTTCTACTTCTGTGCATAAACAATTCTAGCAATAGTTGTCATATAAAACAAGACTTTCCCATGTTTCATTTCCATTTCATTATCAGACATTTCCAATAGAAAAAATTCTGGTTTCAATTCTAGTTTGATATGAAAATTATCACAAATTAATGGTTTTATATTACTCCAACATTTTTTTCACATATTTACAATTCCCACTGATCTAGCTGAATGGGGTGGCCTACATAGTTTGCCCATTTAATCATTGTATATTTAATAATTTCTGGGCTTAGCCACAAAACTACAGTGTGCCCACACCAACTGTGGACTTGCCATCCACAGATTTGAGCTTCAGAAGACTGCAAGCCCCAGCTTTTTAAATGGGCACACGTGCAGGAGGCCACTCATGCATGCACATGTGCCAACTGAAAACAATGGGATTTGAGCTTCCGTGTTTATTGCTATCCATGAAGCAGTCCAGAACAGAGGGGTCCAGAACTGTATCTGGACTGTGATGCAGATATTTCAGGAGCTGTAGAATATGGCGCCAGGGTGCTGGTAAGGGCTCATGGGTTGGTACCAGTTATAACAATATTGTGCCAGCTACAGTAATTGCTAGAGCATTTGTAGGCCCAACTTAAAGTGATGGCTTCAACTGCATTCAGCAGTTTAAGTCCCAGTTTGTTGTAGGACCATCTTCAACTCTGTCATCATCTTTACAGGCCTACTGGAAAACTATTAAAAGTCTTTCTTACTTTTTCTTGAACTGTATTTTTGGGCTGCTAGCTTTACTTTTAGCCTAAATACTCTAAAGACACCAGATGCTACCTGATTTTGGAAGCTAAGCACAGTCAGTTCTGGTTTGTACTTGCATGAGAGACCACCAACAAATACTAGGTGCTGTAGGCTATATTTCAGAGGAAGAAACTTGCAGAACCATCTCTGAGTATTCCTTGCCTAAGAAAATTTCATGAAGATCATGGGGTCACCATATCGACAGACTACTTGAACACACATACACACACACATGCACACTTTACTTTTAATTGTTGTTTTTACTTATTTTTATGTTGTATTATTTCGTATGCATGACATCCTTAGGAGAATTTTCCTAGGAAGTCTGGGCTAGAATCCTATTCTATTTCTGCCAGCCACTTTTCTGGTTATTTGCAAATTTCATAAATGTATAATTTCCAGATATAAAAAAGTATTTCCTTTCCTTCACATATATAAATAATATCAACTGGAACTGGCTGGAAGTCTTAATTGTAAACACTGATATTCTCTGAAAAGCTCACTTCATGGACAACGATGAACAAGCATTGAGATGTCAAAAGTACTGTTTTCCAGCATGGAAAAATTAATAGGTAAAGGTATTCCCCGTTGACAAGGTTGTTGTCATATCTGACTGTAGGGGGCGGTGCTCATCTCCGTTACTAAGCTGAAGAACCAGCGTTGTCAGAGACTACTCTGTGATCAGATGGCCAGCATGATTGCACAGAACGCTGTTTACCTTCCCACCAAAGTAGTATTTATTTATCTGCTTGCATTTGCATGCTTTCAAACTGCTAGGTTGGCAGAAGCTGGGACTAGTGATGGGAGCTCACCCGGGCCTCGAACTGCCAATCTTGCAATCAACAGAGTCAGCGTCTTAACCACTTGAACCTCTGGAAAAATTGGGGCGTAACTATTTGGAAGGTTATTGTAATGTTTTTGTTTTATTTGTTTTTTATTTTTTGCAAGCAAGTGTTTCAGTTTACTGGATTTACATTTTTTAGAACTTAGCATGCCAAACCCACTAGCACAACAAATATTCAATTTATTTATTTATAACTGCTTTTATAATATATTAAACAAAGAACACATTGCTTCTTCGGTTGTGAACACTGGCAGCCCATCAATTACATTTCACCCTTGCTAATACATTACAGTAGTAGCAAGGAGGAAATATTTGTAATACATTTATTTTATCTAGCTTTATAGATTGAAACATAGTGACCACTCAGTTCAGACAAAAGGGACATACAATCAGATCTTGCATTATCAACTGCTCCAATGAGACACACCAGTCAGCCATGCCTGCTTCTACAATACTTCATTCTGTCCATAATCCCACCAGGTTTTCTGTCCTTAATCCCACCCCAGTCAGTAAGCATTCCAAGCCTACAGAGGATACTCAGTATTCACTGGGCTGTTTACAGCATTTTTAAAACATATAGTTTTGTAGTTGAGCACACTCTAGGGTTCCCTAAAACTTGTTGATACTTCTTGTATATGGATGGTGCTGCTTTGAAGTACGGTACAATAATTCATCTGACAATTATCTTTTGTGACACAAACTACTATAAATTAATTACTTTTTTCATAGCTGTTTAACAATAAATTTAAATGTGGAAGGGGGACTGGTGTAGAATAATATGCTAATGACTAGACTTTTATTCAAAAGACAATGAAATGACTGACTAATAAACACTTGGTGGGATACCAACAATAAGAAACTTGAATATTTTGTAATCACTACCTTTAAGAGATGTTATTCAAATCCAGAAGTCAAAAACAAATTAGTATTATCATTTCCACTAATACTGAATTCATTTAGCTTATTAGTTTAAAAAGTGCAACCAAGCAACAAAATAGAAGGTAGTGCAGTGCATTGTTCAAGTACACTAAAATTCACAGAAATGGGGGGGGGGGGAATCAACATAAAGCTCCCACAAATAGTCGCCACCTCCAAACTGGGATAGTAGTAGTGGATCATAGTGTCAGTGTTTTATGTGAGACTGTAACTCAGAGTGGAGGAAACAAATGTTTTCTTTTTTTTTTTTTCTTTCCATTATAGCTTCCAATATAACTTCCAAATTGTACTCCCCACCCTGCCTTGCAATAACTAATCTAGGATAATGGACTTATTTCAGCACTACCACAGCCACAAAATTCTGGAAAAAATCAGCCTCCTTATCACTCATCTTGAATTCCAATTTGAGAGAAAGACAGGATATAAATCAAATAAATAAATAATCCTCTCCCAAATCTTCTGGTCATAACAGGCTATATTTTCATAGGCAGCTTAGATAAATTCCTACCAATCAGAATAGAACTACCTATGGTCCAAAACAGATGGGCCATATAGAGTGGTGGGAGACCACACCAGCATCTTTTGCAGCAGGATCACAGCAAGCACATGCGCCCAGTCCCAATCCGGCCTGCCACCGCAGTCCTGGACCACAATGCTGGAAGGAGTGGATTCTATCTGCTCTTTCTTGGCCTTTTTTTTTTTTTTTTTTTTTTTTTTTTTTTTTTTTTTTTTTTTTTTGCAACTGATGTGGCCTCGGCACAGCTTCAGGCCACGTTTGGGGCATGCATCATGTAAACGGCATACTCCCACCATGGCCTAAAGCTGTGTAATTTTCCTGTGTGCTTTGGACCTATGTCTATACTGCCTCTGAAGTGATTATGCCTCTCCTCATCTGTAATCAAGACATGAATTACTGTGGTTTTACTATGGAGTAGTCTGGCATATAAAAACACTAATTTGGTTGGAAATGTAAGAATAAAGTTGGAATTTTTTCATATGCAGTGGACTTGTATTGAAGCACAGAAATATTGGACTCTGATGCATAAAATGCTGGAAGATTTCCTTAAGATAAAAATTCAGTGGAAGCCAGAGACTTTCTCGCTGGGACTTTTGGATGATGTTCTAAAGAAGAATTAAGGATGGACTTTACACTTTATTATTACAGCAGCCAGAAATGTTTATGTTCAGAGGTGGAAGGAAACTGCTACCCCATTTCAAGAAGACTAGCTGATAGAGGTAGTTGTACTTGCTGAAATGGACAAATTGACAACTATAAGGAGAAATCCATTACAAAAAAAATTTAAAGACTGGGAAATGTTTATTTTTTACATGCATTCTTACTGGGGTCAGTTATCGGTTCTGGGTTGTATAACGTAAACTTACTTTGCTTCTATCATTGAAGCCTTGTGTAGTATAAATTAAAAGAAGGCTAGTAATAAGGGGACATAACCATGTTTTTTTTGGGTGAGAGTCAGAATGTTTGTTAGTTTTTTGTGTTACATTAGGATTGTTGTTAGCTTGTTTGTTTGTAGTTTTTGTACAGTAGTTTTTGGTCTCATATATATATATATATATATATATATATATATATATATATAATACAACAGCAAAACTGTGTGTGTGCGTGTTTGCTCTTGCATTATTTGTTTAATAAAAATGAATTTAAAAAATAAATGCACTAATTTGATTGACAAAAAGAAAAGAAAAACTTTTCCCAAGCACAACATCTTGCCCTTCTGACCCCTTGCATCATACTTCACTCAGTCAAAACAAGTTTCATCATTACAATAAGACTGGATTTTTTTAAACTTTTTTCTTTTTGAACTTTGTAACCGCATTCCAATTGACTAAAAGTTCCTTTCTATATATGGACACCCATTTCTACTTCTGTATCACAGAAGAGATTTTATGGCATCTCTAACCTAAACTGTGTTGTGTGTCTTCATGGAGACCCTAAGGGCTGCCTTGGCAAGATTTGTTCAGATGGTTTTCCATTGCCTTCCTCTGAGGCTGAGAGACTGTGGCTTTCCCAAGGTCAACCAGTGGGTTTCCATGGTCAAGTGAGGGTCCAAACCCTGGTTTCCTGGAATCCTATCCAACCGTCAAACTGTTAAACCAAACCAAACCAAAACCAGGCTGAACTTAACCAAACTACTCCTTTTGAATAATAATAATAATTTTAAAAATCCAGATAGTACCAAAAAAAGCTTGCCATTAAGTTGCTATTTTGAAATTGTGTACCCCTCTTCTCCCATTTCTTTAAATATAAACTACAGAAATGAATCCATTGGTTACAACCAGAAAAAGGTACTCAAGTTTTATTTCCAGTGAAATCACTGGGAAAATATCAGTCATGACTAACAGGTCTAACATTTCACTGGATTCAAAATGCAACTTCCTTCACTGGCTTCAGGTTCTTGATCAACATTCAAAAATTACTCAAAAATTATCTCCCATTGGAATAATGTAATCACACGGGGGCTATTACCAGTTTTGTACCATTATTCTATTATTATTTAACAAGAACAATACAATTACAATACTGGAACACTTACTTTCACACACAAGTCGCAATAACAATTCATTAATGATTCACAAGCAGCAAATAGCACATTTGATTTCCACACAATGGCAGCCTTGTGTGTTTGTTTATCATTGAGAGATCTCATGCCTGCGCAGATGAGCTGAGAGTGACCCTGTGAAATATCACAAAGGTAGCAAGCTACCTCTGTGTTGTTTTGCACTTCCGGTCTAGCGATACCAGTGTGAGTTTTGGTGGTTTGTTGGTTACCCTACTTTTACTTCTGATTTGTGAGGAAGAATGGAGAGTGTAGAGACTTGGTTGAGTGTTATTACACTCATGGTCCATATTTTCAATAGATGGTTACAAATTGAGACAGCTCGGGTGTAAAAGCAGTTAAAGATGTTAAGGCTGCTGAAAGTGAAAGTTTGCCTGATACAGAACGAGGTATTCTTTTTTATGAATAATGTCTTGTCTCATCAGCTCTGCAATGAAAGCAGCACTCTGGCATACCATGGCAACATCCCAGAACCCAGAAGATGGTGGGTGCGTGCTCATAAAGGGATGAACTAGTGGGCCAATGAAGTGCTTGGAATGTGGGATGATGGCATGTGGATCTGCAATTTCAGAATGAGCAAAAAAACTCTTATAATATATGCACCCGTATTTTCCGTCGTATAAGATGACTGGGTGTATAAGACGATCCCCAACCTTTCCAGTCAAAATATAGAATTTGGGATATACTCGCCGTATAAGACGACCCCTCTTCCAATGGGGGAAAATGAGAAAGTGTTGGGGGGAAGGACTGCCAATATACTAGGTGATGCATTCTGGGGTATGTACAATTTGCGGCCAAGTAAGTGACCCTGGGCATGTCACACACTCTCACCCTCAGAGGATGGTAATGGCAACCGCCACTTGAAGAAACATGCCAAGAAAACCCCATGATAAGAATGCCTTAGGGTT
>CM034701.1:334514504-334526859 GCA_020142125.1 Phrynosoma platyrhinos
CGCTCCTTTCCAGGGGCGGCAAAGGTGCGCTGCGGGGCTGAGGTGTGGGAATACCCCGGCCCTGCAGTGCAGCTTCCCGGGGCGGCCCATGGCCGCCCATCTGCTTCCCCCCTAGGACTCCACTAAGCCATGGAAAACCACTTAGGCAAGTCACACTCTTTCATTCTTTGACAAATCAATGGCAAACTCCCTCTAAACAAATACTGCCAAGAAAACACCATGATACGTTCATGTTAGAATCACCATAACCAAGAAACAATTTGAAGACACAGAACCACAACAATAACATCAACAAAAATCTTCTTATAATGCAGCAGACACCAATACTGTTCCCATTACTTTCAGCTAAAGATGGTCTGGACAAACTGAACAAACAACATAAATTTCTCAGTGTTCACAAGGTACCTATCAATGGTACAATTACATGGAAGGAATTCTAAATGTCATCAGAAATTATTTCTTAGGAACAAAATGATGTCACTGCAAATTGCTTATGAAGACATAGGCTCTGAAAAATTACCACTTCTCTGGATATCAAGAAATCTGATGCTTATAAAAATTAAATGTATGTTCCTCCTGATTTTTTTAAAAAATCAGAAATGAAAAACTTGTGACAGTTATTAGTGATTTCTATTATTAATACACAGTACAGCTTACGTGGCTCCATTCAACCCTAGCAATAAAACAGTACTCTGGCTTGAATACCTTAAAGGCATCAGATCCCATCTAATCTTGGAAGCTGAGTAAGGTCACCTCTGGTTAGAACTTGGATGGGAGACTGCCAATTGATATCTGGTGCTGTATGGTAGATTTCACAGGAAGAAACTGATGAACCACCTCTGAGTATTCCTTCCCTGAGAAACCTCTATAAAATTCATGGGGCCGCCATAAGTCAACAGGCAATTTGAAGTCACATACACATTAACACAGTAGTATTTTCAGCAGCTTTTCAGGAAGGAGGACAAAATAATTTTCAGGGAGAGCCATTCCATCATAAGAGAAAGTAGCAAAGGATCTTGAATTTCTTTACTTCAGTCAAAAACACTACTATTTGAAGTATTTCAGCAGTCTTGCATTGTGCTATCGAACTGTCCAGGAGGAACAACACTTCAACATTAGGGGCAACCATATTTTGTGTAGACATTAGAAGACTGCCATACTGACAGGTTGCTGACTATAGCTCTGCCACCATGTTAAGCAGTAGCAAAACTTTTATAAGCAAAGAAAAGACAAGAGAAAGCCTCTGCTCTCACCTCACATAAAGTAAGCTCCTAGCCACACAAACTGACTTCACCCTACCCTGCCCTGCAAAATATGTTTTGGCTCTTTTGAAAACATTAGAAAAATATCAACCGAGTACCATGGCACAGCTTAAATCAGTGCCTAATGTTTAAAAGAAGAAGACTAAACCCAAAAAGTGATTGGGGGGGGGGAATGCAACCCAAACATGCCATGTTTAATAATCAGTACAGTATTATTCAGTCCCTAATTTATATCTGTAGCAATTTTATTCACAGGTAATGGTGCAACACACTAAGGAGCAAGAAAATAACTATTTTATTATATGTGTGCAGGAGTGCATATTTGCATGTGAGAGAGAAAGGTCTCCAGACCTGTTTTGGAAGGGGACTGGGTCAACAGCAGCTAGGTCTATGTCATATTTCCAAGAAACTGTGACAATACAATAATAGCTAGCACAAATACAATACTGGCCATAATCATATTGGGAGGAAAACACTGTCACTCCACCAAATGAGAAAACTTGAGAAACATTATTCTAGAGTCGTGATGGAGAACCTATGGCATGCTTACCAGAGATGGCACATGAAGCCATTTTCCCTGGCATGTGGAGGGCAGGGAAGAGGACGAAGAGGTGCATGTCTGTTCCTCCTCCTTCCCAGCCATCTCAGGCCTTCAGCTGCCTCGAGAGAGGCAGCTGAAGGCTCAGGAGGCCAGGGGGAAGAAATCCCTCCCAGAAGTCCCACTCCCAGAGAGTGGAAATCCTACCCCCAGCACTGGGTAACACCTGGTGCTGGAAGGCCTTTGAGTTTGGGCACTCAGACCCTAAAAGGTTCATTTTCACTGTTCTAGAGCTTGCAAAATGGAATTTGAAGGTTTTTTGTTCAGGAGGTATCCAAAATAATTGATAGACTGGTTCTAAAATCTTGTTATGTGCTTTTCTGACTTATTGCAACCCTAAGGTAAACCTATCGTAAGGTTTTCTTGGCATGTTTTTTCAGAAGGGGTTTGCCATTGCCATCCTCTGAGAGTGAAAGAGTGTGACTTGCCCAAGGTCACTCAGGGCCTTAACAGAGTGCCAGAAATAATGAAGCTTGAATTCACTTTAACTGCCCTGGCTCAGTGCTAGGGATTCATGGGAACTGTAGTTTTTTTCTGATACATTGAGCCTTCTCTGTGAGAGAGCTCTGGTGCCACAATAAAATACAATTCCCATGATTCCCTAACACTGAGCAAGGGCAGTTAAAGTGGTCTCAAGCTGCATTATTTCTGGCACTCTGTAAAGGCCCTCAGTGGGTTTTTGTGCTTGAGCTGGGACTTGTAGTCCAAAGCTCACACCACTACAGCATGCTGACTCTTCTAAAATCTTACTAAGGTCTTTGTTTTGGTCTTATTGGCTAACACACCAAGTATGATACCTCTGAGATCAAGTATTTGTACAGCATAATAGGCAGGCAAAAATCAAATAAACATCAAATAAACAAAAGCATCTGAGGAAGTAGACTGAAGTCTACGAAAGCTCATGCTGCCAACTTCTTTCTTTCAGTTAGTCTCAAAGGTGCTACAAGATCTCTCTACAATCAAATAAACACTTTAAACTTACCGACTTGCAAAGCTGATTTTAGGGATCATATTGTGCTTACAAGAAGATAAAAGAGTTATTAAATTAAAGACTGATGAAGATTTAGTCCTGCCCCATAAAATCATGTAAGCTCAACTAAAGGTGAAAGTCTGAAGAAAACGTAGACTTCAAATTTGAAATCTTCGCTGTTATTGTTTGTAAAATGTCCAGCTTCAGTATACTGAAATAGCTCTTCCCTACCCATTTTGCTGAGATGCTGTGTAATATCTATGAACATTTCAACATGTAAAGGCCTTTGGTGAGTATTCAAAAGGACTACTGTAAAAAAAGTAATTATTTTTCAGTCAGAAAAGGGCAATCTTTGCCCATTATCAGTATCCAACAGCAGATTCTGTAATATATCTCTCAGTAATTCTTCCTAGAGGACTGGTGCCTGATTCTCAGCTCAAATTACTGCATATTTTTTAAAAAATCAAAAGGAAAAAGGTTTTCTTTTCCTCAGTGCTGACTCATGAACAGACTGAAGTGTGCTACATGAGCAATCACTGAATATCAGTAATGTATCCCCTGAGATTAGGCCTTTATGCAATGGCAGAAAGAAATAATACTTGACTTAGTACATATGTAAGGTGACTGAAGAAGATTTCACCTACTGCAGTAAAAGCTATGCAGCCCCTTGTAAACTATGAAAACTGTCCTAGCAGTTTACCGTTTTCAGTAAAGGGGCACAAGTACTACACCAACCAATAATAGAAAATTCCAGGCTACAACTGCCACTCCTTTCTCTTGGGCCTGAAGTGCATTAAAGTGAAGAGGCTATGGGAAGAGCCATGGCATCTTAACAGGCAGAAATTGCATCCAGAGATCAACCTGTGCAGCACCTATACTACTTACAAAACACACTACATCCATCACATCTGTCAGACTGGAAGAAAAACAAGTTAGAAGGAAAAAATAGCCTCTCAACTACCTTTTCAATGTTAATATCAACAAGTGACATATTTGATTAAGGCTCACATTCCAGCAAGGGCCCACTGTCACTGCCAAGTTGTTGTGTGTCTTCAAATCATTTCAACTTATGGAGACTCTAAGGCAATCCTATCATAGGGTTTTCTTGGCAGATTTGTTCAGAAGAAGTTTGTCATTGCTTTCCCGAGATTGAGAGCCCCTGAAAATTATTTGTTTGCTCACCTGCCTCTTGCTCTAATCTATACAATGGAGATTGTGAGAAGTATCCTGCTTTCTCACTAGCTTTTTACAAGGCAAGCAAGTTCAGCAATTATGAGAAAGATAAGGATCAGCAGCAGCTGGTGACAATGACAATAAGATGGCAGACCACCTGAGGGAGGGGCTCACTGCATTTAATCTAAAGGTCATAAAAACATCTGAAGCCAGCATTGTATCCTGAAAGGTAAAGCAGGAATTTAAAGTAACTAGGGTCCAAAACAAACAGCCCAGTAAAGTTTCCTTCCAGGGAGTATGGCATTTAGATGCAGCACACTCCCAAGCTGACCAGAAGCCACCAAGCTGTTTACACATGGGCAGCTTCAGGGAGGCTTGGGGCCATGGTGTTTCAATGCCACACACCCAGAAGCCACCCAGAGCCGGCTGCAGCTGTGGTGGGGTAGCTTCAAACTGCTCCAATGAAGACAGGATCATTTCTGCTCCTATTTGAGCCGCATTCTGGCCAGATTGGGGTATCAGCTCCAATCTGACTTTGGGGCAGTCTGTTTTGCCCCTAGGACTAAGCACAAAATACTGTAAAAGTTCACAGTAAGACAGAGAAATGTTCAATGGCTAGTAAAGAGGGAAAACTGTACAAAGAATATCCAGAAATATCTTTCATAAAGTCTATCTTGTATTGGACAGAACTTCACTCATTACAGAAAAGCATCAGAAACAAATGATGCCATTATCAATATTGCCGTACTTTCTATAAAAGTGTTAATAAAGCAAATGCTGTCAGGACAATCAAAATGGCCAAGTATTAGATTCTGTGTCTTATAACTAAATACTTGTGGATACAATTTCCAAAGTCTGCTACTAATTCACTCAGTTGTGACTACTGCTACTGAGACTTGTTCTCCTATGTAAGTCAGAAATATAGAATCTTTTGCCATGGAAAACTATAAAAACTATAAAGCAATTCAGCTTCAAAATATGACAGATTTGAAGGGAAAAAATGTAACAGTATGAAATCTGTAGGACTTTGAAATGAGAACCTTGGAGGCTTCCCAAAAAATTACACAGGAATCACAGAGTAGCTTCATGCCTAATGGCCATATTCTTAATTTATAAAAGAAATATTAGATAAGTTTCCTTCTGTGAACAGAACAGGACTCACATTCACAGAACAGAGCCTTCCACAACCCTCCCCATTAGCAATCTTTAGCATTTTCAGACACTCCCTGAAAATGACTATGAACATGGGGAGCCTTGGGAAGGACACAGAATATGATGGAAGGAGCTACACGGTTGGAGAGAACTGGCAAATATCACTCCCCTTACCTAAATGGATGAGCAAAAGATGATCCATGCCAATACATTTTTTATTTCTGAAATCATCAAAATCTGTTTTCACTTTTTTTTCTTACAGTGTTTGTTTACAACACTGTATTCATACCAAAGATACCAAAGATAGTAAAAATGATTTATAAATAAGTGTGATAAAACATCCAATGTTCTTCTTGTGCCAGATAATGTTTTGCAAAAAGCAGATTTTTGAGAATTTGAATAATATAGCTGTTCATTTAATAACTGAGATCCTGCATCATTAGATGCTATCACAATGACAGAGCTCTGAGTCTCTTGATCCAACTCCTCTCCCCCCCCCCCCCCCCCCCCCCCCATCCCATCATATAAGCCTGGCACCTCTGCTAATGGAGAGTTTTTCGAAGCACTAGGGAATGGGCAGTGAGCAAAAAAGCTTCAGTCTCTCTCAGCTTTGAGACAGCAAGGTGTTTTGACACTGTCACAGCTGCTGTTGCAGAGAGCCTCACTACTAGGAGAGGAAGGGAAGCTCCTTTGCTCATCACTCCCTAGCACTTTGGAAAACCCTCCATTGGCAGAAGTACCAGGCTTATATTGTAGGATTTGGGGAGCACTTTGGGTCATTTGCACTGGAGCAAGTTCGTAAATATGAATTCCAAAAAATTACAGCTTCAGAGTCTATGATATGAATTCAAAAATACTGAACAGAATGCCAGCCATTAACTTTAACATGACAATTCCTGTATACATTCACTGAAGGCTAGAAACAGTATCTGGTGAAGTCAATGGAAAAACCAAAATACATGTATTATTAATGACAAATTAAGCTAGATCTTTTCCAAAGGAATCAGTTTCTTTCAGGCTCAGGACACACAGGTAACTTTATACATGTTACTAGCAAAAACAACAGGACTTCTCTAGGATACCTCTAACAAACTCCTATACTGAGGATGTAAGTGAACATTAGTACCATGCTCTAAAAGCATCACAGCTTGCAAAAGGCTGAGGAAAAAGAAGTTGCTAAAATTTCTCTTATAAAAATGCCTGAGAATGACGTTTCTTCTAGATTTCAAAGCATGGCACAAATTATGATAATGATGTAATTAATATTCAATAAATCATAATAAAGAGACTCCTTGAAAAAATTGAAATCTTTAAAGGGTTGACATAAAATTTAGCAACTGATTGAATGTTCCTACTCAAGTTGGGAATGTAGGCCACAAAGTTCTAGCTGGTTCCCCATGAACACAAGCTTTAGAAGCCCACCAAAGCCTCTGGTTTCATTTTGCATACATGAGAGTAGATTCTGAAACCCCTGCCTTTCATTCCCACAAAACAGACAAAATAAAGGCAGTAAATGACATAAGTGGGATCTCTAATCTATCCATGGCTACCATGACAGAATTGCATGGCTCAGGCATGACATTAATGCAGCCAGTATGAAATTCCCAGCATTCCCCACCATTAGCTATGTTGACTAAAACTGATAGGAGTTGCAGACCAACAACATTTAGAGTGGCAAGATTCCCACCCCTCCTCTGTACTTTAAAAATTATTTAAAATGTATTCTGCTATGATTGCTTCCTATTTAACTACTTAAGTTACTGAGATCTGTTTAGACTGAACACACAGAATTATACAATGGACCCTCCACATTCGATGGGGTTAAGGGCACAGGATGCCTGTGAAAGTGGAAAAACCACAAATGAAAAGACACTATTTTTTAACACCTCTCTAGGAATCTCTAGATCCTCCAGGGCAACTCTATGAATCCATGAAAAATCAAATCAACAAAGTCAAAGCAGCAAATGTGGAGGGCCAACAGTATTTGTTTAAAATATTTTTTTAGTACAATCCTATGCAAGTAATATTTGTGTTCAAAAGAGCTTATTGTGGGGAAAGTACAGATAAGGGATGTATTTGTATACTACATATTGTTCTTAAAATGCCAGCCTTATGTTGTTCTTATGTACCATCAAGTTAAATTTATGACAATCCTGTGAATGACAGGCCTCCAGCCTTAACTTCACTGATTATACAATCTTAACTGGAAATATACTATATACTCTTACCCGGGAACAAGTCCCACTAAATTCCTTGGGGTTCACTTTTGAGGTGATGTCTGATAGATTTTGAGGATAATCAGAAATAAATGGCAATAAGACATTAATTTCCAAATAAGCAATTTAGGATTGTTGGTTAAAATTCATATTATCTTACTTGCTTGCTTTAAAGTGAAATGGTATAATTTAACAATTGTTATAAATTGAACAACTTCAACATATTTATTTGCAGCATTTATACCCCGCTCTTCAGCCACAAAGGCTCTCAGAGCGGCTTACAAATGGTTAATTAGCCCCCAGGCTTACAATCTAAAAAGACATGACACAAAAGGAGAAGGGAGTGGCAGTGGGGATGGGGATCAGGTCCAGCAGTTCTCTCCCTCTGAGGCCTGGACCATGGCAGATGGACTGGAGAGAGGGCTCGCCTTCTTAATTTAGGCTAGGCCTAATGGAGCTTGCCTGCCTCTCTCCCTCTGAAGCTGCGGAGGTAATGCAGATAACAGACCCTTCTCTATGTCCAGCAAAAGGACAATCCTTTGCCCTCTGTATACCCAGTGCAAGAATAAAGTGTAAGTGTAAAGAGCAGTACGTGTTGAATCAGGGCTTCAGTCTTGCAAAGAACTAGAGCACTGAGGGAAACAGAAGTCACAGCAAACACAGCAGCCTCTTCCTTCCTACAGCCCCCTGATGGTCTATGTGGTCTTCACTTTCTTTACTGTATGTTGTATGGTAATGCTTCCCACGAAATCCTATTTTTATAGTTCAGCCAGGCAAGGCAGCTGTTTTGGGTGGAGGTCGGTACCTGCTGAATCAGGGCTTCAGCCCTGCAAAGAGCAAGACCTCTGAAGGAAGCAGAGGTTCAAAGCAGTAAGTAGCAAACAGAGCAGCCTTCCTACATCCCCATGATGGTCTCTGTGGTCCTCAGTCTCTCCCCTGATGGCTCTTCTTTCCCTCAGAGGCCACAGCAGTGGCACTTGGAATGGAGGGAGGGTGCTTCAATATGCCATATGCCAGGTTTTGTTCAAGACTTTAGGTATATATTGTTACTGTTCATTTCTTTTAAATAGGCTTTCAAAAGTATATAGAGTGGGCCCTTGGCATACGCAGGGCATCTGTTCCGGACACCCCGCCCCACATATGGGAAAAAATGCGCAAGCTGAAGTTCCATAGAAATGAATAGTGATGTGCTCCTGTACGTGGCGCCGCACACACGCCTGTGTTGCACATGCCATTTTGTCCTCCTGGGCTTGCCATACACATAAGCTCAAAGCCACATACAGCAAGCCCGTGTATGGTGCAGGCACCCTGAATTTTCATTTATACTACTAATGTTTTCACTTTTGAACCAATGACCCAAATCCAATTGCTAGTCCCAGCTTAAGTAGTCACATAAAGCAATTACTGAATAGTAACTTCAACACATATGTAAATCAACTGATGTAAAGGAACTACTCTACTTGGACTAGCAATTGGAATTAAGTCAATATAACAACATGTGAAGGCTGTTATCATATGTACTTCTTTGGGGAAATTAAACTCAACTGAGCAGAACATACTTCTGAACAAATACAACTAGAAATGTTTTTTTAAAAAAACTATCATTATAAATGATGTTGTTTAAATTAAAATCAAATAAGTGTTTTGATTCCAATCCTATGCAAAGCTTCTTGGGAACAGGTTGTATTAAACCCAGTGATATTTTTTTTCTAAGTAAACATGCAGTAGACCAGAATGCTTGCTTCCCTCTCAACAGAAGAAAAATGTTTCAAAAAATTCAACTACTGTAGCAATCTCTGTAATGTCTCAGAAAAGCAATACAGCACGTTTTATAACAACTATTTCAATATGCAAAGGGATCTTGTAGCACCTTTGAGACAAAGAGGGGTTGCAGACTGCCAGAAATAGTGCAAATTGAGTCTACTTTAAGAGTTAGGGTTAGGGAATCATGGGAACTGTATTTTGTTGTGGCACCAGAGCTCTCTGACAGAGAAGGCTCAATGTCTCAGAAAAAAATACAGTTCCCATGATTCCCTAGCACTAACCCTAACCCTACAAGTGGACTCAATATGCACTATTTCTGGCAGTCTGCAACCCCCCAAAATAAGTTGGTAGAATGATCTTTCATAGATTTGAGCCCACTTCCTCAGATACATGTTTTCATTACCATTTCAATACCACTTCAATAGTATTTGCAAAAGCAAACATTGGAGGAAGCCAACATGAACCTGACTATAGAAAAAAAGGAAAAATGTGATGCCTGCACAGAAAACAACTTTCTTCAAAGAATTTCTTAATGAAATCACCATATGCAGAACATCTGATACAGTGCAGATAATTCTGGGTACTCTTCTTCTCAAGTATTTGTGTGAGCATCCATGTACACTTCAACCAATCAGGATATACCGTATTTTCCGGCGTATAAGACGACCTTTTAGCCTGCAAAATCTGTGGCTAAAGTGGGGGGGTCGTCTTATACACTGGGTATAAGGATAATGAAGATAGTGGTGCTAGAACTCTATATTTTGACTGGAAAATGGGGGGTCGTCTTATACGCGGGTCGTCTTATGCGCCGGAAAATACGGTACATACATTATAATTAGCAGTCCAATCCAATTAAAGATATTGGGGTCAATCTAAAACAAACAAACACAACTGCTAATAGAATCTTTTTAAAGGAGTCTAAATAAGATGACTTTATTTATTTGTTGGAAAACACATTTTTGTTATGTCTAGATTGCACCATACAAGCAGGAATATACTTTAACAGGAAAAATTTACAAAACAACATTAAGATGTTTGCTTGAGATGCATTTAATTAAAACTACATATGGAAAATATGATAGCTCTTTTTGTACTATGTAAGATTTTATGTGTATATATGCCAACTAGGACAAGATACACAGGTACATTATCAATGTTTCACAGATGTACACACCAGAAAGATTAGAGACATCCCCTTAAAGTATCATTGCAAATTATACTTCAGCTTCTAAAATGAATTATTCATATATTCAAGTCAGATGTCAGATTTACTTTCTTAAAACAACTGTGTATATAAAAATGATACATGTTTAATTCTACCCATTGAGCCTGGAACAACAGAGGAAGGGGCAATTTAAGGACTAGTTGTGTGTAGCCTTCTCAGGAAATATCCATCAGACATGTACCAAATGATCAAGCACTAAAAAATATTTGGGTAGCAACTGTTGAGCCCTTCCAAAAATAATAAAGGAGGCCTGCAATGTATCCTTATGCACACTTACTTGGCAGTGAGCTACAATGTCCATATGGAGGAGACTTCTAAGTACACTTGGCCCTCCATATTCACAGATTCCTTATCCACTCAACCATCCACAGCTTATGAATAATAACAAAAACATAAATTCCCAAAAGCAAACCTTGATTTTGCCATTTTATATAGGGGACACAATTTTACTACCTGATTGTATATAATGGGACTTGAGCATCCATGGATTTTGGTATCGGGGGGGGGGGGCTGGAACCAAATCCCAGCGAATACCCAAGTTCACACTGTACACATTCTGCTTATAATACATTTGCCATAAGGGATGAGAAAAGTAATATGGCCTCCCCTGCAAGAGGGCGCATTTAAAAATCTGCTTGACAGTGTTGAGCCCACCACACCTTACAAACTGATCCAGCCAAACCTTTAAAATACTAAGGGCCTTTGAAGACTGCTAGAAATAGTGCAAATTGAGTCCACTTTAAGGGTTAGGGTTAGGGAATCATGGGAACTGTATTTTATTGTGGCACCAGAGCTCTCTGACAGAGAAGGCTCAATGTCTCAGAAAAAAAAATCCCATGACTCCCTAGCACTAACCCTAACCTTAAAAGTGGACTCAATTTGCACTATTTCCGGCAGTCTGCAAAAGCCCTCAGTTCCCCAATATCCGGTAACTTTATCTACTTTAAAACTAGGATTCTAATTCTGAAACAGAATACAAATCCTTTTAAAAAGAAAAGACTTGGATTAAAACCGAATAAATAAACACTGGGGTTATTCCACTGGTCCTAATTCCCAAAGTTATGATATAACATCACATATAGATTTAAGAGCAACCACAATTAAATCCTCATAGAAAAATATCACACTGCTTGAACAGGACAAAGTAGGGATTTGAAGTGCCATACCTATGTATTTTCTTGTTACCAGACTGTTATATTGTAGTGTTTTAGATTATGTTTAGAAATGACAGATAAACAAATCTGAAGCTTTTTAATTAGGCTATTTATCACATATAAGGTTACATAGTTTTGTGCACTTACTTTCACTTGCAGAAAAAAAAATAAACCAAGGATAGCAGATCTTGTTGATATGTCTGCTACTATATCATCAGTTTCATACTACTTGCTCAAATGAGATTGCTCTTTTGCTATTTTACCTGAACTATTCTTATAGCAATGTAGGTATTTAAATCTGCTGGTTGGCAAGTTTTTATCTCTATAATTTTTAAAACTGAGTAGCTTGTTATGTGTGTTATTTTATTTTTGATTTGCTGGTCTTTGACCTTAATAAAGTCATTGATTGAGATAAACTTCAGAGGTGACTAAGGTGAATAACAATAATTTGTTTCAAATTATATTATGTGTCTTTTTTTTCACTACAAATTATGTGTCTTTTTTCACTACAATCTTTTCATGGTCAGTACAAGCAGGAGAGATGGATAGCTTGTCTCAGAAAGAATAAAAAAGTCCATCAACTGCTGTATGTGTAAGGCATCCACCATGGCTGTTGGATGCTCAGGAAGAGGCTGGTTTGTTTACTTGCAGCAGCAGCAGCATCACTTCAGCAGCACCCTGCTAAGGAAAGAACAGGCTATTCTTTCCTACTTCTATTCTTAGCACAAGGCGACGTTTTAACGAGATGATAAAACATTTATTACTCATTAACGACTGCCATCTACTTACTATACGTTTACCTCTAATCCAAAGCAAGCCAGAGGCCAGGGAAGGGGGGGGG
>CM034701.1:334531354-334542250 GCA_020142125.1 Phrynosoma platyrhinos
AGGGGCGGTATATAAATAAACCATATTATTATTATTATTATTATTATTCCCCTCTTTCCTTTCCAACCAGTTACATTATTGTTTTTTCAATATACACTCAAATTAGTAATAAAAATTGGTAGTAATAATCTCAATTCTGGTTTCGTTCTTGAGGTCTGTCCCACACCATTACTGTGTGATAGTCTTTGGTTTAATTCATTCATTTTGTGTTTTCATTGTTTGCTTGTAATAATTAAACCTGTTGAATACTGAGACAATAAAAGGCATGTTCAGACCACATTTCAAGTTCAAAAACCAGCTCAAAATCAAGATTGATCACAGCTTTAGCTGTAGAATACCCTCCTTGGTGAGACCCAGATAGTGCCCTTATTTAAACACCCAAGTCAAAACTTGGTGGCTCACCCAAGAATTTGGGGATTTATTGCGATCATGGCTTAGTTTTCAGTCTACCAGGATTTTATTTTGCTTAGTTTTTCAAATGTTTTAAATTGATTTAGATTATTTTAAGATGAGTGTGTTGATTGTACTACATCTTGAGATCTGCTAACAGAACAGAATGAAAATAATGTAATACATAAAAATTTCAAAGTTGGGAAGAAATTTTGCAAAATATTTCAACACTGAGCCATTGAAATAAAATTTAACTCACATACACTAATTGTCTGACTTCATTAATAGGACCTAGTATCCTATATCTATCCCTGGCATGGTGGGTGAAGCATAATCCAATAATTGGTGAATCATTTTAGTTGAAAAGCAGCATAGAAATACTGTAAGTATGTGAATAACTTTTTAAAAAATGAGTCTAGTTTGACTGTCAGATTTATATTTTTAAAAGCTATAAATATAAACTTTAAAATAAATTATTCCCAGAATGATGTATAACATTACATCCCAAACAAAGCAATTAAATAAGAAAGTTTTCAAAGTTCTTCACATTCTCTCTATAATTCCAAATCTTGCCCAATAAAGTTGGTTCTCAACAACTGAGGCGCTGTACAGACCAGCCAAAAGGGCCGGCCTGGGGGTGGTGTCGGGGCATGGTAACTGCATGCCTGCCACCCCGACTCTGCCCCATGTCGTCTTTCTTCATGCTGCCTGCCCAAATAGATTGCAATGGCATCAGGGCGTTCCCTTGGCTCCGCGTTTAGACATGCTGCACCAAAGGAGCACAGAAGAGCTACTACCACAGAGACAAGGGAGGCTTTTAGCCACTCTTTTTGGAGCAGCAAAGTGCCAGATTGGGGCTGTGGCATGCAGTTGCCACAGCCCCGATCCCACACTCCCAGGGGTGGCATGGGGTCATCTGTACAGCCCCTGAGTTAAGGTCATCTTAGGAGTCATCTGTACAGCCCCTGAGTTAAGTTTGAGAGGAATGTCTTGACTGAAACTACCTGGTGAGTACGACCTAAAGGTGAAACTCTAAACTTGCTAATACATTTGAAGTTTAATGGTGAAAACATACCTTTGTATTTTCAGTTAAAAGTGATGTCAGAGGATATAGAATTCCAAAGGGGTGGGGGGACCCTAGATTTTAAGATTATGAGTTGAAAAGAAACTTCAAATATTTACTAAAAGAAGCTGATGTTCACTCTTAATTGAAAAGGAAAACAAATTCTTTGTGATGAACAGATATATTTCCCAGAAGAAATCTGGAAAACATGACTGTTTTATAATGCTTTGTTTCTCCATTCCTACAGTCACTAGCATCCTGTTTTCTCAGTAGTACTTTGCTAACTTGAATGCTTTGTACTTTCAGGAAATGTTTTTGCAGAGGTACACTACTGATTTTATAGCAATCTATTTCAGTATACAGTACTCTACAGCACAGTACTTTATTTCAGTATGTAGACTTGTCTTTATAGCATTTGAAATAATTAGAACTGGCACAAAACAGGCATTAAAATGTGAAATCATTGTTAAGAAGTGGAAAACACATTTGCATTTGTTGCTACTGAGCTCTAGCTGAATGTACTCATCTAGGATAGCCATCTTAAAACATGGCAGCTTACACATTATTAAAGAACAAATACATTAGCACCACTGCAAAGTTATTTTGACTCATCATTTTGTTGTAAAACAAGCTGCTTCAGATGAAGGGCTCTCAGTGCTTCCCATCAAAAGGCATTGGGCAGCTATTCAGTTTTTCCCTCCTGATGGTTATCTGTGGGTTTTATTTCTTCCCATTGGAAGAAGCGGTAGGAAAACACAGGAGGGTTCTAGGTAGAAGAGAATAACATCAGGATCTGCCATAGCATTCTGTGAATGATTTGCACAATCAAGTAGTAGCAGCCAATAGATTCAGTGTCACTGAAGGTGGAAAATCCACTTTGGGGTTTTGTTCAAACTTTTAAAGGAGCAGTTCAAGCTGCTGGTCAAACAACAGGGATAGGATTCAGCACCTTGGATAGTTCCTTTAAAGTTCAAACTAAAATGTATATTCACTGCCCTGGTGATATGAATTAGGGATTAAAAACCTGATCTAGGAGTACTCAGACACATAGCTGAAACTGTAGAAATAAATTTAATACAGATATGTAATCTCATAGAAGGAGGCCTTACAACTGAAAAGATAAGCCAAGACAAATGCTTGATTTCAATGAGAGCTACTACATGGCTGCTTACATGGGTATTAGTGTATAAAATTAGCATGAGGAGTGAGAGAAATAAACTTGATAATTGGTCTATCAACCTGTCATAGTAGCTGAATGGGGAACATGTGGTCCTCCACTTATTGTTAGTCTACATGCCCCAGTATTAGGCAGCATAGCCAATGGTGAAAGATTCTGGGAGTTGCAGTCCAGCAACATCTGGAGGGTCACATGCTTATCATTTCAGCTAGTGTGAGAGATGCTGTTGTATCAAGTAGAGGTAAGCTTTTACTAATTACATTAATCAAAAGAATTACTATGCAAGCAACCCAGTTATTAAAAAGTAAAACTATGAAAAGACTTCAGTAATACAAGATATTCCCATTGTTCATGGTGTCATAGACTTATTTGGTTCAATTAAAACACCAAACCAACACTCTAATAAGCATTCTAATAAGTAGCATTTAAAACCTGTTGTAGGATAGTTTAAAATCTGTTGTAGGATAGGTCAATGAATGATCAATAATTTCACTATGTGCCATTGGTATGACCTTTATTGTGATAACCAAAGAGAATGTGATGGTTAGATAGTTATGAAACCTCAAATTGACTCTTACTTAGGGTTTTCTTATCAATATTTATTCAGAAAAGATTTGTCATTGCTTTCCTCTAAGGTTGAGAGAATGTGACTTGTTCAGGATGGCCCAGTGGGTTTCCTTAGCTGAGCAGGGATCCAAATCCTGATCTTCCAGAATCCTAGTTCAACAATCAAACCACGATACCATGCTAGCTCCTAAAAGGTACATATCTTGACACACAAAATAGATGTGTGTTAAACCTGCCCCCCACATACAGAGGGGGCCCTTGGTATCTTCTGGGATTTGGTTCCAAGACCCCCTGTGGATACCAAAATCTGTGGATGATCAAGTTCCATTAAATACAATAGCATAGTAAAATGGTGTCCCTTATATAAAATGGCAAAATCAAAATTACTGTTTGGAATTTATATATTTTTCTGAATATTTTCAAGCCATGAATGGTTGAATCTGTGAATAAAAAACTTATGGATATGGAGGGGTGACTCTGTGTATGTATTCTATATATAGAAAAATATTTCCATTTAATCATATAATCGAAATATCCTTATTGCAGTTTGCCCTTCTAATTGTTATTGTGAAAACTTTAACAGAACCATTCCCTATAAACTCTTTCCACTAGTTACTGCACCAATAGCTGTTCCTCTATATATTATAACCACCTGAACATTGAAACATGAATATGCCTTTTAGTAATTTAAGTCTATCTCTTCTCCTCTCTTTCCTCTTTAAAATATGTTTAAAATGGCAAATCTAATGTCATGCATTCAAAACTCTGTACCAATGACAGGACTTTCTTCTCCTCTCCTCCCCCTGCAGCCCTCCCAGATCTGTTTCAGAGACTGTCAAAGGTGGAAAGGATCTGTTCCTTCACCATGTTGGTGACAGAAATTGATGGTGACATCAATTGAGCAATTAATTGAATACTATCCTATATGCTCCTCAGATTTTCTGGTATCTGTGCTAAATATATAATATCCATATGCCACCAATACCCTCAGCTATGTGAAGGACACCACGGATGTCCTACAGAAGATACAATCCATCCACAACCTTCCAGGAAACACCATCTTAGTCACCATGGATGTGGAATCCCTGTACACCAACATCCCAAACAAAGATGGACTACAAGCCATCAGGAACATCATTCCAGATAGGAACCTATCAGACCTAGCCACTAAGGTCTGCCAGTTTGTTCTCACACACAATTACTTCAGCTTTGATAACAATATATACATTTAAGTTAATGGCACCACCACTGGCACGTGCATGGCATCACAATATGCCAATATCTTCATGGCTGACCTAGAAAAACACTTCCATGACTCTTGCACCCAAAAAACGCTCCTCTACCTGAGGTACATTGACGATATCTTCATAGTTTGGACTCATGGAGATGACTCACTGAAGACGTTCCACCAGAGTTTCAACAACTTCCACCTCACCATCAGCCTCAGCCTGGAACTATCTACCGAACAAGTTCCTTTCTGGATACCACAATGCAGCTATAAAATAGACAGATAAGCACCACACTATGAGGGGGTATCATAAAGTTTAAATTATCACTTTAAAAAAATGACAGAAAGTTTGTTTTGATTTGTAGTTAACTTATCTCTACGTAGTCACTATCCAGATTTACACATTTTTTCCCAGTGTTCCTTGAACCTCTGAATATTGTTATTGTAGAAGCCTGCAGATTGCACCTTACGAGGATATTACACTTTAGTCACTTCTGGCACAACCTGTCACAAAAATAAAGGGCACAATGAGCTGATTTTCTCAACATCATGCACTTAGGTACCAATGATGACACTGACAAAATTTCATCAATGTACCATAATAACTTCTAGATGATAACTATTACTTTATGATATCCCCTCATAAGGTGCAATCTGCAGACTTCTACAATATCAGGCATTCAGAGGGTCAAGAAATGCTGGGGAAAATGTGTAAATCTGGGTGGTGACTACATAGAGATAAATTAAAAAACTACAAATCAAAACAAACTTTCTGTCAATTTTTTAAAAGATAATAATTAAAACTTTATGATACTCCCGCATATATCACAAATCCATGGACCACTACATGTATTTGCATGCCTCCAGTTTCCACCCTGAACACACTACTAGATCCATAGTCTACAGCCAAGCCCTCCAATACAATTGCATCTGCTCAGACCCACAAGACAGAGATGCCAAACTCAAGGAATTAAACAAGCATTCCTCCAACTACAGTAATAATAATAATAAAAACAGTACCCACCACATGAAGTGAAAAAACAAATAAACAAGGCAAGGCATGTACCCAGGACTGATCTATTACAGAACAAATTGAAGAGGGAAAATGACAGAACCCCACTAGTGGTCACATACAGCTCCCAACTGAGACTACTCAGATGCATCATCAATGAACTACAACTCATTCAGGACAATAATGCCACTCTTTCAAGGGCCCTTTACTCACCAACAGACAGCCTCCAAACCTCAAGCAGGTACTCACCTATAGTATAACACATGACACAGATGGGGACATAGGTACTAAGCCTTGCCACAAACCAAGATGCCAATTCTGCCCACACATTTATCCAGGAAATGTCATCACAAGACCTAATCCACAATATTAGGGGGGCCTTCACATGCTCATCCTCCAATGTGATTTATGCCATACTATGTCAGCAATGCCCTTCAGCACTCTACACTGGGCAAACAGGCCAGTCCTTGCATCAGAGGATAAATGAACATACATCAGACGTTAGGAATGAGAATACACAAAAACCAGTGGCAGGACATTTCAATCTCCCTGGCCATTTCATCAGAACAGCGATCATTGAACAAAAGAACTACAAAGATAGATTGGAAACAGAAACAATATAACTGGAATTCATCCATGTGGCCATGAAGAAAGAAAGTTCCAGTATTTGGCTATATCTTTGCTACAATTTTTTTCTTTTACAGTTACTTTACAAGTATTGGCAAATGTAAAAAAAAATCATGACTGAAAGAACATTTCCTTATTGCAAATTTCTCAGTGGATGGGATGTAAAATTTTGTGTGATCTCTGAGTAGCCCTTGGATAGTGTCCAAAGGCAACTGGGTTACCTAGCTTCCTTTTGCCTCCTACAGCATCACAACCCCAGCTGGTTAGCCATAATGGGGAGCGGGGGTGTCCTCCAGTAAGAATCATCTGTAGATTTGGTAGCTTACTTACTTTGGGGGAATACAGACCAGCCAAAAGGGCCAGCCTGGTGGGTGGAGTTGGGGCCCCAACGACACTGTCATGCTGTGTGCCTCACTGCACAGCGGGCAGCACCAGGGTGCTCCCTTGGCACAGTGTTCAGACACGCTACACCAATGGAGTGCAGAAAAGCTACGACCGTAGCTTTTTGGAGCAGCAAAGTGCTGGATCGGGCCATGGCTCTGATCCAGCAAGGAAAAGGGCTGGCTGTATAGCCACTTACTGTATTTATACCCTGCTCTTCATCCAGAAAGGCTCTCAGAGTGGCTTACAGATAGTTAATTAGACATTTCCCTGCCCTCAAGCTTACAATATAAAAAGACATGACACAAAAGGAGAAGGGAATGGCAGTGGGAAAGGGGAATAAGTCCAATGGTTCTTCTCTCCCTCTGAGGCTGGATTATGTCAGATCTCAAAGAGGGAGGGCTCTTCTTCTTACTTTAGGCCAGGCTTAGCTGTCCTGTTCCACCTCTTCATCCAGGTTGTTAACTAATGAAAGTGTACTAGCTGTATTCTAAACATGATTTAAAAAATACCTACATCTGACATGATTTGGTCTTTTTTAAAGCCATCTTGACTTTTAGGAATTATTCCATGGGAAGGGGTAGTGTTGAAGATACATTGGATTTTCCTAGCATTTTGTTTCCCATTTTCTTATTTGAATTGCAGTTTATTGCAACTCCTCGTCCTTCACTTTTTAAAATTAAAACTATGCATTAGGTTTGTCCTTGTCACCCTCTTTTCTGCACTGATGTTAAGGGATATTAATTTTATGACAAAACTACTTCACACAGCAAGAAAAATAATGTGGTGCTCTTTAACACAGAATGTTGTGATAGCATTAACTATGTGGATACATAGCTAGAATCCATTAGCCAAACTGTAGCATTGTGTTCAAAGGTACTATCAAATATCTGGTCTGTGTGCTGTGGCTTACTGTATGGAGTATGATGGAAGGAAAGCTAGACTTGTTATGTTCATTGATAGTAGTTGGACATAAAGACAAATCAAGAGGCAGTTAGCGGTGGGTGTCCTAAATAATAATAATAATAATAATAAGTTTTATTTATATTTCTTGCCTCTCCATATGAATCGAGGCGGGATTACACAATAAAAAGAATACAATGTACAAAATATAAACTTAGGGCAGGCAACTGCTTCAGCCCCGAGTCCTCCAAGGACCGATGGTGGTGGGTGCTGGCAACATGGACCTTAAATTCTCCTAAGACTTTTTCTGATATTATAATAGTGACTGACAGGTGTTGCACTTTGCAAGGATCCTTTGGAGGATAAGGTGATAACTGATGGGACCTCTCCTAGTCATCTAGATACACAATCTTGAGCTCCATCTGAATGTTTCCCTAGATAGATAGATAGATATTATTTATTTAACATATTAATATTACATTTAACAAGAGGCAGGGTACAATAAAAACATGCATCTATATAAATATAAAATATAATATAAAACTCATTTTTAAATATCCAGTTCACTTTTTTCTTTTTTATGTCTCTCTAAAAAGATAACCAACATGGAAAGCCTGGTGAAGGAAAAGGATTTTAGCATGTTCCTTTTAATCATTAGTGCATGCCTTAATTCCAAAGAGCAGGGGCAAATATACTGAATCCCCTTTTCTGTGTTGCAATTAGATTAATCAAATACATTGTGCAGAGAAGTATAAGGGATAAGGTGGTTTCTCATATAATCTGGTCTCATATAATCTGTACACTAACACCAACATGTCAGATCAGTAGCCCATAGGTATCTAGTGCAACTCTTTTAGAAGAACTATTGTATGAACTGTTGCATGTATGATTGCCTTGTCACGTGTTTCACTCAGTTCCTAGGAATACTATCTGGTGCTTTTCTGGACTAACATCTGAGTTGGATTCCAAGGTTGTTGTTGTTGTTGTTTGGGGGGGGGGGTTATTCCAAAAAAGCAAGTCTCTAACTCTTGTATGAGTGACATTATGAAAATATAAAGTCACTCCTATGTCCAATTGTTTGTGAGAAACAAGACTGACTATCAAAGTGTTTAACCAATGAGTGAAGTTATTTACTTACTTACCTACTTACTATCCCACCTTTCTCCCAATCTAGGATCCAAGGAGCTTCACAATCTGAGTTAAAACAAAATATTGTTAAAATAATTAATAGTACAAAAGTGTTTTTTAAATAAAACAATCTAATTAAAAACATGAATTTGAAATAGTTTTTAAAGGCAGCTAAAATATGTTAGTAATGATAAAATTGCAAATACAAGCACTGCACACTGCAATTGAAGAACCTTCTGCAAGAGACACTTAACATTCAAAATCCTAGGTAAACAGAAAGGTCTTTGCTTGCTGGAGGAAAGAGAGCACCTAGCCTCCCATGGGAGAAGATTCCACAGTCTGGGAGCAGCAATTCCCAGTGTGTCATCACCAAACCAGGCACCAGGACCAAGATACACCCCTCTCCTAAGTGCTGTCAGCATTGATAGTGTCAACAGAGTTATACAGCTAGACATGACCTATTGTCTGTCAATACCAGATTCCAATTTCCTAGGTCAATGTTGAAACTGAAGAAAATTCTAGCCTTTCAGGGAAAATATAGCTGAGGTCTGTTTTTCAGAATTCCATGCAAAGTTTGTACAGAAATCAATGGAGCCATTGAAGTCAAGGAGGGAGTATGCAACAAAGTTGAGTGAAAACTGAAACAGAATTATAACTATTTTAGATTCAATGGAACCTTTAAGTGCTTCTGGCTGCTTTCTGGAATATAGATATTTTGTCTGTAATGGAGACAAGAGTTGATTCTTGCAAAAATTTTATGGCTACAGTCCTGTTCAACAGGTGAATTTGGTGGGTGTCTATCTAAAAAATGGCTTTCTGTGCCATTTTCCAGAATACAGATGTTATGGCCAAAGCACACGCAAGAAGTGTTTTCTGTCAATGTTTTTGTGGCTTGTTGAATCACTTCCATTTTATGCAACTAGTGAATTTAGTTGGTATGGCCATTTGGAAAATGTGTTCTTGGCTCTTTCCTGGAAAATAGATTTTTACCTGGAAGAGGTAGATTCTTGTAGATGTTTTGTGCCTCGTAGCAACTCTCCTATCTAGTCTTGTACAACTGGTGAATCTGGTAGGCATAGCTATCTGGAAGGTTAATTTTCTAGGTTATTTTCTGGATTACAGATATTCTTTGTGGAACAGGTATCCTCATCATTTACTACACCAGGAATATATAGGTCCATTTGATGTAGTTCCTATTTACTATTATTCTCCAAAACAATCCTTTAAATTGCATATGCTGAGAGGTAATGATGTCCCAAGTTCACATGGTAAATTCAGTGACCAAACAGGGACCTGAACCTGGGTCTCTCTGTTTCAACTCCAGAACTTCAAATACTACTCTTAGTTCTCAGAAGAGTAGCTACTATTTAAAAAATGGTACCAAGCTGAAACATAGTGAATGGAAATGATTAATATGCTGAGTTTTCATAATTGGAATACAAATTATTAATATGCATAATATGCAAATTAGATGACAGGCTGTCAAAGGCTGGGATATGGCACCCTTAGTTATACGTTGGTCATAGGTTACTCTGTATGTCAGTCTAGCCACTGCATATTGCATAGTTATAATTTAAGCGGCTAGCGGCGGCGGTGGCAGAAGCCAAGAGGACTCGGGGGGCATAAAAGGCCTGCCCATTCACCACCACCCCTGGAAGAAGCCACGGAAGTGGCCAGTGGCAGCAGTGGCATGAGCCACAAGGACTTGGGTGGGGCATAAAATTGGGAAGCCAATCCAGGAGTGAAGCAGGGAGAGTTGGACCAGCTCCTCCCTTTCCACCAGCTGAGTCGCTGGAGTTGAGACAGGAACAGCAGGGCGGTGGGTAGCCTAGAGCCCAGAACTGACCACTACCACCTGTGGCAGAGAGAGCAGCGCCAAGACTGCTGAGAGGCCGGGCAAAGCCTGGGAGGACTCGGGAAGGTCAAAGGGCTCACCCAATCTCTCACCATCTAAACATATAGAGACTGAGAATTGGAATAAATAAGATGCCCAGGTTGTGTATTTGTGGGTATCTTGTGTTGGGACTCCAGGGGCTTATAAAACAACGGACCAGATGCAGCATAGCGAGGGAGAGCTGATAGATGACTCTCTGGGAGCAGCAATTGAGGTGATACAGGGGAAGGGAAGATATGGTGAGAACAGAGTGGAACCATGTTACAAAAGAAGGCAGGTTCAATGTTTAAAAGCGATCCTGCCTTCAGACCACTCTGTTGCCCAAAGTAAGCTGGGGAGCTTACCAGCCTTGCCATGGAACCTCACCTTGCTCCTTTGTAATGCCAGGTTGGTGAAAAACAAAACCCATATCATCCATGATCCTCTCATCGATGAAGAAGCCGACCTGGCATGTTTTACAGAAACCTGGCTGGGGGACAATAGTGCCATTACTTGGAATCAAGCTCTCCCAGCCGGGTATTCTGTG
>CM034701.1:334551875-334569614 GCA_020142125.1 Phrynosoma platyrhinos
ACCAAAACCATGAGCATGGAGTGGAAACATGCTGATTCCCCTCCCCCCAAAAAGGCAAAGGTTCAAAAGTCAGCAGGGAAGGTCATGCTCTCAGTTTTTTGGGACTGTCATGGAGTCATTCTCACAGATTACCTTGCAAAGGGACAAACTATCACTGGCATATACTACAGCAATCTTCTGGACAAGTTGAGAGATGCTCTGAAAAAGAAAAACCATGGTATGATCTCCAGAGGCATTCATCTCCTAGCTGACAATGCATCAGCTCATTCAAGTTGCAGTTAACAAAGCAAGGGCATGTGGCTTTGCGGTCTTGCAGCATCCGCCTTATTCTCCTGACCTCACACCAAGTGACTTTTTCTTGTTCTCATAAATGAAAAAAACCACTGCAGGGTCACTGATTTGACAACACAAACATCATTCATGAAATGGAAGAGTGGTTTAAGGCGCAATCTGCCAATTTCTATAATAATGGTATTTGGAGGGTCAAGAAACACTGGGGAAAATGTGTAAATCTAGATCAGGGGTAAGCAACCTAAGGCCCGGGATCCAGATGCGCCCCCCCGAGGCCTTTGGACCGGCCCCAGGCTGGCCCTGCCGTCGCCGCCGCCCCCCACTGCCTCCACCGCCGCCCGCCATGATGATATTGATTATTGTTGTTGTTACTTGTTCTTGGGGTTTTCTTGGCAAAATATCTACAAGGGTTTTGCCATGGCTTTTCTGGGGCTGAGAGAGTGTGCATGCATTTTTTTTAATTTTAATTTTTTTTAAAAAAATATTTATTTATTTATTTATTTATTTTTGATGCTTTGGCCCCCCAATTGTCTGAGGGAGAGCAACCTGGCCCCCGGCTCAAAAAGGTTGCCTACCCCTGATCTAGATGGTAACTATGTAGAGAAAAGTTAACAACTACAAATCAAATCAAACTTTTTGTCAATTTTTTAAGGCAATAATTAAAACTTTACGATACCCCCTCATATGTCGCCATCCTGACATATTCCATAGTGATAATGGATATCTGTTGTCAATGTTTGTTCATTTTAATTGTGGCCCTAAAAGTAAATGAGACTTCTGTTCCTGGATTACTTACCAGATGTTTATACACTCGGGCAGGGGTAGGCAACCTTTCCACTTTAAGGGCCGAGGGACTACAGCTCCCAGAATCCCAGGAGCTATTGGCCAACATGGGACTATTGGCCAACACGGCTGAGGCTTCTGGGAGCTGAAGTCCCTCAGCTCTTAAAGGGGAAAGGTTGCCTACCCCTGCACTAGGGCCTTGATCCAGATAAAAAATTGTGCCCATGTCCTACTTAAATCAGTGAGACAAGTTATTCATAAGTAAATTTGATTTCTTGTGATCTCCCTTACAAGTGTTCTACACTCACTCACTCTTACTGCTAGAATGGTTCATATTACTAGATGAAGGACGTCATTAGCTGCCCCGATTGCTTTGCAGAGGGGCAGGGTATAAATACATTTTATTATTATTATTATTATTATTATTATTATTATTATTATTATTATTATTGGATAAATTATCATTTCCATATGATCATAATTATTGTGTGAATATATTGTATGATAAAAAGTTATCTAGTGGAGGACCTGGAGGTCTAGTCAGCAGTAGTAGCACTAGAGTTTCTCTCTGTATGATTGCTGCCAGACAGTTACAGATTATTATTATTATTATTATTATTATTATTATTATTATTATTATTATTATTATTAATATTCCACCTTTCTTCCAACAGTGGAACTCAAGGTGGCCAACAACACTTCAAAACAATACAGCTTAAAAACACTACAAAAGTTAAATGAAATTATAAAATATACAATTAAACAATCATATATTAAAGCAATTAAAATATTAAAAAGCATTTCAACCAATAAAAGTTAAAAAAAAAGAAACCTATATACAGACCCTTCAAAACTAGCACCACACAACCTTAAGAGCCCAACCTCAATAGACTGTAAAGACCTGGTGGCACAAAAATATTTTAACCTGCCATCTGAAGGAGAACAAGGATGGGGCCAGTCTGGAAGGGAGTTCCAAAGTCTGGGAGTAGCCACCAAGAAAGCCCTCTTCCTTGTTCCCACCAAGGAAGGGAACTAGATAGGCCATATTTCAGAGGAAGGAACTGACAAAACTACCTCTGAGCACATACACACACATACATGGTTATGATATGGTGTCTCTTTCCACAATATATGTGCTCATTGAAAGTCCTATGCATATTTTCCTGAGAGTATATCACACTCAACACAATGGCATGAAATGGATCACATTAAACTGGAATCCTAACCACATGTACTGAAGAATAAAACATATTGAACACAAGATTTTTTTTCCAAGTAAATACACATGAAATTATGCTATTGTTATGTGATTAGTGAAAATACCTGGCTTTGCTTGAGTTGAAAATCTATTATTCCTACCCTCACTCTTTCTGTCTCCCAACTTCTGTCTCCCAATTCATTTTGTTCTCTTGTTCTCTCTCTCTCCTTTCTTTAAATCATTCAACTTGTACCATTTTCATCTGGATTAGAAATCCCCTTGTCTCCCTCACCTTAGTGCTATTTCTCTTTCCTTCTTTCCAAATCTTTTATTTTTTCATTGTTTTCCCCTGTACCCCATTATTTGCTCAGTCTTTCTATCTTGAAACTCTTCTCTTTGCCCTTAGAAAATTAGAAACCTAGGTTTCCTAGATTCTTTTCATGCAATGTCCAAGATGTTTTATGCAGTCACGCAACTCCACATTTTCTCCTTGCAGAACTCCTGTGCAACAAAACTGAAGATGCAGATACCCAACAGGTACAGCATTCCCATGAATGGGAATGCCACAAAGTTTGGAATGTTGCTTGAGATACCTAAAATCACTCAACAGTGCTTATGTTCAGTGTTTCCAACAGCATGTTTATTTATATATCACATTTCTATGAGAAAACCATGGTCAAGCTCAGTTATATAAGTCACATTTTGGTAATTTCAGAGGCTGAAATTCTCAGTTAGACTCTCACAATGACCAAACTCTCCCTGCAGACCCATCTTTTTCCTGTTGCAGCCCCCCCCAGCCATTTATTGGCAGGTGGAGAGTAAGGAGCAGCAGAGATGCATCTGGCTATATTCTTAGCGATGATTTCATTCTCTAGGACCTCCAGAGGACACCTCTTGAGATGCCTCATCACTGGGCATCCAGCTATAGGAACTATTAAATTTATCACACTGCCCTTTCCCTTCCTGTCATCCCAAGCTAGGACTGAGATGAAAACTTTTAAACAGAGATTTTATCGCACATCTCCGTGCTCAAGCAGGAGGCATCCCATACTTGATCATGGCATCCGTTACCTGATTCATACTTCTCCCACATTTTTTGAAAGAATAGGATTTTCCTGTTCTTTGCAAGATGCAGGAGAAGTGTGGATCTGGTATGGGATGTCATGATTGGGTACAGCATGCCTTCTGCCTGGGCACAGAGATGTGCGATAAAATCTGTGTTTAAAAGTTTTCATCCCACGCCTAGCTCAGGAGGAAAGGACAGGAAAGGACAGTGCGATAAACCCCATAGCTGGATGCTCCACCGCCCTGGTCGCCGTTCTCTCTGACCAATAAATAGGGGGCGTGCAGCAAGTAAAAACTGGATTGGGAGGAGTCTGGTATATAGTTTAAAGTTCAAAATTCAAACTG
The DNA here is from genome assembly GCA_020142125.1 of Phrynosoma platyrhinos. Taxonomy (NCBI): domain Eukaryota; kingdom Metazoa; phylum Chordata; class Lepidosauria; order Squamata; family Phrynosomatidae; genus Phrynosoma; species Phrynosoma platyrhinos. The sequence continues at coordinate 334,555,558 of CM034701.1, forward strand.
TAGCAGTACTGTACTTTGGAAAGCATAGGACTCAACTGAAATTTGACTTCAAGCAAGTTGCTACAATAATTCAATCATGCTTTCAAATAAAGTTTTGGGAAATTCTTTAGCTTGGAACATGTTTTGAGATTTTTTCTGTTACAAGACAAAGACAAAACTAGAGAGAGAGAGCAGGTTTTGACAATATATCATGGCATGTTCAGTCATTTGTGAACAAAGATTCCAGGGAAGTAATGTTAGCATAAACGTACCAAAGAGAAAAGTATATTCTGAGAACTAGAGTACTGACTAGAGTATCACCTGGAATACTTTATCCAGTTCTGGGCACCATAATTCAAGAAGGATATATTGACAAGCTGGAGTGTGTCCAGAGAAGAGCAAACAAAATGGTGAAAGGTATGGAAATCATGCCCTATGAAGAGCAGCTTAGGAAACTGAGTATGTTTAGCCATTCCTCTGCAGTAAAACTGCATACACCATCATGCAAGACAGGTACACAAGTATCTGTTTTGCTACATACACACAGGTATGTTGGCTAGTTTTGTCTTTGTTGTTAACTATGGGGAGGGGCAGGGGAACTTTGGATAGCATATGTTATATTCCAACAAAAACCTGCTTCAGATTTATCTCCCCACTGTCATGAAAGCTATCAGCTGCCCCAGCACATCTACTCTGCCATTACTCACTTTGTATTTCTGTTACTATGACCTTTATGTTTTTAAGATGTCTTATGAATTCGAGGGTGAAAGAATAAAGACCAATAATGAAGTAATGAATGAATGAAAGTAATGAAGTGGGATGCAGTGGCTCAAGTGGTTAAGATGCTGACTCTGTTGATTGCAAGATCAGCCGGTTGGCAGTTCAAGGCCCAGATGCTGCATGATGGGATGAACTTCTGCCAACCTAACAGTTTGAAAGCATGCAAATGCAAGTAGATCAATAGGTACCACTTTGGTGGGAAGGTAAACAGCATTCTGTGCAATCATGCTGGCCACATGATCACAGCATCTGATAACGCTGGCTCTTCGGCTTAGTAACAGAGATGAGCACTGCCCTCTATGGTCGGACACGACCTTGTCAACAGGGAATACCTTTACCTTTACATTTTTAATGAAGTAAAAATCAAAAGGCTGAAGCTTTTATGAGCTGGTTATTATGCAGCTTAGTTGAGTCAGTATTGCTATACAATAAAATATTTGTATAACTTCATCATGATTCTCTTCCTATTTCAGGCCCCATCAAGAACCCTATGCAAATGCCATGTACTAAGCAACTTCATAAATGTTTGGTTAAACTTTACCCTTGTTTCTGATGCTATCATCTCCTCTCGAGAACCACAGTAGATGATTATATGATGATAAGGCACTACGGTTACATTCCACAAACTTCAAACTCTTTAGTAGTTCAAACATTGCCATTTGCAGGGAAATAATGGTACAAATTACATATAAACTGGAAGCTAGAATTAAAATATAACACTGCCCAAATAGGTCAGTGTTTCAAATACAAAAGGGGGAGTGGTAGAGATGCTATTACTGTGGCATAATTGCTAACTTGCAGTTTTATAGAAAAGAAAAATATATTACTCTCCCAAGAGCTCCTGCACTTGTGGCACAGCAGGCTGTAACAAAAACTAAATCAGGAAGACTTAGTATTTCTCTATAGTGAGGCGAATAAGGCATGTGCTGACTAGTTCCTTTTCCTCATATCTGTTTCTGTCTCTATATTCAGTAGATATTTGTTAAATATAGAGGACAGAGTAATGAACTGTGATATTGTTAGTTTTATCAAATATACAAGCTATCCCTTTAAAAAATAATCTTTTATTGTTTACATTTACTGTAAGAGGCTGCACTGAAGGTCTGTTTCAGGCTGCAGTCTTGCTTACTGTGCATGGATTAGGGAAGGAATCTCATAACAAACTTTCTCTTAGCTTCTTCTACATCACTGGCCCACCTAAATGCTGACGTAACTCAGTGAGTAGATGCCATAGGTGCCAGAACTCCCCTCAGGCATTTTGTACAACACTCTTGTTCTAATTCAGTCATGCTTTTCCAGTTTTCTATTGTTTTATGAATTTTCTCTCCTTGTTATTTTTCCATCAAGCGGTGTGATCCTGCTCTTGTCCTTTCACACTTCACTTTACAAAGCTGAGCTGACTGGTTTATCACACCAGCAGTAACCATTGGGGTTGGTTGACTACGGGTGCCCCAGTGATCATGCTGAGGACAGACTTTAAACACGCATGCTGTGTGGTTCAGGTGAGTTTTCTTCAGTTATATGTCCCAACTTAAAGACAGCTAAGGTAAAAATAGACAAAGAAATTCAGGGAAGATCTCTTCTTACTATGACAACAGAATCACAGTTGACACAGTTAAAGTTTAAAAAAATACAGTAACTGTGATGGAGTGGATTGTTATTGTCTTAGAGGAATAGAGCTGCCTAAGAATATCCTTGCTTAAACTTTAAAGGAGCTAGCCAAAGTGCTGAACTCTATCCTCCAAAACGTTATTATTGTTGTTGCTGCTGCTGCTGCTGCTGCTGCTGTTGGATGATGGTGGTCATGATCTTCACAATATCTATATCCCACCTTTTCCCCAACACTGGGATTCTGGAGGCTTATATAAACACACATGAAGACATTAAAAGTTATTTTAAATGCAATTAAACAATATGTAGAATGAAAACCATTTCAAAATCCACTAACAGATAGAAGATGAAAATTAACAAAAACAGCACATAATTAAAACTCTCTTGCAGCTGATTCCTAAAAGCCTATTGGAATGGGAAAGTTTTCACTTACTGGTGGAAAGACAGCAAGGAAGAAGCCATCCTACATTTCCAAGGGAAGAAATCCTCAAGTCAGGGAGCAGACACCAAATTGGCCCTCCCTTTGTAGGATTGAGAGAACATCCTCCCTGCAGACCTTAACATCTTTCCATACATGAAGATCTGGTACTTCAGTTAGCCTGGATTATCACTGAAAGAGGAGAGACTAGAATTACATCCATATTATTATGCTCATATTAATGATAACAGGGCATACATACCCATAACCCTAAAGGTACCAAATCCCACCTGGCCTTGGAATCTAAGTAGGGTCAGCCCAGATTAGTACTTGAATGGCAGACTGGCAATGAGTGGCAGGTGCCATAAGCTATTAAAATCAGTTGTAGAAGCATGTAATTGGAGGGACTATGGGAAATTTTTGAAAAATAAGTGAAAAAATATTTTGCAGTAATAGAAATAACTTGATATTTACTTTATATAAAATAATAAAATGAAATTGGTACTCTTTCCCTCTGCTCTCAAGGCACCAGAACCTGTCTGATCTTGGAAGCTAAGGAGGCATCCTGGCTAGTACTTCAGTGGAAAACCAGCGATGAATACCAGATGCTGTAGGCTATATTTCAGAAGACACAACTGGCAAAATTACATCTGTGTAGTTTTACCAGTTGCTTGCCTCAGAAAACCCTATGAAATTCATGTAGTTGCCATTTCATGACCAACCATGAAATAACAAGACCAGACACAAGTATATGGGTTGAATAAAGACAAGTTTATGTACTTATACCTTATTTAATTGAATTTGGACCTGGGGATAAGCAAAGCAGGGGGGAGCAACCTGATGTGGGCCTAGATGAGGCACAGGTGTAAACCTTTGACCAGTCTCCCCACTTGGGTGAGACATCAGACCCTGGGGGCAATCCAAAAACCAGTGGTTGTTGCCCAGCCAAATGTTTACTGAAGGCAAACATAGAGGGCTTCCCCACGAGTTGCAAGACTTTGAGAGAGTAAACCCTCAGGTTGGCTTCAAGGGCAGGCTCCTTCTCCATTCCCCCCACAGAAGTGGTTCTGGAAACCATTCCTTCACCAAAAGGGTGCCACGGTGTACACTGATCTAATAAATTCTCCTCCATAACCTGCCAAGTGAGAACCTATTTAAGACACCTCCCTAGCCAGTTCTTTAGATCTCATCAGATGCAGTGTGGGGAAGGCAAAAAAAGAAAATCCTGGTAAGGGGGAGGGCACTATCTGATGCTGAAGTGACTAGCTTAGCTCACTGCACTGAGGGAAGATCCATGGGTCATAGTGAAACAAACCAAAGAGGGCATGCAAAGGGGGAGCAAGGCATGAAGTAGCCTCTGCCTCCACCCCCTCCAGACAGAAAGTATAGGAATTCTGACCTCTATTCATTGGAGGCTATCAAACCGCCTCCCATCCCTGCAGTAGTGGCACAGTTAGAGAAGTGCAAAGTCGACAGGCAACTTGAAGGCATATATATACATATATACACACACACACACATACATTAACAATAACAGCCAACCTAGAATAAATCTGAGTGATTTTATCTAAAAAGTGCTGGGAAAATTCTTCACAGCAGTCTGTTGAGTGATATGAGTTTCTTTGTGAACAGATTTCAAAAGACCTTTAACCACTTGAAACAGCTCTGCTATACTGCTTTTCAGATGCAATAGAAGCATAGAGGGAAAAAGGATTTTTTTGCTACTTGCACTGCCATGACATAGGCCTTCAAATAGTGCCTAGTGCCAATGTTCTGTCAGACTTGTTCCAAGTGTTCCACCAATGTTGCTTTAATCAATGTTACTTTCACTAATATTGCCTTTGTCTCACTTGTTTCATTGCTGCCAGCTCCCTAAAGAACCAGGGGTTGCTTTACTTCATTCCATGTGAAGGAATGTGTCAACTGTCCTTGGTATTCCTCTGTTGTATAGATCAACCAGGGCTTCAACAGAATCACCCGCAAAGGCAAAAACAAAACCCAAAAGAGCCATCAGGAAAACATCCAGATCCATCCTCTTCCTGGGTAAGATCATATCAGTCACTTCCCTAACCTTGCAGGAGCTGAATCCCAGTGAGTGTAAACTCAACCAGGGAATGATCCATTTGTGGAAAAGCTCCTTATTCCCAGATCACTATCATCCCAACCAGCACAGAAAACAAGATCTAGAGTCTGTCCAGAAACATGAGTGGGCCAAATACCATTTAGAATAGACCTATAGTTGTCATGGTGGATATGGAGTCCTGAACTACTCCTGGCAGGACAGCATATATTAGTTGTTGAGCACTGCAGAGAGTGAGCCATTGGTAATTGTAAACATCTAGAATTTTTATATCTTCTATGTTGAGATTCCCTTGTTAAATTTGCATGCCCTCTTTTTTAGATCCCTAAATAATGCTTCTAAATGTTCAACTTTTTAAAATTACTGTAATGCTAGAAATCAGGGGACTGAAGGAAACTTTCATTTAGGAGGTAGAACTCTTATTTGGGAGGATCTATGCCCTTATTTCCCCCCTCCCATTAAATCTCTTTTGAATTTCTATACCTAGAAACTTACAGCAGAGTATCTGTAAGGCAAGTAGCAATATTCAAACTTTTTCTTTTTCTTTTTTGTTTGGAAAGTTTATTATTTGCTCCTAAAATGCTCCTTTTGTACAAAGTGATGTTTCACTTGCCTTGCTATTTGCGTATCCATAGCTCTTCAGATTTGCAGGCAAAGCGATATAGGCTGAAACTACTGTCTTTTTGAATTCAGTTCATTCCAGTGGGAGGATTGGGGCCAGTCCTACCATTAGTAAGAGTGAGGAGCCAATTCTGGCTCTCATGCAAAAAAAAAAAAATGGTAATTATTTGCCACTATGTTATTATTATATTTGGTTATCAGGGATAAGGAGAGATGCTTGTACCAAAATAATTTGGTTGACTTTGGATTCTATCAGCCTTGTAGTTGTGCACTTTCAAGTCATTTCTGACTTATTATGTTCCTAAGGTAAACTTATCACAGAGTTTTCTTGGAAAAATTTGTTTGAGGGGGGAATGCCCTTACCTTCCTCTAAGACTGAGAGAGTAGGACTTGCCCAAGATCACCGAATAAATTTCCATGGCCAAGCAGGGATTTGAAACCTGGTCTCCTAGAGTCTTGGTCCAACACTCAAATGACTATACCACACTGGCTCATTTTTACCTCGGCTTGGGCACTATTTCTTGTTCTGCCCTAGGAATCAAAATATTTTGGCCCCCTGAAAAGTGTTTTAGCACTTTTGTATTTGTATTACTTATAAAAGGTGAGTTGGATGATACTACAGCTAAGTGGTTGAACTATCATACCCAATATGTACTCATTGATTGTTGGGCATCAAACTGAGATCTCCACTGAAGCTCTGTCCTAGGCCTGAGTTGGTAAAATTATTCTTTAGTACTATGATGAGTGCATGCTGCTTCAAAAAGCAAGTCACATGGCTGTGAGATACTTAATATGTCAGAAAATCAGCATCAAGCATCAAAAGGAACACAGACTGGAACACAGGGACAAGGTCAACAAGATAAAAGTCCAGAGAGATAAAGTCCTGCATTTAGGTATCAATCAAGTAGAGGATGAGAATAGAGGAGACTTGATTTGGTAGGAGTATGCAAAAATGTAAGTGTCTTTGAACATAGATCAGCAGTATGTATGAGGTTGCTATGTTTAAAAAGCTCATGCAATCTTAGACTACATTCAAGAAAGCCAAGTGTCAAAATAGGACAAGCAGTAGTTCCACTCTGTCCTGTGCTTGTTTGAAATACTGAATTCAGTTATGTGTATCACATTTAAGAAGGTTATTGACAGATTGAGTATGTGTGTGAGAGAAAGAGATCAAGATGATGTAGGATTTGGAAACCAGGCCCTGTAAGATCTAATGGAAAGAGATGGCTATGTTTAACCCGGAGAAGAGAAGATTAGTGAGAGATAAGATATGTTTCTTCAAAAACCACATATAACCAGAGTGAGTATACTTCAGAAGTTGTATGGACATTTTCAGCTCCTATGACCCCTTGGTAGGCCAGAAATGACCTTTCAGGTGACAGAAAGTCACTTTCAGGTGCTAAATCAGACACTTTTGGCTATTTTTCCCTGCTGTCTGGTTGTTGTTTTTTATGTTGTGGGGAGGTTGGATCAAGGTTTAGGGACAAATGGGTTTTCCAGGAGTCGGTTTGGCTGAAAAATGTAATTTTTAAGTTAAAACTTTTAAAAGAAAAATTGGGGAGCTTGGCCTGAACAGCATAAGAAACTCACCTCCTGAGCCCCTGATTCTCATCCCATTCCCATACTTCACATAAATGATGCATCAGAATTGTTTTCTGTTGCCCCAGATGGCAAGACTAGAATTTCTGGGTAGAAAATGGAAGAAACAGGTTTCAGCTAAACATTAAGGAATATTAAGCAGAGGTTCAATGACAATTTGTCAGGGTAATTGTAGTTGTGAGTCACCTGCTCAGAGCAGGGAGCTGGACAAAGTGGCCTCCAAGGTCCCTACTAATATTTTATTATTTTGGGCATACAACATTATATTACTGCTCTGGTGGAATGAGAAAGAGATTCTAATAAAATTATTTTCTTGCAGCAGTAGTAGACTCAGTCTTGGAACCTCTAGCACAGCAATTGTATCATGGATATGTGCTCCTGGTTCAGGAGTTAGCACCTTGCCAGTGTAATATTGCACTCCAGCAGTATATTCGTAACAACATTTGATTGTTGGGTGCAACTTGAAATTATGATTGCTGTGTAAACTGCCCAAAATGTAAGTGGACAGACTTGTTATTGTTATTTTTAAAAAGCATGTAAGGAAATATGCTGGAGTAAGTATACTCTTAGACAATACTTGAGGATGGTGTTCCGAACAATCATCTGCCAGTGACATAGCCTCATCCTGAGTTATGCAATTTCCATATATAAAGATTTAATGCAGTTATTTAACTATTTAAGCACCTATACTTAACTTTTGATTTCTGATGTGGATTTGTATTACATTAATAATCTGGAGTTCATTTTGGAAGTTGAAAAAAATACTGCAAAGAGAAGATTTTTTTCTAACAAAAAAAAAAAAACACTGCAGAAAAATGCAGTATTGGTATTATGCTGTGTTTTACTCTTTTCCACAGTTTTTAACTACCAATAGCACCATTGCACCATTTGGTGGACAGTGAAGAGAAAATGTAACAAATACATTGATTAATAGGCCAGAGACTAATGTAAGAAGTTTCTGTTTTATTGTTTCACACAGCTGTTCCCCAAGAAACCATGGGCTAAATCCAATTATTTAGCCCCAACTGGAGTAAACACATGTATGGGTTGTGCACAAGTGTTGATCTGCCAAGTTCTCATTGATTCAATGCATCTAGTCTAGTTAGGAGTAACCATTGTATTTAGCCCCAAATTCTAACTCAATGTTGTTTTTCCAGGCTATGTGAGAAATTTTGTATATAGCTTTCACCTGCAGTATATCACTGGAAGAAAGTGTTACAAAATGAATTTTAAATGCCAGGTGAAGAAATTTTCTAATGATCAGAAACAGAGGGTAGTATTGTTTTAAAGTGGGGAGGTTGGGTTGGGATATTCTGCTGATAATGCACTGCAATAAACTGCTAATTCTTTGAAGATATTGTACTTAAAATATGACGGTGCACCATGCCAAGAGCCATACACAGGAATAGCCACAAGCATCCCACACCTGCTGCTTGGTAAGCCTTTCACAGATCAGTCGTGTTGAGTGGCCCTTACAAGCAAAGGCTCAGACAATCCTTTCTCTGGCTCCACTGCTATTTGGATGTTCACCAAATGTTTCCATTTTAGTCATTTAAGACAATATTTACAGCAACAGCAGAGGGCCAGGTGCATATGTAAAATGTGTGGCTTTCTCACTCTTCCAAGCCATGCCAATGTAGTGAGCTCTATAATACTAGGTATACTTAGGAGAAAGTAACTCTCTGCATATGCAGTGTATATAAACAGTTCTCTGCTAGAACAGTGGATTCTTCTCAAATACCATACCAGGTTGGCTCCTCCAGTCATTGTTAATACAGAGTGATTTTTTAAAAAGTCAGCAAATGAGTCCCATCAGTAGTTTCTCTGAGGCATGCTTATTTTCTAGATCAGTCTTTTATCCTTACATAACATAGAACATTTGTTACAGAACATGACACCACACAAGAGTCTGGCATTCTGAAAGAATGTCCATTGACCACTGTGGGCAAATATATGATGGAGTGGACATGACTAACACCCCAGTTAATGACAGCTGATTTCTGGGTTGCAGTGAAATTCCAAAGCATTGCTAGGCTATTGCCCAGCTCCCTTCATGAAACAAGCCATGAGGAAGAAGTCATACATTTTATTACATGCCCAGAGGGTGCTGTGCTTCATGACTGAAGCAGTCAGATGACTGAATGTAGGAGATTCATCATGCCTAGATTCATCTTCAACATTTTCTCAAGGCTTCTGTGAAATGGAAGGCCCCTGGAAAATTCAGACTTAATTTCAAGCTATGCACTGAATCATCAGATAATTGCCTACTTACTTGATTATTTATTGGATTCATATAACTTACTTTTTTTGCCTACAGGCCAAAAAGTTGATAACTTACTTTTTTGGCCTATAGGCCACAGAATCCCCAACTAGCTCAACTGCTTCCCTGTTGTAACATGTAGTTTTGCTTTTCATGCAGAGACTCCCAATTACATGAAGAGTTTTCTAGGCTCCCAGTGATACAGAGTATTTGCCAGTGGTTTTGGACATCTCCAGTTTGTGTATGTGTGTACACACTTTTATAGCCTGTTCTTCAACCCTGGAAACAGAACAATCCTCTTTCTGGAGCAGCTCACAGTTCTCATAAATTCACACAAAGCAAAGCAGAACAATCATGGCATTATAAAACCAAATAAAGACAGGACCCAACAATATTTTAATTGTTTTTAAAAACAATTAAAAAGACATAGGAATTTGTGTAAGCCAAGAGTCCTTGGGGAGGGTGGGCATTAGATGCCATCAGAGGGATGGTGTCACCACTTTACCATAGAAGACAGGAAAATCTAAAGAAAGTTCTCTGGTGGAGATTTCACCATCAGCTAGATTTATAAGGAAGGAGCAGTCCACAAGGTACACTGGTCCTAAACTATGTAGAGTTGAAATGTCAAGACAAACCAGGACCTTAAATTCTGCAAACATGACCATATAGCTGCTTCAGAATAGGTGCAATATAATCAAAGTTCCTGGGTCATAGAGTTGTAGCAACTCTCATATGAGAAGTGATATTATTTGTTACAGAAGGATTGAGGTGGAAAATTACATTGATGAAACAGCTGTTTCTTAAATCAGAATCAAATTTTGAACAAGTTGAGTTTTGGGTTTTTGGTGTTTGTGTGTGTGTGGGGGGGTTAATCACAGGTCCCAAATTTTTTTCTTGCATGCTGTGGGATTTGGGAACTGTCTTTCAAAAACAAAAACAAACAAACAAACAAACAATGTTTCTAAGTTCTAACTCAGATAACATATGGGGCCTGCCTACATGATCGTTTTCTTTCACACGGGGCATTTGACAGCAACCTCCATGTGCCACTGCAGTAATCTCTGCCACTTCTTAATTTCTCATTACATCTCCATGGAAGTTGCCCATGGAAGTTACTTTTGGCTGAAAAAGTTACTTTTTTGAAAACAATTCCTAGAAGACTGCAAAGACGACACTGGGAGTTGTGGTCTACCCTGGAGCAGGATGGAAAGTTTGGAAAAATGTAAAGAAACATTCAGAGAAAGGTTAGGGAAATTACAGCACTGTTAATGCTTAAAGAGAAGGCTTAAAAGTAAAACTTCTACTATAAAACTGCCTGAGCCTATTTTATCTGGTAAATATGTGGGGTCCCAATCACACATCATGAGAGACTCAAAAACACACACGTCTCAAAACCACACAAGTGATAAAATGGATGGCAGAAGATTCAGGGTAAGAAAGAGCAACCTGGAAATGGGTTGCTAAATGTCACTCAAGGTAATTTTTCCAAGGTCTGTCAGCCCTAATATGTCTTGTGATTCTGCTTTTACTCCTCAGCTTTGGCTTTTTCTCTGATTCTATGATCTGGTTTGTCTTCTAATCCTGATTGTTCACTCTTAGTTCCCAGATTCTCACTGTATTCCAGAAGGCTACCCAGCACTGAGACCTGCACTCCACTGGAGAAGGAAGGGCTTCTTTGAAATTGAAATCCATCATTACTGCCATTATCTACTGTGCTACTGTATACAATTTTAAAGATAGCATCTACTTCAAATGAACATAATTTAAATACCAGTTAAGACATAACAGGTGGATGTAGCATATGACAGTAGGAGGGGAAGGGAGGAGAAGACATGTGTAACAGTAATAAGAACATAAGATTATGTAGATGCGTTGTGTGCATAATTGACAGGGTTACTTTTTAAATTAATGATTCATGGGTGTTTTGTTAGACTAGCTGGAACACATTCTTGATTAGAGAGCTGTCTGTCTCATTGTCAATTTTTAAAATAATTATCTAGGATATTTATATTAAAGATTACTCCTATTTTCATTTTCATTTATGCTGTTTTCATGAGTGCTATTCAATTTCATTTATGCTATTTCATCTTCTCCCCCCCCCCCCAAAAAAATTAAGTGCTATTATTCTAGATCCAAAGCTTTTCTAAGAGAGACACTTAATAAATTGCAGGCACAAGAGAATGATATGTAATATGCCTGCCTGTAGAGTTCTTAGAACTCAGCAAGGATGGTCCTTCACCATAAGCAACTGCTTTATATCAAGTCTGCCTTACACATATTCAGTCAACTATAGACAACTGCCTTGTATCAAGTCTGCCTTACACTTGTCTGCTTACGCTTGTTTCAGCTCTAACCCAATCCGATTGGCTGCATTTCTCCTGAGTTAGAGCTGAAACAAGATATTTTGCTGCTGGAGATGAAACATAAGATGGAGTCTTGCATGTTCCAAAGGAGACAGAACAGACATCTTACCTCAGCACTGATAATAAAATATTGTTCTCCACTCCTCTGGGTCACTGGTTAAATTTAAGGGACCCATGGGACTGTGTGTCCTACTTCTAAAGTTCAAGACAGAGGAATGGTCAGAGGCACAGAAGGAAGTGCTGGTTATGACCTTTAAAATTTTAGACAGCTTGGATCCAAACTGTCTGCATCTAAGGAAGTAGACTCAAGTTTATGAAAACTCATGCTACTAGCTTCTTTCTTTCAGTTAGGGGGGTTGCAGACTGCCAGAAATAGTGCAAATTGAGTCCACTTTTAGGGTTAGGGTTAGGGTTAGGGAATCATGGGAACTGTATTTTATTGTGGCACCAGAGCTCTCTGACAGAGAAGGCTCAATGTCTCAGAGGTAAAAACAACAATTCCCATGACTCCCTAGAACTAACCCTAACCCTAAAAGTGGACTCAATTTGCACTATTTCTGGCAGTCTGCAACCCCTATCCGTCTCAAAGGTGCTTCAAGATCCCTTTGCATAATGATTGTCTAGGCTAGCCTATACATTTGAATTCTGTCTGAAACACTATATTTCCCAATATGATCTGACCCAAGTTTAAGATCTTCAGGAGAGGACTTTCTCTCAGTCCCACTACTTTCATAGGCTGGTTTGGTGACAACATAGAAGAGAGCCTTCTCAGTGGCTGCTCCCAGGTTGTGGAATTCTCTCCCATGGGAGGTTTGATTGGCCTCCTCTTTGCACTCTTTCCATTGGCAGGCAAGGTCCTTTTTCTTTAAGCAAGTCTTTGGGTCTCAGTTCATATGGCAGAAAGGGCTCTTAATGAAGTGTGCTGTGTTCGTATCTTTTTATTATGTTTTAAATGTGTTTGAAACTGTTTTAACCTTAGAGTTTGTAAAAGAAATGTTAATTGGTTTTTTAAAAACTTTTGTACTAATAATTTTGTGGGGGTTTTAGTTGTGCAGTGGCCCTCCATATCCACTGATTCTGCATCCACAGATTCAAGCATCCATGGCTTGAAAATATTTCCTCAAAAAAGAATTCCAAAAAACAAACCTTGATTTTTCCATTTTATATAGTGGACACCATTTTACTATGCCATTGTATATAATGAAACTTGAGCATCCACAGATTTTGGCATTCATGGGGGGTCCTGGAACCAAACCCCAGTGAATGCCAAGGGTCCACTGCTTTAATTTGTTGTAGATTTCCATTAGTCCTGTGCTGGGGAAAAGGCAGGATATAAATAAAAGGAAAGAAAAAAATAAAATAAAATAAAAACAGAAACAGCTGAGTTGGGGGAGAAGAAGCTTCTTCCCCTCCTGGCATCTGCTGCCTGTGGCAGTCACCTTCATATTGGTAGAGCCAGCCTACCTGGAGATGGCAAAGGTGGAACCTGCAATCTTTTACATACCAAACACTTTTTCTGCCACTGAACTCTAGCCCTTTCATAATTTACAGTGGATGCCACTAAGAAAAACTGCTATGGACCATGACCTCACAACAGCCTAAAGTGAGTTTTGGAATTAATTTTAGGATTGGAAAAGTTGTCTCTGCTGGGACATAACAAGGTGGAGAGCCACAAAAGATAGGGATGAAATGCATTAAGTTTCAGTAAATTTCTGGTATATTTGAAAATAATAATAATAATAATAATAATAATAATAATAATAATAATAAAATGTATTTATACCCCCACCCCTCTGCAGAGCAATCGGAGTGGCTTACAACATTAAAATTTACATGAATACAATCCCTGTCACATCCCAAACAACCCCAAAACCCACTCACCCCTAAAAAAATATTAAACAATATTACAAGTTTAAAAGCATATTTAAGATAAATATATTCAAAGGAACCAACCCTCATTGCAGCAGAGAGTAGGGAAAGAGAGGAAGACTAACTCTTAGGCTGGGAAATCTAGTCAGGAAAAGCCTGCCGGAAGAGATCTTTTTAAAGCTGTTTAAACTGGTAATCTGATGGATCTCGTCCGGCAGGCCGTTCCATAGTCTGGGAGTGGTAGCCAAGAAGGCCCTCTGTTTTTACAGGCTGTAGCAAATTCCTCCCAGAGGACCTGAGTGCGCGGGGTGGATTGTACGGAAGGAAGTGGTCCCGAAGATAGGATGGACCGAAGCCATTTAGGGCTTTAAAGGTAATAACCAACACCTTGTACTGAGCCCAGAAACTAATAGGCAGCCAATGAAGAGCCTTCAAGACAGGTGTTATGTGGTCTCTCCTAGATGTTCCCAAGACCAA
>CM034701.1:334569714-334586419 GCA_020142125.1 Phrynosoma platyrhinos
GAGTGTGACCCCGTCTAGGACTGGAGGTTGTATCCCAATACCTAGTTTTGGGGCTGTTATTGCAAGCACCTCCATTTTTTCTGGATTTAGTCTCAATCTGTTTTTCCTCATCCAGTCCATTGCTGCCTTAAGACAGTCATAGAGAGGAGAGGCACCATCAGAAAAGAAAAGGAGAGAAAAGCTGTAGACATTTCTAGCACTCTTTTTCAGCACCACTTCTTTAAGGAACAGGCTCTGTATTTTCTTAAAATCAGAACACAACTTCAGTTTCTATCTTTCAACTTCCAGTTCCTTTATTAGCTCTCAAAAAAATCTCTCCTTGGTTAAACACACACACACACACGCCCACCAACCCCCCTATTTTGTTCTCTTCCATTTGCACCCTTCTTGGATGATGAGTTGTCAGCTCGATTGATTCCAATAGGTTAGAGACAGTTGCAATGTGCATTTGTGCAAGCCATTTGTTCATTCACCACACAGTATTCTGTCTCTACGGTGACATGCTGTTTGTCTTCATGGCAATGTGGAACATGGATAAAAACACTCCCTTAACCTCCACTATAATTGCTCAAATATTAAAAGCTGTTGAGTAGGAAGGAGACGGAAAGTTTTGCAAGGACTCCACAAATCATTGTATTTTTGCACAAATAAATGCACACTTGTTGCCCTTTTATTGTAGATGAGCTTTATGCCTTCACTCCCTTCTGTTGCAGAGATATTACATGTTGCCAGCATTTAAACCACAATATGACATTTCTGGGGAAATGCCATTTTCTCTCATCAGACAATTTAAGACTGGACTGATTTTAACCTTGTACAGTCAGTATTTGCTGAAGCATGGCAGGCACCTATTCATAAAGTAAATGAGGAGTTATGCTCATCCCTTTATTCAACTTGTCACTTGCCCAGGCCATTTTGTTATGTGTCTGTATTTTTGGTTTTTGTGTACTAATTGTTTAGCAATTAATGCAGTTTTGTCCCTCAAGCTTCAATTGGTATATCATATTCTTACACTGCACTTTCTGTAAGGAGCATCATTTATCCACATACTAACTCTAGGAATTTGTTTCAGCAGAAAGAAAATGATCTGCTCAAGGCTGTCCAATGAACACAGAGGCTGAATGGAGACTTGAAGCCAGATCTTTCTAGTCCAAGTCCACCTATGCTGCACTACTCCTCTACATCTAATGTTCTATGCATTGCTTAGGAATAAGCCCTACTGAACTCAATAATACTTACGGTATTTCTGAGCAGACACATATAGAATTGCTCCATAATTGTTCATCTTATATACACTTATGCAAACATATGAGCAATCCTGAACTACTGCAGCCCCCACACCTTGCACAATTGTAGCAGTTTGATACCAATTTAATAGCCATGGCTTCCATCTACAGAATTTTAGAATTTACAGTTTCATCAGGTCCTTAGGATTCTCTGTTAGAAAACCCTAGTGCTCTGTGGCAGACAGTGTTGTGTACCTCAGCAAACTGCAAACCACATGACTCCTTAGGATGGAACCATGGCAGTATTAGTATCAGAGCATTGTGCTTGTATATTTTGGATACACCACTTGTCTCCACAAAGGAATTCCTTCATAGATTGATCTCATAGATCATTCAGTCTGTAAAATTATAATAGCTTTGTGTACTGCTTATTGGAGAAAAGTTCATGTGAAAAGAAGGACATGGTTGGTACCTAGGCTTATTCCTTGCTGCTGACAGAATGTACATAATATTTTCCCATCCATATCTTTCTCCAGAAGTAACTTTGGGACATATAGACAGGAGATGTGTGTGTGCTGTCTCTATGTATCTGTGTGTATAACAGAGTGGGGGAGGTAAAATCATGAATGTCCCCACACCAGATTGGTGACTGAGCCTAATATTGACAATTATTCTTCACCCACTTGCTACCAGTGCCACTACAACCTCTGTGACAGTAACCTAATCTTGCAAGGGAGGCATCTATCTTAACATAAGAGGGAACACATTGCATCAGACAAAGGGCTGCATAGACCAGACAACCCTCTAATGGTCGAACAGATGCTTATGGCATACCCATAAACGCACATGGTAGTCAGGAGACTGAGATAACCCAAAGGCTCAAATTCTATTTCCAAAAAAGATTCAGATAGTGAAAATGTGAGGAAAAAGCCCTTTATTGGCAATACTCTTGTTTTTAGATTTCTTCCAAAAGAAAAGAGAAAAATTCTGATGGTTTGGGGGCAGCTAGTGATGTTTTTCTTCAATTTTGATGGTATTACATATGTAATGGAAGGTTTTGCCCCTTCTCATTCTAATTTTAAAGCCTCGGATGATAATTTTATAGTGTTTTGTTTTGCTGCTTTATGTATCCTCCAAAGTTTTTCACCCCAACTTTGGAGCTCTTGTTGGGGTGAAAAATAGTAGATAAACATAAAAATAAGCAAGCTGGGCTGCCTGAGAAGCAAGTTCATATTTCTTTTGGTAATAAATAATTTTACAACCTGTGGCTTCTATTATGTTGTACCATGTTGATCACATAACTCTACAATATTTTTGCCTGTCTCTTTTTGGCCAATATCTGCTTTCCCTCTTGTGTATCCTATTTCTCTAGCCTATGAGCTGCCAATATATAGTTCTGTTTATAATCTTTATGTGCCTAATACATTTTAGGCCCTATACAAATAAATAACCCTCAGATTTTAAAATAAAATCCCTAGCTTAAGGGAGATGATTAATTTCTACTTTACTCTCATGACCCATTTGTAAATTTGGGATAGCACTTCCCTATCTCCCAAAGACAGTGTTAAAATTGACAAATGATTCAGAAGTGCTCAGGTACTATAAAGCTGGGATCCTATTGCCATCTGTCTGATGGCCAACAACTGACCTGAGTCAGCTGCAGCCATAAAATGATAACTGTGATATGTCTGGACAGTATAAAGCCTCACCCCCATTTTTTTACAGTAATGAGCTTGTTCCTGGTCAAACTAACATGATCTGTGAAGACATATTTGCCAATATGTCTTTGTTTTTGCTTACATCTTTACATAAATAAATTGTTCAGATGCTCATCAGATCACTGGATTTGCTCACTGAACTATGTGAGAAAATTCTCTGAACGGAGAGATTAAAATGGGCATAAAAAGAGCTTAAGGACTGTGCCAGACAACTTCATAGGGCATTATTGGGCCCTGTGCCAGTTCCAGTAAAACCAAAGCCTGTTGACTTTGATGTGACTACTCAGGTGTTTGAATTACCCAGTCCCAGTGTAAAGATGTTTTAGCCCTTGATTGCTGTGACAAGGATGGTTACCTTTATCCTTTGGTAGTTGAAAGCCTTCACTGAGTCAATAGTCAATAGCTAACCTCAAACCTTTTGATGAGAGTGTTAGAACCACAATTTGTCTTCAATAAATTTTTGGAATAAGTTGTTTTGTGAAAACTCTTAATGTTCTCTACAATCCCATACTGTTTTACCTACTGTTTGTCATAACTCTAAAACATCCTCTGGAATCTGAAGAAACTGAAGGACATGGAGGAGTCAGGAGTTCATGGCTCCAGGTAACAGTGGCCTCTCTGAGTCTGAGGAGCTGGGAGCCTGTTCCCCTGCAGGACATGTCAGAGGATGCACCTCCTCCCTTTGAAGATTGTAGAAGAGATAAATAGAGCTCTGTAGGCCCCAGCATCTTATTAAACACCTGGTGTCCAGAGATACCTGCCTCTAAATCTCCTAGCAGTTTGCTAGTGTCTTTGCTTGCAGTTACGGTACTCTTTCTTGGTAAATGGCAGATTCTCAGTGTTTGTGTACTCTTGACCTTGGATGGGCTGTGACTGATGACTCTGTGTCTTCCTCTTGGTTGGCTTCATTTATCTGTATTACTGACTTGGCGTAATGACTTTTGGACTGGCTGACAACCTTGCTCTTGTTCCTCCTTTAATCTTGCTGGATAACCTGTGACTGACTTGGACTGAATTCCCTACCCTACTGCTGTTTGCCTTAAAACCATCTGACTCTCTGGCCACTTGCTAACTGTAGCATAGGACAAGGTTGAATAACTAGGACTATCTCTATCTCATTCCCTTTTGGATTCATAATCCCGTCATCATTAGCTTAAATTACAAATCTCTCTTTACTCATAAAGTGTGCATTGGAAAGTGTAAAACACACATCCTTTAGGCATCCTTTTGCTATAAGAGTGTCTTCGACAAAATGGCTAAATCATGTTAAAGAGAAGATATTTATTTTATGGCTGCACTCTTGCCAGTTCTAGCTGGTGGCTTCCATGTCACTGGAGTGGTGAATCTACTCTGGGTGCTGAACTTTAAAGGATCTATCCAAGGTGGTCAACATATTTTGGGGCATGGATTCAGCACCATGGATTTAAAATAACATTTATTTATGACATCTTTTTTCGCCAAGGACAGAACACCAGACATATATAATCAAGTAAAAAACAATAAAACAAACACTATCATATAATAAACATAAAATCCTCACCCACCACCCACCAGTTGCTGTTCATCTCAGCAGCCTTAGGCACACTCAGCAGCTTAATCCTGAAAGTTAAAGAAAGTCTTTAGCCCTTTACAAAAAATGAGTAAGATCCTTTCCCAGCCAGAGATACAAAGGAAGACTATTTAGCAGAGGCTAAAATCTGCAACAGATTTACTGGCCCACCAATAGAGCAGCCAGTAGCTAAATTCATACATAGCAGACAGTCTGTAAGCATACTTGTTTGGGAATAAATCACATTCAACTCAGTAAGTCCTACACTGAGTAAATATGGGTAGTCTTGGGCTGCGTGCCTCTTGCGGTGGAGATTTGTACCTCTCTCACATATTCAAAACTCCTTAATCCAGGGGTATAAAAGGGAACCAGGACTAACAGTTAAGCCACTTTAAACTAATATGCATTTGCATACATATTTAATGTTTTAGAAATGTTCACTCAGGGTGGATCTATCAGATTGAGGGGGGTATTTAAAATCTGTAAGTGTCATAATGGGAAAACAGATGGCAGCTAACTTCCTTAAAACTAGTTTACCCTTAGGAAAATGCCATGAAAACAGTTTGTGAAGCACTGCAAGGCAGAAATAAGAGGATATGCAGTTGCTAAGGGAGATGTTTTCCTCTTGACTCCCAATATGGCAATTTGACTGGACCACGAACACCAAGACTTTCAGTCTGTTTTAGAGATTTCTCTCGATTAACTGAGTAGCTTTAGGGGTACTTGGTTCATACACTTGTGATGCAGAGGTAAGAAAAGTTCACTGTGTGAGTGCTTTTCAAAAAGATTTTCTTTTGACTAGGTCACATTTGAGATGATTCTTTTTCTTGATTTAAAACAAGATGGGCAACAGTCATGGATCTGGGGGCCAACTTTCTAGTCAATAATACCTATTGAAAAATAACTATTTTTTGAAGTTAAGCACTGCAGGGGGCCATGAAAGCTAATTAAAAGGTAACTTGCAATTGAGCTCCCTCCCCCCCTTTTTTTTCTTGAAAAAGAATAGTTAGGGAATTTGGGGAGGTCAAGGCCAGAAAAATCAGCCTCGAGGAGTCTGCATGTGACCCCATGGCTTTATTTTGCCTGCTCCTGATAATAGGGGACCTGTCTCTGCCAACCTTTGAGGCTGCCTATCATAATATATAAACAGTAGCTATGTGAAGTTTCCATCAGTGATTCAGGATTGTAACCAACTCCAAGGGCTTCAGTGAAGATCTCCTAAGTTTAATTTATCTGACGTCCCAGAATAGTTTGACAGTTACTTTAAGTAACTCAGTAGCTTTGTACTAGTGCAATGTTTGTCATCGTCATTAACACAGTTTGTAGGTTAGATTCCATAACTTTATTTCATGTTCATTTTTGCTTTTTCCCTGAGCTACAGAGTCTTCATGAAGGGGAAAATATTGTCACTGAGAGAGAACTTGCACTCATCATGCATAGTTTAATGTGATCAGAATAACACTGACAGAATGTGCAATGACAAAGTTGTGTTTACAGATAGATGAATGACTAAATAGATGTTAAGCAGTTGTAGTTGTGATTTGGTAATGATTCTGTCTTTTTTTAAAAAAAATGTGAAATAGAATCTACCAGCTAAAACTAATGAGCACAAAACTACATTGATTTGGCCCAGGGTGGACAAATAGAACATCTGGCATATTTGGCACCAATGACACAGCTGGCATTGTTGGAACTGTTTCTGCAGAAGGTACAGATGCAGAAATGGGAGAATTGGTACAAACAGTGCAGATGGAACAGTTGGAACAGATGACAGTGGGCAGAGCTGGCGATGCTGGCACAGGTGTCATAACCTCAACAGCTGGCACAAGTTGTGACAATCCTGGGATTTCTTAGTGCAAGGCACATGTTCATTTTGGCTTTGGCTGCAGAGAGATAAGAGCATTTTATAATTAGTAAATGTGCCATTTAAAAAGGAACTTTCCCCCCCTCCCTATCCTTAAGGACATCCACCTCCAACTGTTAAAGCTTGGAATGCAGAACATTTTTGCAAATTATAATTTCCCAGAGAAAGCTGCAATTGATAAATACAGATTTAATAGAAGGCAATTAGACATTTTTAATTCTCATATAGATAATAATCACGAATAGGATTTCTTCATGAGAGATTTGTTGAAAAACATGTTCAGATCTGTATCCCGACCGCAGAGATTAAAGCAAGCTTTGTCAAAAAGCCAAAGCTTGTTTACCATCAAAATGGTGGGTTATATTCTCCTATATTCTCCTAATGCACAATGTATCACAGTGAAATGGAGGCTGATAAACACCAATGTGAACAGAATGGCATTGGGGGAGTTCTGACAAAAATGTGTTACTTGTTTGCTTAGAAAACGAATTGTCCACAAAAGCTTAGAATTACAAGAATATCTTTTCTTTCTTCTGTAAAGGGAGATAATCCAGAATTCCTTTCCCATTTGAAAAACACTTGTGTCCTTACTATGTACAACTTCCAAGTAACTCTTATGATAGAAAAGCTTTAGCCCAGACTGGAGAGAAGTGGGTGGAATCTTGTCCATCCCACTAGACTCATGCAAAAGCAACTGCTGCAGCTTCTTCTAGCATGTGTGCTCTAGATTAATAACTTTGTGGTCTTGACCTCACTTTGATGCTATTTGGCCACGCATGTACCAGTTTTCATCTGTGAAATGTTGGAGGGAATGTGAAACCAGCTTCTTGACAGTAACCCTTGGAGGTTGCATGGGAGAAGGGTAGATTTAGCCCCACCTCTACAGCCTCTCCTCTCATAGGGATATTATGTTTTCATCTGTATGGAGTACAAGGATGTATTGACTCAATTAAGAAGTTCCTTCAATATTTGTGTCTTGTTTCAACTCCAACCTGAGCAATTATAGTGATGGGCCTTTGACTTGTAATGAACAACATTCGGTTCTGAATAAGTAATGCTTCAACAGGGCAGTTTCATGTAATAAATGATCAGTGCAGAATGTTCCCTTTGAACATGAATACTCTAATCTCTGTTTAATTATCAAAGGAATGTACTAAAATTGCTGTAAGCATTTCCTCCATTTGGGCAGCATGAGACCCAAACAAACAAAGTGAAGGCAATGGGCTAATCAGAACTCCTACATATGCAGGGATAGCAGCATATCACATGATACAATCCTGGAGGTGTGCTATGATCAGAAATGCTTGTGAACTTCCAAGACCCTTCACACAGTAACTATCATATCACCAGACAGGATTTAACACAGGACATATTTCACTTGAATTCCTAAACTACTTTTATTGTCACACTTGCTA
Source organism: Phrynosoma platyrhinos (assembly GCA_020142125.1). Lineage (NCBI taxonomy): Eukaryota > Metazoa > Chordata > Lepidosauria > Squamata > Phrynosomatidae > Phrynosoma > Phrynosoma platyrhinos. The sequence continues at coordinate 334,577,487 of CM034701.1, forward strand.
ATAACTCCAGGAAACCACAACTTTATAATCAGGAGGCAAATGCCTTCTGTCCACTAGCATCTGAAAGAGTAAAAAAAAAAAATCAGTATAACATTTCCTTTAAAGTGGTTGTTGTGAACTGGGGCAGTCCCTTGTGCCAATACTATACAGCTGTGTTCTACATTCATACAGCACTTCTAATATAAAGGTAAAGGTAGTCCCTTGACATGATCAACTGTAGGGGGTGGTGCTCATCTCCATTATTAAGCTGAAGAGTCAGTGTTGTCCAAGGACTGCCCCAGTGGTCATGTGGCCAGCATGACTACACTGAACACTGTTATCTTTCCACCAAAGTGGTACCTATTTATCTATTTGTATTTGCATGTTTTCAAACTGCTGGGTTGGCAGAAGCTGGGACTAGTGACAGGAGCTCACCCCATCATGTAGCACTTGGGCCTTGAACTGCCAACCTTCCAATCTTCTGATCACCAGAACTGGTGTTTTAACCACCAAGCCACTGCATTCCTACTATGCAAAAGGCTTAATAATCAGTATTTTGTGTGTCCTCACCATAGCTTTGTTATATAGGTCAGTGCTACTATATAACAGTGATAGTCTCTGGACTGGTACAGGATCATGAGCCATCATCTACAAGTTCCCCTGGAAAGAAATGATTGCAGCCAATGGGCACAGATAAGGTACCAGTATTGGGCACATTGGAAATAGTTACCAGTTTCCCATGCTAGATACTCTGAGAAGTATTAGTATAGGCTGCTGTCATTATCACACTATTGCCTAGGGAACAGGGGGTTTGAAAAGGTGACACTTCCCAGGTCCCAAAACTAGTTAATGTTAGAGGTAGAACTCAAACTTAAGCCTCCCCAGTTGAGGTCCATCTTGGTATACCAATGTGATGGGACCCACCAACCTTTAGACCAGTGGAGGGGAACCTGTGGTCCACAGATGACATATGGCTGCAAGGGACATTTTTGCACTCCCATTTCTCTGCTAGATATAACAGTTATAACCTTCCTGTAGTCACACTGCCTGAAAAAAGGATAGTTGGCAAGTGGGGATCCAAAAGGCATCTTTCAACATTGAGAGTATTCATGAAGTAACTCTCTATGCTGTTATATATGTTTTCTAATATTTCCAAATATTCCTTTCCTTTCCAAGTTTTAAGATCTTTTGGGGGAGATTATTCTTGATCCTACCACCCCTGGAAGAATATTTTTAAACAGACATTTTAAAAAAGGCTTATCTGATTCTAGAGTGCATCAACAGAAGTATAGTGTTCAGATGAAGGAAAGTAATACTATCACTCTATTCTGCTTTAGTCAGATCTCACCTTGAATACTGTGCCCAGTTCTGGAGATCACAAACTGGAACATGTCCAGACTACAGTGACCAAGATGATAAATAGACTGGAAACAAAGCCCTATGAGGAATGATTAAGGGAACAGATTAGATTTAGCTTAGAGAAGAGAAGCCGGAGAAATAAAATAATAACAATCTTCAAATATCTGAAGGATCACATGGGAGATGGAGCCAGTTTGTTTTCTGCTGCTCTAGAAGTCAGGACCCAAACCAATGGATTAACATTTCAAAAAAAAGAGATTCCAACTAAACATTAGAAAGCACTTAATGACTGTAAGAATATTCAGTAGACTGTAAGAATATTCAGAAGGTTATGGGAATTCTCTTTAAGGTTTTTAAACAGAATTTGAATGACCATCAGTCACGAATGCTTAAAGAAAGAGATTCCTGCTTTGGCATGTAGTTGAACCAGATGACCTGTGATTCTGTGACATGGAAGAAGGTTTTCTTGGTGACCAAAGGAGGTCAGATTGACTAGTTCCATGGTTCCTCTGTTATCCCGCAGGCAAATATGTGTCTATTCAGAGAAGCTTTTAACATTTAAGTGGTATAGTTACTGAAGGGATAGCTATCAAACAGATTGGATGTAGTTATCATAGATGTTTTTATTTAAGTTTGGAGAAGATGACCTGAATTTTGGATAAGGTGACCTCAAATATGCTTTTCTTCTATGATTCTATCATTCTGTTATATGGAATCATAGAGTTGGAAAAGACCACAAGAGCCATCCAATCCAACCTCCTGCTGTGCAAGAATACACAATCAAAGCACTCCTGACAGATGGCGATCCAGCCTCTGTTTAAAGAAAGCTTTCAATTGCTGAAATAAGAGCTGCTATGAGTTTTGTTGTAATGCTGTTCCCCAAACAATGAAAAAAATCAGCAAGTACCATAACTCTAAAAAAATGTTTTTCACATTAATTTGAGGAATTTCCTAAATAACTAAAAAGCAGTGCTTCATTTGTCCTGGGCTCCAATAGCAGAGCTCAGATAATTCACATCCTTGCTTGCATATCAATGAAAGATGTTCAGTCCTTCACAGCCCCAAGGACAGAAGCCAAAGCCTGAAGAGAATTCTCAAAGGCATTCAGACAAAACAGCTGTCTAGCTAGCAATCACTAAGCACAGAAGTTTTAGGAAGGGACAGAACACCAGCAGCTGGCTCAGGAATATCCCCCTAATCCCATTCACCAACTGGTCAGTTTGCTGCCTCTTCTCCAAAAGTCTTTCAGGAAGAATGTAAATGAGCTACAGCCTTCTACAAGGTCAAACCTATTATTGTGATATACACTAAAAAGTTCCCAAAGTCAGAATAGTTCGATACTACTACCACCCCACCACCCCAAAAAGATGTTTGCCCTTCAGCAAGTTAAGCAACCCTTGGGAAAAAGAGGGGCAAGGTTAGGGCATTGTCATCCCTTTTAGCAACTGCACAAATATAAACTCACCAGCCCCCATTCTCTCACACATATACATGCAAAATGGCAGTGGATGAATCCTGTACAGAAGCACCTGCAAAATAACTCAGCATGTAAGAAGTGATGCCTTTCATTTCTGATAATCCAGCTAATTTTGGTGCCTGTTCAAGAATTCCAGAAGCACAAACAAGCCAGAATCCTGTTGTGTATTTGCACTAATATAATTCCTGTTGGGCCACAGATGGCACTTTCTCCATCCTAGCACAAAGGTGGTATTCAGAACACATTTACATGAGTGGTTTAGCAATCAGTTGTATTTTCTTTAAGAATGCATATGGGTGAACTTGGAGAAGTTCCTAACTATAAACATAGTGCAATCGGGATCTCTGGCTGGAGGTTCCTGTTGTTCCTTCACTTGTACAACAGTGCAGTGTGGCACAATGACAAGAATGCATATTTAAGCTGTGCAAATGTTAGACAGGTTCATGGCCAAAGTGGACTGTAAATAATCTATTTAGTTGTTAAGCTATTTTGTATCAACGCCTTTCTCTATAGTCATTCCTCTTTTTCTTATTCAATTAGACCCTGCCTCGGTGGTCAAAATGGGGATATGCCAACAATGTTTAGAAGATTCAAGGTAGTTAACTTAGATAGTTAGAAACATACTTTGACAATGGCATCTTTGCATTACCCTACCCAGTTGCATAGGGATGTGCCCCAAACCTCTCAAGGTTGCCGAGTATTGTACTGCTGCATCTGCAGATATTCTTGATTCCTGGTGCCTCCCTTGCTACAAGTTGGGAAAAAAGACCATTTCTTCTCATATTATCAGTTGTATCTATAGTAACAACCATGCAGCAAGTCTTATTCTAATATAATATGGTTTTGTGGACGACTGCTATAAAAATATTACAATCATCAGCTTAACACCCCCTCCTCACATGCACACTTTGTATCAAGGAAATAGCAGGCAGAATGGTAGAATGCCTCCTATTATAATATTTGACAAAGCAAAACTATACAAAAATAGTGTTATGGTGAAGAACATAAAAGAAGTGCCTTTTCCTTTGGAGAAACTGAGAAAATGGGAAAGATGGGACCTTCATTGAACAATTTGACCAAGATGCTCTGTGGGAAAAAAATTAAAAGAAAGAAAGAAAGAAGAAAAAGAAAAAAGTGGATCATTTTCTTGTTCCTACCAGTTACAACTGGTAAGTTGTGAGGAGATAAGTGATGGGGGTGTGTGTGGGGGTTCCTGTATCAAACCTGTGTGCCACAATGTGAAATGGCTTATTTGATGCAGGCCTAACCCTGGCTCAAAGAGGAGAGTGTATCTAGCATTTGTTTGTACACTCCAACGTCTGTTCAGCATCTGCATCTGACAGCTTGCATCGGGGATGGATATAGACATTATTGCTAAGTAAAAGGGAAGATCATTCATTTGAATGTTTGTATCTGCTATCCATTTTGCATGTGACATTAATCTTCAGAATTTAAGGTGTTTTCTGCAAAAAATGTAATGGTGTTCCCTTTCATGTTATTCCATTTTCAATTTATTTTTTGTGGTGGTATATAATAAATTAGAGCTAGCATGGCACAATGCTTTGAATGTTGGACTATGACTCTGGAAATCAGGGTTCATTTCCTTGCTTGGCTATGAAACTTCCTGGCTGAACTTGAAAAAGTCACATGCTCTCAGCCTTTGGGGAAGGCAATGGCAAACCTCTGAACAAATCCGCCATGAAAACCCCTTAGGGTCGCTATGTGAGAAAGGACTTAAAGGCACACAAAAACATAATAGATATATTGTTGTGGTGATACAACATGTATATACCACCCTAGAAATAGGATTTAAAATGTAATAAATAAATTAGCATCCTTTAGATATCTGATCCTTAGAAGGTTTTGATGTGTATCCACTAGAACAGTTACCCATAAAACACATACATATCTATGTCAAATATACAATAGAAACATTCTAATGTGAGGGAAAGAGGAATCATGATTGGCCCTACTTCCTTCGAGGTTGAGTTTTTAAGAAATCTCTTTGCCCATCAAATGCCACAATGTTAGGGACAAACTAAATGTTTGAAAGATTTTTGTGCTTACCTATCTCACCTTTTTTAAAATATTGTCAATTGCTTGCAAATTTGCTTGCCTCTGAAATTTGCATTTCAACTTACTGCTGGAAAAAGGTATTGGAGCATCTCACCCAAAAGCACAGTTTGATACCTATGGCTCTACACATAGTTCTCTTTCCTTTGCAAGTTCATTTGATATTGCATTTTTTTTCTGTGCACCTTTGAGGCCACTTTGTTGGAGCCTTGATGTGATCCAATGTAAGTAATTCTATATAGTTCCATTGTCTCACACCTCCTGAGATGTAATAACTCACACAACAGTGTCTGCTGACTCAAATGCCTGTTGGATTATCATTCTGCTTTGTATTTCAGTCTGTATTAGCCGCCCCAATTGTTTTTAACAGAGGGTCAGGGTATAAATAAAAATTATTATTATTATTATTATTATTATTATTATTATTATTATGAACTTTAAATGAATTATCCAAAGTGAAGAATGCTTCCCCCAAAATAGGGTCGTAACTTGTGATATCTCCTTTAAAGGTGAGATTAAACATTGAGACCATCAATTGCCATTGAACCCGTTTGATATAATGTGCGGATCTATGACCAAAATAAACCTGAGACAGTCACATGATATTATATCCCCCACACTGCAAGCATAACCACAGAATATAAGGCTGCTATGAGCTACCTGTTTTTATTTTCAAGGAAGTTCATTTTCTATCTCACTTTTCCCCCATGAACATAAGGCAACTTACAATAAAACTCTACATATAAAAGAATCAAAACAACAAGAACTATTAATAAAATAACAAATAAAATCCTAAAATTTTTTATTTTTTAGGATTTTATTTGTCACTTAAGAACACACCAATAACAGAGAAATACTGCAACCGTCTAATTAAAACCTCCTTCCACAGCAAGCCAAATCAGTTGCCAAACAGCATGTGACTACCTGTTAGGCAATAAATTTGGTGGTCAGAACTGCTTCATCATGGTAAGAAAGCTTCCCTCTTCTTTGAGCCTATAAATGATCCAAAGCCCTACCATTTTGAGAAAGGAAAGGAAACAGCTGCAACATGGAGCTCAATCTAATGCTCCAACAAGCCATTAAAATAAGCAAGTCTTGAGTCAGTTGTTAAGTAAGAAGTCCCATTCACTTGAACAGTTCTCCCCTAAGTAGGACTAACAGTGAATTTCACTAATAGATATCGCAACAGAGCAAATAAATAAAAGAAGAAGCTTTCAGCCTTCAGATCATAGCACTTAAAAAGTTTCCATCCACTCCATGGTGTATGCAGCAGAACAAAGCAGTCTTTGTGGGGGTGGTGAACAGCACACATTTCCCTTGCAGCTGGCACTGGAGGTAAAATAGCTCTTCTGCCAGTTGTGGCCTACTTCACAGATGTCCTTTTGTTCCCCTTTCACAGTAGCCACAATTTTTGCTTAAAGTTTCCATCCCTTTTCTCTTTCCTAATGTAGGCAAACGTATGCCAAAAAAGCACAAACCAAAACAGAACAAAAATCCAGTCCTAGATATAAGCCAGAGCAATTTGATGGGGGCAGTCTCTCTCTCTTTCTCTCTGTCTGTCTGTCTGTAAGAAGTGGGGAAAGATTGGTGGTTGTTAAAAGGTGAAGGCAAGAAAGCAGAATGACCCAATAGATGGGTAATTTTATTTGGGAGGCCAGTCAAACATATAAGAATTGCTTGCTAAATTAAGAACTTTGTGCTCAAAACTATTTGGCTATCATATGTAAAGAGGTAGGGAGAGTTAATTCATTGAATCTGCTTAATGTTTTTGGATGAAATGAGAGAGTAAAGGAATCAGGCAAGAAAAAGGCTGTAAAGTAAAATCAGATTTATGTCATGCCATGTACACTGCTTTGATGTTCTGGACATGTTTCTATATAAACAAAGTGCTTGTTTATATCTTGTGACAGGGGGAGCCTAGGTTGAATTGAAAATCCTCATTTATGCCATATTGCCCCTGTGTAGATGGCAACATCTGCACCCATGGCATTAGTTCCAAGATATGGTGCCATGTGGATTTTAGTGGGATGGTTTTGCTATTTGTTCATAACTGCCATAGTGTTCAGGTAGTTTCAGTGCAAATGGAAAATGGCACCATATTGAAATGCCATTGGATATGAGGCCAACTGGAAAGTTTATTTTTTAATTTTTTAAGGGTTCTGTCTACTGTCCACTGACCACTGTAGAGACCTTTTAAAACTTCATATCTCTATATATGTTGGCTCAGAAGTATTTCAATTTAGGGAAGTTGGGGGAAGGGTTGCTGATAGAACTCTCTTTATTTCAGAGCTATTTTCAGTAGAAGAGGAAATCATGTTTCAGAACTGCCAAATATAGCAAACAACATCTACAGATGGGTTGTTCTGCAGCTGGAGGCTTTAACTTTGTAGTATTTATTTGAAATCTCAAAGCCAGCCCACCAAGGCTAAAACAGAGTTGGTAAAATTCACAGTGTTTTGGCTCTTAAGCAGATAGCATTTGAACTCGGGGCTTTTTCTTCCTGCTGAAATGTAATTTTATGCATATGAGCTTTGCACAAAATTCATTAAACAATTGCATCCTGGTGTAGTTTTCATATTTTTGTAAGGGATCGGCATACACACTAATTAGGTCTAAAACAATGTTTCTGTGCAAATTGCAATGCTGATTGTTCAAACAGCCTTACATTCCACATCTGCTTTGCCGTGATGATTATATAGGTGCATGCAGTACAAATGCCAGCTTGCTACATTTTCGTAGTGCCAGCTTATTTAAAACAGCATTGAACTTGATAATACTCCAGCACATAAAACTGTAAAGTGAGAATAAGTAGCAGTGGTAGATTGCAAAAATAAATTGGCATTCCGTTAAGAAGAAGCAGTCCTTAAACTGTATGTGTTCATTACGTTTGGTTCAAAGGTCCAACTGCTTATCACTCAATTAAAGAAGAGATATTAAAAGACTGGTTGATATGGGGTGGGTAGGAAAAATGCATCTCTGAAAAATAACCCTAGAAAAGTGGCCATGTACTCCGTTCCACCTGCTAGACTCCAAAATATTAGACAGCACAGTAGGATTGTTTGCAATGTCATGTTAATGCATCTAAAGGAATGTTTCTGCCTGATGTCTTGATCTGCAGTCCACCCCTAATGCTGAAAACTGTGTTAATACAGCATTAAGGTCTAAATCCACAACAGTCAAGAGGCCAAATTCTGCTTGTGGAAACAGTATTTTCAACCTACTCATTTCAGTGAGGATTATGAGAGGGAATGGAATTAGAATGGAAACCTATCTCTTTCTACAAGAAAGGCTCCAGCTTTGTGTACACTTTGGAACAAATTACATTGACCATGACTAAATTCACTTCTGAGTAAATCTTATTGTATGCCCCCCCCCATTTCAATTTGCCTATCTATTTAGATCATCAGAGTATGTCTTTCTCTGTGTGTCTTCTGTAAGAGAAGTGCACTTAGACATCTACAAAGAGAGTGCCTTCTCTGTGGTACCTCAACTCTGGAATATCCTCCCATGACAGATTCATTGTGTCACCATTGTACTTTTTTGTGTGCAAATCAAAATCTTGTATGTGCTCATACATTTTAAAAGTAATAATTTTGTACCACCCATAGCTGTTATGAAGGGTGAAATATCTGAGGAAGTAGACTCAAGTCTACAAAAGCTCATGCTACCAGCTTCCCTCTTTCAGTTAATCTCAAAGGTGAAGATCCCTCTTTCAGTTAATCTCAAAGGTGCATACTGTTTTTCCATACTAACATGGCTATGTCTGCAAATTCTTTGGCAGGAATCATTAGGAAAGATATCAAAAATAAAACTGTCAATAATGTAACAGCTTTGTGTAACTTTTTGGTGGAATCATGTTAGGAACACCGTGTACAGTTTTGGTTGCCACATTTAGAAGAGGCTATTTTAGAACTAGACAACATCCAACCAAGGGTTACTAAAATAATCCAAGGGCTTAACTCCCTATGAGAAAATGTTAACAATTGTAGGTGTTTATTATAGGAAAAGATGAGTGAGTGGACAGTGGCATTCCCAGCCAGGTGAG
>CM034701.1:334586519-334602264 GCA_020142125.1 Phrynosoma platyrhinos
TTAAATCAGTGGATATAGAGGGCTGACTGTATTTCCTTCTACAGTGCATAGTTAAACTATGGAGTGTGTCAGTCTTTAAGATGTAGTGAAGACAACACTCCTAAACAGATTTAAAGAGGGGATTAGACACTGTAAGTTTATTTTGGTGTTGTTGTTTTGCTGTGGCAGACTAACACAGCTGTCCCTCTGGATATCATCCCTTTGGATCTCATAATACTTGATATGATAAGTGATATTTGAAACATTCATCTGACAAGGACATTTGTATCAGTTTTCCACTTCAGTAAGAATCAAGTCAATCAGCAATTATGTGGCACTCCTGGTCCCTAGAAATGAAGAACTGCTTTAAAATAGGAGCAGGTTTAAAATGTACTAAAATGGAGTAGACCGCATAGAATTTGGTGTACATTTTTTACTGTGTAACACAGTCCCATCAGGTTATTTTTCTATTATAAAAAGAGTAAGGCAGGAATGCACGTAAAGCCACAACTCTAACCATACTTACTAGGAAATGAGGTGCATTAATTGTTTCTGTGTCAAGGAATTGTTATTCCAATATTTGTGTAAATTTTGTGTTACACCTTTGGAACTGTTTGAGTTGAAAATACTATAGCCTATCATAACCATATCCACAACACAGTATATTTTTTCCTAAAATTCATGTTTAAGAAAAGTTTGCCTCTTCCATTCCAACCTATGTGTCATTTATAGCCATCTTTAAAGGTGGCCTAAATGAGCCTATACATTTACTGGAGGGCCAAACATATGACTCAATAAGGTTCAGTTCTTCAAAACTGGTTCCATTGTTCCCTGCCTTTTAGTCTTATGTTCCCTTGGTCATTTTGCTTTGGATGCCTAAAACTATATTTCTAAATGCTTAACTGAAGTTTAACATTACTGCAAAGCTAGAAGTTTAGGGACTGAAAGAAAATTTCATTTGGGAACCAACATTTTTACTTTGGGAAGCAACACTCATTTTGTCTCCCTTAAAATGTCCCTCCAACAATAGTTATATCTGCTTTAGTTCTGACTAAAATCTAGGGGACCATAATTTGATGTTAGTTTTGATGCAGCTGTCTAGCCACAAGCACAGATCAATTTTGCATGTGACCACTTAATCTCCGCTGAAAAAAACTTGGCACAATCACAGTTTATGCTTATTGTGTAGTGATTTACCATAAGTATTGTCTTGTATGTGTGTGAAAAAGAATGGAGCCATACTATTATCCTTCTGTGGACTAGCCATTCATTTCTGACTTTTAAATCAGGCTAAAAATACTACACTTCTATTGTTACACACGATCTACTGTCTAGAATGGCAAGAAATTCCAGTTTTTTGGGAAGCAGCAGTTGGATATAAGAAAGTCCACACACCAGAGGCTTTGGGTATCTGCTATGTTTGCTTTCTTTACCAATATAATAGTGGTGTCTGTGGACATAGGCAGGGGCTCCTAGAAATTAGCAGATCATCCACCCAACATCAAGATGGTACTCAGAGAGACGGTGTATAAATAAAAAATTATTATTATTATTATTATTATTATTATTATTATTATTATTAAAGAGTCAGAAAGCAACAGCACTTGAAGTAAGGTATCTCACTGTTAGCCAGCTTGCATCTCCTTCTATCCATCTTGCTTTGTCCCTAAAAAATTAAAACTACTGAGACATTGTTTTGCAGCATTAGATCCATCACTAGGGGAAGGAGTGATTCTACACTTGATTTTATTGCCATTCCTATCACAGTTGCTCCCAGATGGACTGGAGGACTATCAGTGTTGGACCCTGTCTGTGGAAAGTTTCTACTCTAGCTAAGCAACTTTTCATCTTGGAGCAGCATGGGAGAAGCAGCAATGAAGTCAAAAATGGATTCACACCCTACATGGCTTCTGAAGCACAGGCTGCATCTGCACTACAGAAATGATCTGGTTTGATACCACTTTAACTGTCACAGATCAATGCTGTGGGATTCTGGGAATTGTAGTTTTGTGAGACATTTAGCCTTCTCTGTCAGAAAGCCAAGGTGCCACAACAACCTACAATTCCCAGAATTCCACAGCATTGAGCCATGACCATTAAAGTGATGTCAAACTGGATTATTTCTGTAATGCACATGCAGCTACAGAGTACTAATATGTTCTCCTGAGACCACAGCCATGCTTGTGATTCCTCTGTCCAGTTGCTTTCTGTAGCCATTACACTAGAAAGTAGAAATTTGTGGTCTTCCAGATGTTGTTAGATTGCAACTCCTAGCAGACCTAATTAGGATAGGCAATAATAGGGGATAAAGGAAATACCATTCCAATAATATCTGGAGGGCCAGATGTTGCAATAAATGAACACCATTTCCCCTTCTGTCAAATCTTGAATTCTTTTCAGGATTGGAGAAATCAACAGTGAATCACTTCACAGGAATTACACAAAAAACTCCATTCAGTACTTCAACTGAAGGTAAAAGTAAAGGTATTCCCCATTGACAAGGTTATCAAGTCGTGTCTGACCATAGGGGGCGGTGCTCATCTCCGTTACTAAGCCAAAGAGCCAGCATTGTCAGAGACTACGCTGTGATCATGTGGCCAGCATGATTGCAGAGAACACTGTTTACCTTCCCACTGAGAAGTGGTACCTATTTATCTACTTGCATTTGCATGCTTTCAAACTGCTAGGTTGGCAGAAGCTGGGACTAGTGATGGGAGATCACCCCATCATGTAGCACCCGGGCCTTGAACTACCAACCTGCCGATTTTGCAATCAACAGAATCAGCATCTTAACCACTTGAGCCACTGCATCCCCTGCACTTCCAACTATCAGAATGATATTTTTGCCTGCTTTAAATTTCATGCTGATGCAGTAGTAAGCATGGTCCATCAGAGCCACTGATCTTCTGGTACAGCAGTCATTAGATGTAGAGTGAAAGTGACCTAGATAGTTATATTATTATGTGTGGTCTGCACACATGCATTTTATGATATCTGAGGTCATGTTAACTCATTTAGAGCAAATAATCCTCAGAAGACAACGTTTATCCTGTAAGAAATCCACTAGGGGGTGTAAAAGATGCAGTAGCTAGAGCAGAATATTTATTGAAGAAAGGGGAAAATATGGTGGTGTTTAAATAAAATTTAATATATGAACCTCAGGAATAAGCAGAATATAAAAAATCAGTTTAATTCCAATCCTTCCTTGTGTTTGTGGCTTAACATGTGTCAGTTGGCACATTAATAGTAGCATATGGGTTGATCTGATGTGAGTTACTGCATACAGTATGTTATGTCCAGGCCTAAAGTGTGTAATTCTTTTGGATTAGTGTTGGCAGATCTCTGCATTTCAGGGAGACAAAAATGTTCATAAATGTTATGCATCCATGGGGTTTTCCGCTGTACTTGTCACTGTAATGTCTGGGCATTTTATAAAGATCAATACATTCTGATAATATCCAAACTTCTTGTGGCTATCAGAATATTATGAAGCATTACTCCAATATTTAGGCTCCAAGAGCCAGTGGCTTGTAAAATATTACAGTACAGGAAGAAATGATCCACCCGGAATTGCCTTATACTGATTGGTCAGCATTAACTCACTCTACTTTTTCATACAGATGCAAATTGAGACACATGGCCCAGGAACATAAGTTTGGTCAAGAGGGCAAAAGATATCAGTGAGAAAGAACATACGAGCTAGGAGAAGCTGCAGCAGTTTGTTTTTGCTTGAGACTACAGGGAAAAGCAAGATTTTACCTGATCCTCTCCTGCCCACCCAGCTAAGTGAGTTGCAGTTTGAGTTTAATCTGCAGCGAATGAAGTAAATTGAAAACAAAAAGAGAAAGAGGGGAAGCAGAGAGAAACTGGGGTTGCATCTGCATTGTAGAAATACTCCAGTTTGACATCACTTTAACTGCCATGGTTCAGTGCTATGGATTTCTGAGAACTGTAGTTTTGCGAGACATTTAGCCTTCTCTGTCAGTGTTCTGGTAATAATAATAATAATAATAATAATAATAATAAAATTTATTTATACCCCGCTGAAATGAAAACAATCTAAGCGGCTTACATCAGTTAAAACCCCATACAACAAAATTCATACCCCAACCCCTTAAAACAGTATTAAATGACAAGATAATTAAAACAGGAATATAAACATTCCAATACAGATAAAACAAACATAAAAATATAAAAATATAAAAATGCCCTGATTAGACTCAACTGCACTCCCCATCCATCAGCAATTGATGGGGCCACGGGGGGAACGCAGGGTTCTGGTGCCACAGCAAACTACAAATCCCAGAATTCTATATTGAGTCATGGCAGTTAAAGTGGTGTCAAACTGGAGTATTTCTGCAGTGAGATGCAGACAGACATTTCAAATTGAGAAGCTGAAGTGTATGCACTGAGGTGAGTCTCTTCATTGTTGCCTAAAGTCTTTAACTTGCTTCTCAGATTTATGTACTTCCTAATCCTGCTGGCATGAGTTCCATTGACTGATGTTGGGATGTCAGTTTTAAAGTATATCCACACTGCAGAATTAAAGCAATTTGACATCACTTTAACTGCCATTACTTATCCAACAGAATACTTGGATTTGTACTTTGGTAAGTCATTCAGCTTGTCAGAGAGCTTCGGTATCAAACAGCTTTAATTCTGCAGTGTGGCTACACCATAAATCCAAAGTCATACTAGTAGCACCTGGCATGACAGGGCTTTCTTCTCCTCCCCTTAAAGCACTCTGTACTATCAAAAAACCCATTCTAAGTTTACCCATTGAAATACAATTAATTAATTAATTAATTAATTTTATTTTTTAAATTTTATTTTATGTATTTATTTTATTTTCTCTCCTTTCTTCTTTTGAAGTTCGTTTGGAATATGTGACGTAGACTGACTGTCTTATATGTTTGTTTGTTTAGGGGATTGTGGGTAATATACATGTTTTATGTGTTTTGTATGTAGTGTATTTTATATATAATGTGTACTATGTAAATGAAAAAATAAAAAAAAAATTCTATTATATGCTGCCTTTCTCCCAAACTGGACACAAGGTGGCTCATAAAAGATACCCAAAAATCAGTATAACTTTAAAAACAGATTTTTAAAAAGTCACACTAATACAAGAATTTAAAAATACAAAATCATTAAAACGCACAGAAGCAAACACTCTGGTAAGAAGCCTCCCTAGGTGCAATTACTTATGAAAAGCCTACTTGAAAAGAAAAGTTTTTGCCTCTCGGCAAAAGGAAAACAGAGCAGAAGGGCGGTCCAAAGGATGAAGACACTGAGAAAGCCCTCTCTCTTGTGTCCTCCCCAGGCGAGCCTATGATGGTGGTGGGACTGAGAGAAAACCTTCTCCTGAAGACCTTAGAGGTCTGGCAGATTCATATGAGGCGATACAGTCTTTCAGATCCAACATTTCCTAAACGAATGCCCTTGAGATGTGTTGCATTTCACCTCCCATCACCCCATAGCACAGGCCACTATAGTCCACTATAGTCCACTGAGAATGATAGCCACTATAGTCCAAATCATCAAGTGTGCATTAGGTGGGGAAAGGCTGCTCTGTTTCATTTCCTTGTTTATATTTGGTGCCTACTATAAATAGGTACAGGATATCATTTCTAAGAGAAAGCATGTAGAAGAAAGCTTTCATAATTTTGGTTGCTGGACAAACATAAAGTAAAATGCCTTCATTCTGACTTATTCTTCAGGTCTGGTGTGCTAATTGAAAAAGGTCAAATTTCAGCCCAAGATTGCTCCAGATAAATAGTACTGTGCCCTCACCAGAGGAGTCTTCCAGTAAAGAAGAGTGGTTAGTGAGGAACTAGCTGCCCCAAGACCCTCAGGGATGCAGAAAGATGCACTCCTGGAGGGTGGTAGAATGATCCAAGAGTTGGACCAGGATTCAAATTCATGCTGGTTCATTGGAGTGATACTATATGAAGGCATGAGCTCAGCCCAAGGCTCCTAGAAGAAACACTCATTTACATGGGAGATCTCTTCAAGAATAAGGGACTCTGTGGGAGTAAGAAGTCTTATTAAGCATAGGTACCCCAGGGGATCTAACGCAAGAGTATCCATAGCTGAGTTCTGGATGTGGTTCAGAAAATCCAACCACAGAAGCCTCAGAACTTGCTGAAAACAATACTACTCTTGATATTAAGATTCTGTTTGCCATTCATGTAATCTGAGTATTTTTAGCTTTGTTGTGATTAATCTGCTGGTGCCTGATCTTGAATGGTGTTTTGCCCTTGTTTCTTGAAGTACCTCTGCCTGCTTTCTATTTTGAACTGGACTGGTTAGACCCTGGATTGTTATTTGACCTTGACTTTGGCTGTGCCTTACCTGTCTTAAAGGACTCTTTTTTTTCCTGCTGACCCTTTGCACAGACATTCCCATTGTTCATTTGCCAGATGTGGGTAGCTTTACTGGAATTAATTTTGGTCCATTAGATCCTGCTATGAAGACCCGGTCTGGAAACAAGTGGCTTCTTTTGATGGTCTAGATCAGTGATTCCCAAACTTAGGTCCTCCAGATGTTTTGGACTTTGACTCCCAGAATTCCTGACTGTTAGCCAAGCTGGCTGGGGCTTCTGGGAGTTGAAGTCCAAAACACCTGGAGGACCAAAGTTTGGGAACCACTAGTCTAGATAGCTGCATGACTTTCCTCCAATGTAGGTGACTCCTCCCACAGGATTTATATCCACACATATTTTTATTGTTCATGTTGCTATTGTCCCTTACAAAGAGAATACAAATGAAAGCTGTAGACGACATCTTTATGTCAATCACTGGTTCTTTTACAATATGTGAATGGCAGATCCTACATATTCCTAGAAAGGAAGACACTTTCTCCCCTCTAGTATTGAGAGATGCTGCACAAAACTAATTGTTAATACTATTTTCGGCAGACAGTTGAGATAATATAAAAAACCCTCCTTTGGTCTCCCTTGAACAGTCACAATAAGCATATGGCAAAAGGGTGGAGAGAGTGGGTAGAACAAATGTATGTGGACTTACATGCTGACAAGAAAATGTATGAATGAGCAAGAATTAACACTACAAAAAATGTCATTCAGGGGTAGCTGTGTTGGCCATTTAGCAAATTCAAACAAAAATCCATCAGTGATACCTTTATTGGCCAACCAAAATGCACAATATACTTGTTGCAAACTTTTGAAGCTCCATGAGCATCTTCACCAGGCAAGATGTTAGAAACCAAACAGGAGAAAAACAATTGATCTCATGTACCTACATGTTGTTTCAATCTTTAGTTAAGATGGTATGGGGAGGATATCTTTTGCAGGCAGGCTCCTCTTCCTTCTGAACATATAGGGAGATTTTCAATGTCCAGAAAATTTAAAATCCATTTGCATCTCAACAGGGACCCTTCTTTTGCAATCCAATATGTCTCCATTTTAGTGAGGTCACAGACCTCTTTGTGGCAGAGGGCAATGGATTTCTCAAGAAGTCTCCATGTTTTTGCATCAGGAATATTTTGGTGGATGTAGAGGTAAAACATGTGAATTCAGTACAAATTTGAGAAGAAAAAAATGTTTTACCTTGGTTGAAGTTCCCAGTCCACAGGCTATTCTTCCTGGTTCCCCTGTTGCAGCTACAATGGGTATCTCACAATCCAGAAAATTCAGCGGTAGCTGTCTTGGCCATTTATCAAATTAAAACAAAAATCCATTAGTGATACCTTTATTGGCCAACCAAAATGCACAATATACTTGTTGCAAGCTTTCAAAGCTCCATGGGCTTCTTCATCAGGCAAGATATTACAAACCAAACAGGAGAAAAACAATTGGAGATGTTAGTCAGATGCCTACATGTTGTTTCAGTCTTTAGTTAAGATGGTATATGGTGGGGAGGATATTTTTTGCAGGCAGGCTACTCCTCCTTTTGGCCATGTGGCTATAGGGAGATTTTCAAAGTCCAGGAAATTTAAAATCCATTTGCATCTCACCATAAGTCAGAAATGACTTGAAGGCAAAAGATAACTTACAATTTATTATATTTTGATGTGTCAGAATAGGGCAGATGATAGCAAGTTTAGCATCAGACTTGGATTTTCAACTTTTTCTCTCCAATGCCCACACACACACACCAATTTTATAGCTACAAAGAAAAACCTCTAAGAGGCAAAAACCAATAAGAGAGTAAGATGGATGGATGCACTGAAATAGATAACTTTGTGAAATGGAAGGAAAAGAAATATATTCTGGATCCAATAATTAGTCCAGATACGAAGGATCGGTACCATACTTTATGTCCCAGATGTTTATACATCAGCCATTGTGAAGAACAAAGAAAGGCTGTTCATGCCAGCTTGGGTCACACAATACAGGTTGAGAACTGTCCATCTAGATTGCCCCAAGGTCCATTTACTTAGGTTCCTAATGATAAACATCTTAATGAAGAACTAAGTTTTTGGACTATCACAGAGAATCCACCAGCCAGCATGGGCACTGTTTAGATCAGGGATAGGCAACTTTTTTGAGCCGGAGGCCAGGTTGCTGTCCCTCAAACAATTGGGGGGGGCCAAAGCACCAAAAATAAATAAATAAATAAAAATTAAAAAAAAATGCATGCACACTCTCTCAGCCCTGAAAAAGCCATGGCAAAACCCCTGTGGAGATTTTGCCCAGAAAACCCCAAGAACAAGTAATAACAACAATAATCAATATCATCATGGCAGGGGGCGGGGGCGGCGGTGGCAGCAGGACCGGCCTGGGGCCGGGCCAAAGGCCTCAGGGGGCTGCATCCGGCCCCCGGGCCTTAGGTTGCCTACCCCTGGTTTAGATGCTTTTCAGAAGCCCCCAAGCAGGATACACAGCCCCCCCCCCACGGAATTGGTATTTGAAAATGATGCTTTTATTTAGCTGTTGAAAAACCTCTCCTTCAGAAATTTACCAAATTTCTGTTTAAAGCTTGTCAGCAGTCAATATTTCATCTTATAGCAGTATGTTCCATGAATCAGCTATGCAATGTGTGAAGCAATATTTTCTTGCTTGTTCTGAATCAACTCCCAATTAATTTCAGTGTGTGACCTCAACTAAAGGTCTCATTGAAAGATGAAGAGAAATCTCTTCATCTCTATCCACCCTCTCCCTACTAAACATAATTTTATAAACCTTTTACGTTCCTCTGCTACCATGGTTGTTGTTCTCTACGTTAAAAGGTCTCGAATATTTCAGCCTTTCTGTCTATGCCGGCTGCTCCATCTCCCATCATTCTGGTTGCCCCTTTCGGTATTTCCTCCAGATCTATGATATCTTTTCTGGAAACAAGGCAACTATAACTGAACACACTGTTCCCAGTGCAGATTCATTTTGATGTTGACTCCTCTTATCTTCAGTCCCCTTCTTAATAAGGCCCAGCACTGCCTCCCACCACCATCATAATGTTTTCTCTCAAGCAGTCTTCATTTCATAAGGGGGAACATCCCCATCCTCAGCGTAAGAGACAAACTAAACATGGAAGGATGTGTGCAATCAATGATTCGATGTGCACTGATGTGTATTCCTTCTGATCAACCCATTTTTCTCCCCACCATGATTCCTAATAGATGTGCACTTCAGCAGTTATACCTGCATTTTTTTTTACTTTCTAACCAGTCAGAAAACAAAATATGTTAAATGCAATATATAGAGGTGAAAAGAAGAAAAAAACTCATGCTGTGACAAATATGTCATTCACCATTTGAGGACGCATCTCTTCTAAACATGGCTGAAGCGTGTGATCTAGTTTGACCCTAAAATCTCCCTTTCCTTATGTTGAGCAAGGATGTCTAAAGAGGGCTTTGACTTGCATTCATTTGAACACAAGTAGAATTCATTGCACAATCAGGAACCTTGTTAAAGTAGGAATACTTATGTGAAGACTTCTGTTTGGGTTTGGGGGAAGAAGACTTCAGACTTCCAGATTTCAGTGGAATGGATTGACTATACCTCCTGACAGTGAAATGCTTCCTGTACAGGCTATGAACACATATGAGGATGAAGCTGAACATCTTTGTTGTAGAAATTGCCAGTTATTTCATTAAAAAAAACTAAGCAAAAAATCAATAAAAAATTTAATCACTGTGTTTGTCATTTCTCTGTTCTTTACAAAGTGGCATAAAAAGTGCTTCCATATTCCTCTCCCACATGCTGTCCTAAATTTCACTCCCAAAGTTTTACTTTTTCTTGGACTGTCTCTATGTACCAGATGACAGCAAGTTGCTGTGCTAATTGCTTTATTCTCTGAAAGGAGCATTTATGGTACTAAACTCCTACCATAAGTATGTGTGAATTTAAAGTTTGGCCACCTTTCAGATGCTTCTTGGCCATTCAGACAAATCTTTATAAAGATTATAACTATTAAGTGGTCTTTGAGTTCTTTTGCTTATAGGTATACAATACAGAAAGGAACACGATTAACATATCAAAAGAGAAAACTGCTTAATGTGTCTATTATGTGATGCCCATTTATTTGAGACTAAGGTCCAAAACAGACCAGCAAGAAACACCGGCTTTGGGATGGTGTGGGGGCATGGCGTACACATAGCACATGCCCCAACTCTGCCCCCAAGCCAGCATCATGCCACCCTCCCAACCAGATGGCAGCATTGCAATGCTCTTGCAGCGTAGTTTTTACATGTGCCATGCTGCATAAACAGGGAAAAGCCATGGTGGTGAAAAGGGCACCTTTTTTCCCCACTCCACAAATGGAGTGGCATTTTGACATTCCTTTTTGGTCCGGAAAAATGCCAGATTGGAACATGTCGTGCAGTTGCCGCAGCCCTGAACCAGCGCTCAAAGGGGTGGCGCAGAGCCGGCCTTCCTTTCGCCCCAAGTCTCTCTGACTTACTTGTTCTTGGTGTGAATTAAAATTTGCAAAAAATCAGGTTATTGGGGTACAATCTAACATATCTACTTAAAAGCAGCCTCATAGAATTCAATGACACTGACCTAAATAACTGTGGTTTGCTTCTAACTCATTTATACAGTGGACTGCTTATTCACCTGATGTGAATACATTTGCACAGCATTAATTGTAGGATAACATATACAAGGTCATTTATTTACTAGTTCAGACCCAGGAACCCAAACATGTTGCCTTACATTGATATAACTACATGATTATCAAGAAGGGTGATGCTAGAGAAAGAAAGGCAAACCTGCTACTCTTTGTGCTTTGCCCAGAGAAGAAAGGATCATTTTGAATATACTCTGCATACTTGCAATTGCAGAAACAAAAAATGATGCTGCAGAAGAAAACCATCATGTTACATCCCCTCCATCTGTCCCCTGCTGTGCACCCACATATCCCGTCATTCTACAAATTAATCTTTCACACATTTTTTAACACTAAAATGTGTTAATGTTATAGAAGAGAAAATAAGGAAAACAGAGAGCTGTGCAATAATACATTAAAATTAAAATATATTGGCAGCCACAGTTATGGATTGAAGAAACTGAATATGAGAGTAAACAGTCCCATCAGTTCAATGCCAATGGCGTATAAATTAGTGGTGTGCTACGGCAACCATGTAAGAAGTGTTATCTTTTTATTTACTTACGTTTTCTTTCGTTTTGTACCTAACAATCCTTTTAATAATATGTTATATACTAGCTCCCATACAGTCAGACCCCTCAACTCTTTATGTCAGGGTGCAATAGGAGGAGATGGAAAGCATTCATCCTAAAAAGCTAAGGGAGACATACCTGACACATACTTTTGCAGCATCTATATATGCTTTAACCCCATTTTCTGAATGGAATAACCATGGAAGACTATTTTGTTTCAAGCCATTTCCCCAATTCCTAGGTTCTATTTAAAAACAAAAGGGGGGGAAAGGGGAAAAAAAAACTTTCACTGAGGTTTTTTTATCCAAAGATTTGTTGCTGTCCCCATTTCCACATAGTATGCTTTCCAATGGGTTCTTACTCATGCTCAGGCCTGGTCTAAGTTTTTCATCATTGACACACTAGCCTCCATCCCATTTGTTTTACCACTGTCAGCTCCTTAGTAAACCAGGGGGCTCACTTGGTTCCATGCCATCAGATGTGATACTCAAGAGCAATAGTTGCCACAGGCCCATCCATTTCTCCATTCCAGAGATTAACCAAGGTTTGGTGGGCAACAGGAAACTTTGCAAAGGCTATCAGGAACCCATCTGGATCCATAAGCCTAGGGTGTACCATCTTAATTGGCCCCCACCCCCTGAAGAAGCTCTAAGTCCAAGCAAATTTAAACCCTATCACGTCCATGAAAACAAAACTAGGAAAGGTAATCCACACCCATATCATCATCCTGCAAATGAGGTCCAGTGTGTGTGTCCTGCAGCATTGTTGACATCAGATCCTACTTGGTATAGAACCATGATTATCACAGAGGACATGAGGTCCTTCCAACAGACTGCTTCAATATGAATACTGTAGTCCACCAGAACAAAAAGTTGAGGTCTCCAGTGCTGGGATCAACTTTATCAACTTAGGAAGGAAGACTGTTAAGCAGCAGGGTGGGTGTTAACCAGCAGATTCCTTATTCTGTCCCAGACACTCCCAGACAAATATACACAGTGAAACCTAGTAGACTGTGGGATGGGACACTGATGAGGAAGACAGAACCACAATAGGCCATTGCAGCTTCACTTCCCACTCTCAAGGCCTCACCTGACGCTGTGGAGACCATAGGTAGGCAGAGCTTGGAGAGGTTAATCCCTTCAGTTTTATCCAGCCAGCTCTACATAATACATCATGTCCATCCAGGATCAGATAATGGATTGTGGCTATTTTTCCATTTATTGGATTAGCATTAAGCAACAGCATTTTTATTCCATGAGCCTGTTGTTAAAGGTGAGAGCAGCACATTGAAAGTAAATAGATCTATATTAAACAATGAAATACAAAAATTATTAACAAGCACATCACCAAGGTATTTCTAATCGAGTATGCTCAGTTACTACTTTTATTGAAGTGATTTAATAAAATTTTCAGCATGAGGCCCATTATTGGATTTACTTTGCAATTTTCTTTATAAGTTCTGATTATTATAGCCCCAACAAACAAAAATGGACTTTTGTTACTAAGAATGGGTGCGACCTCACAGAAGTCTTTCTTACACAAAAAAGGGAAAAAATACCAAGAATTATTCAGTCTGTTAGTTACTAAGACTGTCTTCCTTTATCCATTTACATCAGAGAGGCAAAATTATGCAGGAACAAGGCTGTAGGCTAAACATACATTACAATGCTAATGCTAATGCTAACAACAACAACAACAACAACAACTGACATTTGACATAGCTAGGGTTCCAATAAAAAGCCCCTCAAAAAAGCTTAGATATTGATCCTAACTATCAGGAAGGAGGTGATTCTTCCAATTCAGCACCCAGATATGTTTAATACAGAGTGCTTATTAAATTTTGGTCCTCAGCCTTTTAAAAATATGTTGCATATGTTTCTTTTCAGGATTAGAACTACAGAGATCTAAGATAAACCACAGAAGGAGAGACTGCAACAGCAAAGAACATAGTTCTGGCCATGGATGTCCTATGTGAATGTTACCATATACAATGCCTCCTGAGAAATAGTGTAATTAAAGCTTTTTAACACTGCAGCAAAATGAAAAAGATGTGAGTGCAGTGTCTGAAAAGGCATTGCACATTTCCTTACAGCTGTTGAAGTCTTATTTTCAGCTCAGCAATAATATCCACATTCAGGTATAAGATAAATGATAAATGTCTACCAACCATAGCTATTGCAATCCTACTTTTTTTTTTTTTAAGGAGCTGCTGATCTTTTTTTGTTTTATGAGCTTAGTGTAGCCTGTTGCTACTGGATCTGTCACATAAAATTCAGTGAACCATGCAAATGAAAATATAATCTTTTATGCTTTCACTGTTTCTGCATAAACTGTTTCATACAATTCCAAAGTCTTTTTCCAACAGCTATTCTAACATCTTTGAGCTGGATGCTCTGACTTACAAAATGATCTATCCATATAAATGCAATGCTTGTCAGAAAACATGGGCAAGTTAAATGGTTTAAAAAGTGGCATCTTGTCAGCAAAAAAGATCTCAGGGACAAGCTTTATAGTTTTCTCACATCTATTATATAACACAGTGTCTGGAAAATATGAATGGTTGATTTTATAAAATACACTATTTCCCCCTATTCTTACTTTCTCACCACCAAATCAGATGTGGTTTGTTCCACAACAGATTGCTGAAGTGGCATGACATGGAATTCCTCACCCCACCAGATTATTTGTGCCATAACTCCCATCAGTACAACCCAGCATAGCTAATGTTCAAATTTACTAAATGCCTCTTTGCTACAATTCAAAGGTGTGGAGCCAACTCTGAAGCCAAGGAGTATGCTCCCCATAGGCACTACAAGACCCATGGAATAGAAAAGAAGGGTGGATAATCATATTACCCCTCCCTCTTTTTACAAATATGTGTAATTTGTGGTCTGTAAGATTACTGAGGAAAGCATAGGGTTATATTCTGATTAAAGATCATTGGGATTAATAATTATGAACATCAATCCCCTCTTTTTCCTTTCCTGAATTCTATGTAAATAAATGTACACAATCAAAAATTCCTATCTTAGAAAAATGCACACAAAAAAGCATCACTGGATAATGAGAATACATTAAGAAAAATATATATAAAGTGCATATATTTTGACAGCTGAGTAATAAAATGTATTTGTATTTGCACGCCAACAGTAGGATGTCTCGCAACTTATAGGAAGCAAAGACAAGATGAAAATGTGAGATTCAGAGAAACCAATACAATCTGAGACTGAATGACTTTCACATCCTTGGCATGGAGCAAAGAACTCATTGCTCTACCCAGAGAATGCAAAAGTGGTAGAAAAGAGGAACATCAGACTAATTTTACCAAGAAAACCCCATGATAAGTTCACCTTAGGGTTGCCATAAGTCGGAAACAACTTGAAGTCACTAAGTTGGAAACAACTTGAAGTTACACAACAGCAAGAAAGAGGAGGGGAAGAGGAAGAAATAGATTGAGTGATGTACGTGCACAAGTTGCATTGGAAGTGTTTTGCTTTTGGGGAAAGAAGACAGGAAAAAAAGCTTCTCAGGCAGTCACAGAAAGCTGAACTGACTCCCTTGCTGCACAATGTTTATCTGTCTGAGACCAATTTGGTCCCCAACATAACTTATTTAAATTATTAAAATAATTAAAAATATTAAATAAACTGTACAAAAGAAAATGCCAGCATGACTTTAAAACAATGTCAAAGTACTTGAAATGGGATAAAGTGGACAAAAATACAACATTCCCATTAAAAGACCTTCTGCAGCAACTAACTTATAACCAAAAGCCTTTCTAAATAAAATAATATTTAGAGAAGATGCCAGCCACAGATGCTGGCAAAACGTCAGAAAGAAGCTCTTCTAGAACATGACCACACAGCCTGAAAAACCCACAAAAAACTATGGATGCTGGCCATGAAAGCCTACAACTTCACAAAAGGATATTTGCCTACTAGTGAAAGGTGAGCAGAGAGGGGTCCCACCAGGCTTTCCATGGGAGGGAGCAACCAGTGAGAAGGCCGTCTCATATGTCCTCTTCACACGTGCCTATGACAGTGATGAAACCAAAAGAAAGTTCTCCTTTGAAGGTCTCAAAATTCAGACAGATTCATATAGGCAGAAACAGTCATTTAGATTATCTGACTCAAGATGGATAGGGCTTATGTCATACTTTAAATTGTATGACAGTTTAGTACTTAT
>CM034701.1:334620244-334639927 GCA_020142125.1 Phrynosoma platyrhinos
GGCAAGGCAAGGCAAGGCAAGGCAAGGCAAGGCAGGGGGGCTGAGAGAAAGAGAGAGAGAGAAGAGAGAGCTCTGTTCCCTCCTAGGACTCTTCTGTTCATGTCTTCTACTTACTTGCCTTTTGTTGTTGCTTTGGCTGCTGTGCTCTTGATCTGGACAGTTCCTGCAATTTGGCTGTTTCCTTCTTGTCCTGCTGTTCTTCTTCCACCTTCCCCTCCTGTGCATGGACTTGGTTTGCTTTCTGCACCATTTACAGTGTGCCAAGAGGAGTAGAAGAAGTTATAATTGGCTGAGCCCTCAACTTTGTGTCTCTTTAAGGAGAGCAAAGGGAAAACAAGCATTGTGTTTCAAGGGCTGTGCGTGTGAGTGTTCACTTTGCCCCCTCCTCTGAATTTTGGTATTTTGCTAAGAATGGTGGCAACTAACATGGGGCTTGGATTAGCTGATAATTTACATCATAAAACAGAGGTGCAAAGTAAACAGAGTGGGGAACTTATTTCATTAAACATAAAGTTGTTGTATGGCCTAGAAAAGTCAAGCTGGCGACTTCTTGATTCTGCTGTGTTTCAACAACTGGCTTCATTTTAGCTTATTTTGCTCCTAGAAGGCTTTCCTGCCAACTAAAAGGAAGGCATCACATCTTTTTCATTTGCCTGAATAGCTTTTCTATATGTATTCACAGTTAAAAGAGTAATAAGTAATAAGTATGTTTTAATATAGTTGATAGTACTTTTCCTTCATAACTAAAAGGTACAAAATTAATGTTGAATATTTACTGCCACAGACTTAAATAGGTTACACTTGACAATCCTCTAATATAGGATTGCATGACAGAGGATGGAGTATGAAAAGTGGAGACATTTGTGTGTGTGTGTGTGTAAAATATTCCTGCTCTCGTATCGAGCAACATGTTTGCAAGTACTAAATCTTCAGTGTTCCTTAAGTTTTTACTCTAGATCTATTTTATAGTGTTGAAAGAACATTATTCATTATTGTTTATAAATTCCTAAGCAGCCAATTGTTCTGGGTTGTGTTTTTTTTTTAAAGATGTGACTAAAATGCTTAGACAAAATGTCACTATTTTTATAACTATATCTGGTCATATTGTATCTGTATAGTTAGAAAAAACAGTCAGAATCTATAGAAGGGGAGAAACTGTGCACTGAATTGAATTAGAAAAAAAATGATCTTTTAAAATGAACCTCTGGTTTCAGTAAAAATGGATTATCATAACTTGGGGGAGTTCTTAGTGTATAAAATACTCCACAAACTTAGGGCAGAAGGGTTGCTATACTATACATGCGGTGAAGCTCCATATGTTTAAGAATTTTTTTACTTTCCTCTGTTAGAAAGTTTTGAAAAAAGACTTTGAAGTATTTTGTTTATACTAACAGACAAGAAAAGTTCTCCTAAGAAAAAGCTGGTGGCAGGAGTGTAGAGGAGTAGCATATGGCATTAAAAGGAGCACAGCTGGAGGTAGCATTTCCATCTGAACATGATGTCAGAGCAGCTGACAGCCTGCCATCCCTCAGCCTTTTATTCTAACACACAGACAGGGAGTGAGTGTGTTTGCAGATCTGTGTGTAGGGAAGGTATCTCATTCCTCTCTAACATCATCTCCACTTTGCATCTGTCTCTCTCTTAGTCTGCTTTTTTCCACCGATCTAACAGACCTGGAGCCAGCAAGACTCGGACAAAAGGACTTAATCAGGTTTATGTGTGCTAAAGGTAGGAAGAGTAGTAGGCTAGTTACAGTGCATTTCTCTCTTGGTGTTTATTTAATTTTAGAATATCCCACTCCTAGTTTAATGAGGTGTAGGAGGAATAAGTGTAATTCAATAAAAAAGGGGATGACAGTGAAGGCTTGCATTGACCTGTTTGTTCTCATGTACTTGTATCAGAAGTAATTCTTTAAATGATGCAGTCCTACCATTTTTGTTCTCTCGAGCGCTGAGTGTTGTAGTAGGGATTTTTGTTGCAATACAGCATTTACAACTGTTCTAATAGTACTGTTTCCTAATAATGAAAAATTGGAAGGGTTTGAAATGGCATGTGTGTCAGAGACAGCAGGATGTATGAATATCATGGGCATGGCAATTCTTGCTATTAAACTTTGTGCTTGAAGACCAGACAACTGAACTTTAGAAATTTACAATTCTCTTGTTTTGGGGGGAAACAATGGAAATAATTTATATGTGAAACAAGGATTTCTCCTTCCTTGGGAATAAGTTGACTAGTCCCACCTTTCTTTCCTTTCTTTTTTTCTTTTTGGTTCTTTGGTGTATGTTGAAGAAGTTTATTCAATACAACAGGAATTGTTTGAGGGGAGGTTTCTGTGTTCACGACTAATTTAGAACTTGTAGATTTGAGCTGCCTGAATTGGCCAGACAGCTGTAATCGCACTCCTCTATTCTTAATCTCTTTATCTGGGCAGCAGCTGCCATATGGCCACAGTCAGCTGGATCAGATGTTTATAAGCTTCCTTCTTCGTCCCTCTCTGTCCTTTCAGCCTCCTAATTTGATCACAGCTACCTTGTGAGCTGCCCTCCAATCTTTATTTTTAGCCCTCTTAAGGATTAGGATTGATGTTGGTTGTGGGGCACTTAAAGTGATTGTATTGTAAATCTTCTTGCTTTATTCTGACAGTAGTATTTTGTAGAATATACTTGGGATAGGATTGTAACTTCAAGAACATATCTATGTGCCCAAAGGCACAGCTGCTGTATGTAGTTACTTTGCCACAACTTTGATTTCTACTAACAGAAATGAGGAAATACTTAAGGTTTATAACTAGAAATCTTCAGTGGTCTTTTAAAAAACCTTTCCTTCTAAAGAAAGTGATTATAAAGATTAAAAAAAAATTATAAAAATAGTGTCCACAAGAGAAAGGGAAATTAACTAAAATTTGCTGAAATACTTTTTCATGATTGCCTTTTACCAACTGAAATGTTTTCCATATATTTAGGATCCTTTAAAGAGGAGCAACCTCTTCTGTATAACTGTACTTGTTTGCATTTCAGTATATTCTTGTAAAGTTTTAGTCTATTGATAAAAAAAATTGCCAGAGGAAGAACACTGTAAAGACTATCATTCAATGATGAGGCCACATCTCTACCAAAAATGTTCTATAAGCCATTGTTTTGATCAATTAAATATTTTCACCCCATCTTTATAGGATTATCTATGTTGTATTCTCCATTTTTCTTCTGCCTTTGCATTGTAAGATGTGTTTAAAGTCGCATCCTTGATTCTACCACCTCACTCCCAGTCTACTTCTTTACAGTTAGATAAACTGTTAATCTAACTTGGGAAACTGTTGAAGTGAAAAGTTGTGGAAAGTTAACTAGTTTATAATTGCTGCATGCCACAAAGATGGTTTAAATCTTTTGGAAATTATCTTGTCAAGTGTGATCTCTAGGCATATGATCAATTGCTTCTAATGTTTAACTAAATCTTTTTGCTCCTAGGTTATGAAGACAGCATGGAGTTTCCTGACCATAGTAGACATTTACTACAGTGTTTGAGTGAGCAGAGACATCAGGGTTTTCTTTGTGACTGTACTGTTCTGGTAGGAGATGCCCAATTCCGAGCGCATAGAGCTGTACTGGCTTCGTGCAGTATGTATTTCCACCTATTTTACAAGGACCAGCTGGACAAAAGAGACATTGTTCATCTGAACAGCGACATTGTTACAGCCCCAGCTTTCGCTCTCCTGCTTGAATTCATGTATGAAGGGAAACTCCAGTTCAAAGACCTACCTATTGAAGATGTGCTAGCAGCTGCCAGTTATCTCCACATGTATGACATTGTCAAAGTTTGTAAAAAGAAGCTAAAAGAAAAAGCCACCACAGAAGCAGACAGTACTAAAAAAGAAGAAGATGCCTCAAGTTGTTCGGACAAAGTAGAGAGCCTTTCTGATGGCAGTAGCCACATTGCAGGAGATATACCCAGTGATGAAGATGAAGGGGAGGATGAAAAATTGAGCATTCTGCCTAGCAAAAGGGACTTGGCGGCTGAGCCTGGGAACATGTGGATGAGATTGCCCTCGGACTCAGCAGGCATTCCCCAGAGTGGCGGAGAGGCAGAGACACACGTAACAGCAGCTGGAAAAACAGTAGCTAGCCCCTGCAGCTCAACAGAATCTTTGTCCCAGAGGTCTGTCACCTCAATGAGGGATTCAGCAGATGTTGACTGTGTCCTGGACTTGTCTGTCAAGTCAAGCCTTTCCGGAGTTGAGAATCTGAACAATTCTTATTTCTCTTCACAGGACATGATTAGAAATAACCTAGTACAGGTAAAAGTGGAGAAAGAAGCTTCCTGTGATGAGAGTGATGTTGGCACTAATGACTATGACATGGAACATAGCACTGTGAAAGAAAGTGTGAGCACTAATAACAGGGTACCGTATGAGCCAGCCCATCTGGCTCCTATGAGGGAAGATTCTGTTTTGAGGGAGCTAGATAGAGAGGACAAAGCAAGTGATGATGAAATGATAACTCCAGAGAATGAGAGAGTTCAGGTGGAAGGGAATATGGACAGCAGTCTGCTCCCTTATGTCTCCAACATACTTAACCCTGCAGGCCAAATTTTCATGTGTCCCCTGTGCAACAAAGTCTTTCCTAGCCCCCACATTCTTCAGATACATTTAAGTACGCACTTTCGAGAGCAGGACGGGATCCGCAGCAAGCCTGCCACTGATGTCAATGTCCCAACCTGCTCCTTGTGTGGTAAGACTTTTTCTTGCATGTACACCTTGAAACGACATGAGAGGACTCATTCAGGGGAAAAACCCTACACTTGCACCCAGTGTGGAAAGAGCTTCCAGTACTCCCACAATCTGAGCCGCCATGCCGTAGTTCACACACGGGAGAAGCCGCATGCTTGTAAGTGGTGTGAGCGCAGGTTCACACAATCTGGAGACCTTTACAGACATATTCGAAAGTTTCACTGTGAGTTGGTGAACTCATTGTCTGTCAAAAGTGAAGCACTGAGCTTACCTACTGTCAGAGACTGGACATTAGAAGATAGCTCACAAGAACTTTGGAAATAGAATTTTTATATATATAATTAATATATATATATAAATCTATATAGTTGTGGTACAGTCTAAAAGCAGTCTTGTTTCCTTGAACTGAAAGTTTGGCCATTAGCTTGTTTTATGCACTTTAAAGCGGCATGAACATTTCACTATTTAGTGCTCTGATAATATGAACTATAGAAATAAGACTAATAAATTTCATTGATTTCCCCATATTTCCCCTTAAAGTAAGTACTTCTTTTAAATAAAGCTGCAAATGAACAAATGTGATTTTAGGTTCTATTTAACCTTACTTGCAACACTGCATCATTTCAAACTCCATTTAAAGCAAAAAGAGTACTCCCTTCCAGTGTTTTATCAATTCGGTTACATTTTAAAAACTGCATGCATATTTTCTAGCTGTGGGAAACCTGAATGCTTTTAGACCCAAGTGATAAATTTCTGAAATGCTGGAATATCTATTTTTAAACAAGCAGTTGCGATATTATTGTAATTTGTGGATTACAACAGTTCCCAATTTTTTTTTAAAAGACCATCACAAATTTTTTAAAATACACTGGAATTGCTGGGACTCTGTTAAGATATGCTTGGGATGAAAATGGATGTTGCAACCTCAACAGTTGCAAACTGCATTTAAAAATGTGAATTACTGTTGTATACTGTAATTGATTAAATGGGCTGGGGGGGTGTCAAGGAAATTGACAAGTTGTGTTAATGCGCTCTCAGTTGAGTCTTGAAAAGTAAATATTAACGCTACGGAAATGCATGCGTTTCAGTATATTTTTGTCTTTGTTTGCATTGTATAACTTTAATGAGTGAGTTTTAAAACTTATTTAATTTTTTGTAGGAAAAAAACACCACTGGAAAAAACTGGTGTTATGAAGAACATAAATGCACTGTTTTTTTATTTTATATAATTTAAATTAATTGCCCACTGTCTTTAAGTTGAACAAAAGCTACATGTTGATTTTAGCTATGTAAAGGAAGATAGTAATGTTTACAAACAGGCTTAGAGATTTGCATGTGCAGTGTACATTTATCAAAAAAAAAAAAATCTGATTGCACAGAACCCATGCCAGCGCCAACTTTTGATGCATACACTACCCATATGAGCATTTTTAGAATTCCTGCTGCACAAATTGACAATAGGTCATTCATTTTTCGCCCCTTGAAAAGATTCTATGGAGTGAAAAAAGCCCCAGGCTGAAAGGACTAGAAAACCTTGATTGACATGGGGTGGGGTGGGGGAAACGGTGGGAGAAAAGTTGGGGGAGGGTTTGTGAACTGTGTATCCAAGCAGCAAAGACTGCAGCCTGACGTGTGGTTTTAATGATCAACACACAGGGCAAAAGCATTTTGCACAGTGTTTGTTTTCCTGTCTTGCACTTACAAATAAGGTCTATGGGAGTAGCATGGAAAATTGTTTTTTCTTCTTTCTGCTTTGTTTAGAATTTGATCGCCTTAACTACTGTAAACATAGCCTATTTTTGTGCTTAAGAAACTGAATGGAAAACTCCATTGTGTATTGCTGGACTGTTTTGGAAATACTTTGGTCAAATGTATGTTAATTTGGCTGTAATGGCATTTAAAACAAAAAAAAAAGCTGTGAAAATGGCCTTGGAGCATTATTTTTAGTTACTTGAATAGTTGCTAGGTTTTTAAAACACATTCTTTTTATTAATTTAGAAAAGACAATCAATGTCTGGAAAAATGGACTACTTTTGAATTATTATTATTTTTGTGGATGTGAGTGATTGTTTTTTGGGGGTGCCCTTTAGTTTCACATTCTTTTTTTTTTGGTTCTAAAAATTAGACTGACATCTAGCTTTGACAATCATAGTATGTTTTATTTTCCTGAGGGGGAGGGGAATAACTTATAACGCTGTTTAGTTTTGTACTATTGGTGTGTTGGTGAATTTTTAAACTGTGTGCTAACTGCAATAAATTATACATACTGAGAAATCAATTAGTGGTCTTCTAACCTTTTTAAACATTGAAATTGCAGAGTGTTTTTGATAATACCCAACCTTTTGATAATGTATTATCTTTTTGTACAGATTCCTATTGATTTGTGAAAGAATCAGCTCACTGTTTGAAGTAGCTGTAATTAAAAGTGGTTTCTAATTGGCAAATTAAACATTTTAAGATACTCTGTACTAAAAACTGCTGGTACATTGTAATCAATGTAAAAATTTCTACTGGATGATAATAGAAAAAAAGTGTGGTGTTCATCACATAACACCATTCCAAGTTCTGTGACGGCATTAAGCGCTAAATCCATCAGACTTACACTAAAAAGAAAGTAGGATGGGACAGGAGAAGGGGAAGAACTGGCAATTTGAAGAAATGATTGATTAGTGATTGGAATCCACAAAAAAGAAATGTTGGTTATCCCAAATAGTTTGCACTCTGGTTATGTGAAGTTGCAATTCACTTTTTCAGCCTGGGAGCGTTAAAGATTGTCTTTGTCAGATTAACTGGTAAATATATGCTATCTCTTTAGACAAGGTTCTCAAAACATTTCAAGGGAAACATTTTAGACAGAAGTATTTTACTGATTATCTAATCTAAAAGTTGTCTGTTACACTAGGGAATGCTGTTATGGTCTTAATCAGTGTCTAACTATTTTAAAACTATGCTATGGCTCAGATAATATTGATAGGTTATTATAAGAACTAAGAAAACAAACCTCTATTACCATTTGATTATATGCAGTTTTCATAATACTTACTAGCCCACATTCTAGTGTTTCAAATACATGACATAACTTTAACATACATTAATGCATTTTATAAAATTGTATATCATCAATTTATATAACCTCATAAGGGTTTGTATATTCTTAGCGAGGTCTATCTCAGCTCTGTCTTTGAGCCCCATCCTTGTCATTTTAAGATAGTTTATGGTAAGTAAAATTTGGATTGTCATTCTAAAAAGTACAGAATAAACTCTAAAGTGACTTATATTTGTGATGAAAATTTTCAAATGATATCTCAAGCAATTGTGAGTTTATTACTGGTAGTAGAAATTTTGTTAAACTTAATAATGCTAGTTTTTCTTCCACCCAGATTCGAAAGCTCTGCAAGAACACACCCAGAGGTCTTAAAAGTTTGTAAGATGTTGTGATTAAAATGCCTATCATGTTCAGCAGTATCTCGTTTAAAGATGAGAATTTGAATAAGGTACTGAAAAGGTTCCTATAATGATAAGAGCAAACACTTAGGTTTATGTATCTATGTGTGTACGGTTGCATATAAATGCTATATAAATGTCATTTTATTTCCCAGCTCATTAGTGTTTCTATATCAAAATAAAATCCTGCCACAGGTTATGCTAGGACCGGAAACTTAAAATGTACAGCAAAATCTTCCAGCAAAATCTTCCTGGGATGTGAAAGTGAAAGTCAAGAATCTGGATATGAACACAAGCAAAGCTTTTCACCTTTGTTTATAGAATGGGCATTAATAAGTCAACTTGGTATATTTTTTGAGCAACGATTTAAAAAATGGCACTGAAATTTAGTGCTATAATCTTAAAAATCATAGGATATGTTGGATGATTGTGTTTGAAATTACTTTCAGTGAATTCACTTGCTCTTGCTCATGTTAAAAATAGTTAAATTGCGATTAAAACCTAAACCTTTGTTTTTGTGTGCATCATATAAACATACTACTTTTACAACTAATGATAAAAATGTAGCATTTTGAACTTTAGTGTGGCGTTAACCATGTGGTGTGCACACACAAACACAATCGGCATGTAGAAAGAAATGGGAAGAAATTACTAAGCATTCCGGCAGGATGATCCAGTTTTCAAATAAAATTATTGTATAACTGAAAATAAACTGTGTACTTTGCTCTTTCTTTGCTTTTCCTAGTAGCAGCTGCATTTGTTCACCTGTTCAGGATGCATGCTCAGATTCAATTCTTTTTTTTCTGCTGCATTAAAATATATTTTGGCTGTTAAAGCAATCTTTGACACACAGAAGTGTTGCATCCATTGTTACATGCTTTTTAGAAGCACTGTGAACATTTTGCTGCTTTTAGTTGCCCCAGACCTATCCGTCGCCCATCTTTTTTTTTAAAAAAAAAAATTGGCACAAAATCCTATTCGAATGCTTTTATGTACAATGGCCGATACTCAGGTGCTCAATTTTTGCTTTAAAATAATAGTTCTGCCAACTCAGATTAAGACTGAACAAATTAAACTGTTTCACTAGTAAGTTAATTGGATACCACTATTTTGGCACATCTTTAATACTGAAACATACATGGTCACTCTTGATAATGACAGGGTTTTCTTAGACTACTGCTCCAGCTATGATAATTTGTTTTTATTTTGAATGTATGGAATGGTGATATAAAACATTGTCCCGTAACAACTGATGAGTAAGAGGATGTAGTTAATATTAACGCTAAGCTAAACCTATGCTACATCAAATTTGTGATGTGCATTTTATCAGTTGCAGCTCCTTGACAGAACAAAATTGGCACTTGGATTTCTATCCACCTCTGTCTTAAAGTCTTTAATGAAAAGTTAATATAGTATTATCTTCTGCCATTGCATTACAACTGCCAGGCCAAAAAGAATGCAGTATGGTTAAAGCCTAAAGCTAGTAGATCATTCTACTGTGATAAAATCCAACTAAACCTGTTAAAGGGTCTTACTGATGACAGATTGTCTGTGGGCTTTTTAAAAAAAGATTATCCATTTTTATCATTATCACTTTAGGAGGGGGAAAAACACATACTGCTTTTGACTGTTGAAAAATGCCTGTCAGTTTTTCCACCTCCATTTTAGGATACAATCTATGAACATTTACCTGGGAGTAAGTCCCATTGAAGTCAGTGGGAATTAGTTTTGAATATATATGTAGGATTAACTCTAAAGCTCATTTTTAAAAAGCAGAAGGAATAAATAAATACACTGACATACCAATCAGTGTTGCAAACTTGTATAAGTTTCATTCCTTGATTTCCTTCATTTTAAATTAGACAAATGTTATTTGCACTGTACTCAGATTTATTTGTGTCATTGCTATTTCACATTCTGAGACTTGCTGAGGATCTGCCTAACCCTAGCAATCCAGCTAAAATGAAGTGATTAAAGCATGAGCTACTTGAACTTTGTTACTTGCTTCCAAAAAGGTCTCAAATGAGAGCAATAAGCATTCAATAAAATCTTGTTGTAAAGTCTTACAACAATTTTCAGTTCTGCTAAATTACAATGCTGTGGCTCTTAGAAATGTGATTGCTCCCTAGAATATCACAAAATTTAATGTACCTATTCTGTGTATGTAAACAAAATTATAATACAAATTTGCAGTTTTTAAACTATCATGATACATAACCATGGTACAGCATTTGGTGTATGGGGCTCAATTGTAAAATTTCTAGCTGAGTGATTCAGTAAGATCTTGTACCTACATATGTATTCACTGACTAGTGTTTACTTGAGAGTAGATATCTATAGGATTGTGCTGTTAAAACAACATGCTGGGATAGTGGTTTTAAGTATTTCTGTAACACTTAATGAATGCATTATTATGGTACTATTTCTGGACTTAATCTGTTTAGATTTTTAAATCATACATATGGGATAACCAATGTGGATCGTCTTTAATCTTCAAAGAAGAGTGCATGTAACCCATTTTTTAATCAAGAAAACACTTTAATTTAAAGAACAGAAAAATGAAACTTTACCTTAGCAAAGCAATATTAAAGGACATAGGAAAGGTATGTAATTTTAAACTCCTAAATTTCTGCTCAAAATGTCTTCAACCTCCTAACAGCATTATCATTCATCATTAAACATCTCTTAAATTTTCATGCCTTTTACAGCTGAACACTAAAGGCAGGTTGGTTTGTTTTTAATCATTTTGCAGCATCTTAATTTGTTTCTATATTTAGTGTTGGACTCAGTCATGGTTTGAGTCTATCCACTGAAAGCAATGGAATAGCATTTAGTCTTGACTAATTAAATTCTCATTTATTTAGTGGGCCTATTCTAAGCTAAATCTCCATTTTAACCTTTCAGAAATTTTAGAGGCATGTTTCATAGCTGAGATTATTTAATATACATTATCTGAATAGATACCTGAAGGGTACAATACATTTGCATGCTTAAAACAACTGTAAGTAATTACAGTGTAGCTTAAACATGCAAGCTATCTCCCCCTCCCCCCAGCTTGCTTATCAATTGATTTGACATAGTATATCCTGTTAGTCTTATTCCAGGATGATGGTTCATACTCAAAGGAAACTGTATTGTACTTTAAATAATCAAGATCTTTAGGAATAGACGTAACTTCCTGTTGGACTGAAATAAAAAATCAGTCTCTGGACTGAACCTGTTAAATAATTCCCATTTTATGACTTTTATTACAGTTTTACTTACTAATAAATATGGACCTGGTATATTTTCTGCTGATGCTTGTAGCAATCGCCTAAAGGAAAAGGGACCTGAGAGGCAGCTTAAGTATACTACTGTGCAGCTCCCTTACTACTAAAAGCAAGAGAAAATTTCTCATTCCCCCCCCCGACAAAATTAATCAGATTTTCAAGTCAATTAACCTCCTGCTTTACATACACAAAGCAAAAATAGCAAAAATACAATAAATAAATGATCACTTACTGTTAAATATTTGTTGCTTCTGATATAACATAACCTCTTCATGTTATGTAAATTCTAAACTCAGCTAATAGTCTTAATCGTGCCCCTTAAAAAATGTTTAGCAGGTAATCAAAGTTTGATACATTCTGTATTTTCTTTGGTATTTATTATGTGGCTATTTTACTTAGTATTTATTTTATTTATACCCTACTTTCCTTCTAACATGGAATTTATACCCTACATTCCTTCTAACAACAAATTAAAACAAAAGGCAGCTCAAAGTAGTAGATTGTTTATGGAGAAGCCTTTAAGTGTTGACTATGTCAATATTGATAGAAATAATTTCCAAGTATTTAGTCATAAAACAGTAAACTATACTTTTTTGCAGGGGGGGATCTGTATCATCAGTTGATGGCAGACTTCTCCTATGTGGCTCCATCTAGAAGATATTTATGACTACATCTACCTATCAGCTCCAGCCAGCATGGCCAGTGATCAGAATTGTGGGGGTTGTAGTCCAAAACATTTGGAAGGTACTACATTAAGGAAGGTGTAATCAAAATATTCTATAATTATATAGTTGGGATTAAATTCAAACATATACATGATATGCGCTGATATGAGGGGAGAGAGAGGGACATTCTGAGGAGATACCTCTCTAAAGCCAGGCAGTTCCATGGACTAGGGGATATATATTTCTTTTTTCATGTTTCCCCCCAAAACCTGGATTTGTCATGTCAAGAAGGCTTGTTTAAGGCTTGACTTTACAGATGGGAACTGACAATTCTTCAGATATTGGACTGCAACTCCCATCAGCTGTACCCAGTGTATCCAATGCTGAAGAATGCTGGGAGCTGTAGCTCAGCACCATCTGTTGGGCCATACAACTCCCACCCCTCATTTATCCTCCTGTGTTCAGTTCCTGTAACATATCAAATGGAACAGAGACAAACACAAGAAAGAGATGCTTTAAATAACAGGAGAAAATGAAGTATCAATACATGGTGTCTCTGCAAATAATTGTTAGAGGTGGAGAAATGATCAAACATCACAACACATTAAGCACCAATATATGCTGCTGTAGCTGCCTTAACCCTCCTCTTGGATGTATTCAAAGAGCAAATTTGGAATGAGGAGAAGTGCTTAACATACCATTTCTTTGTACCAAATCTGCCTTCTCACTACCTACTCCATAGCAGCATTTATTTTCCTTTTCTTTCTTGAAATTCCAAGAAAAGTGCACGGGATGGAGATCGTAGAAACTAAAGATCACTATAAAGCAGTGGTTCTAAGTCTTTACCCCTCCAGATGTTTTGGACTTCACATCCCATAATTCCTGGTCATTAGCCTTGCTGACTGGCGCTTCTGGAAGTTGATGTCCCAAAATATTGGCAATTGCATCGCCCCCGCCCCTGGGTTACAAAGACAAAATCTGCCAGCTCTGAGCAGCCTACTTCATTAGGTGTCTTGCTTACATGGATGTAGTTACATCAGTGTATTATGTCAACAGGATTCTAGTTGTATACCCTATGCTCACTGATAGAACAGGAATGTAGCCATATCCCAACCCCTGTGTAGTATAGCTGAGTGATGATTTGTATAAGATTTTAGGGTTTATATATTTTACTTTTATCCCACTTTCCCCCTGAATGGGATTTGGAATAGCTCACAATTTAAAAAGCAACGCAGCACAGGTACCCCATTAAAATCACCTTTCCACACAGTCACAAAATTCTTGTTCCTATTTTTTAAAAAAGGCTCTACTTGCCAGTGAAAGGGTAGTAGAGAGATAGTTAGCCTGGTCCCCTGTGCAAAGAGTCCCATACCCTGGGAGCAACAACCAAGAAGGTTGTCTTCTGTATCTTCACCAAATTTGCCTGTGGTGGCTTTCTAGTGTCCAAGTCTTAATATTCCTTCTTGAGTGACAGGCCAGAAATGCTGGTCATTGTATTCCATGATAGGGTAATCTGATTGCTGTAGTCTGTAGGAATGCTTATACTGTATGTGGCTATAGTGCCTAATACTCAAGACAGCCATGAAAGGAATGGAGGAGAGAGCTCTCACTCCCCTGTTCCAATTGCAAATTTGGAGGATTCATCAAGAGTATCCATATGGCTGGCCAGCTCACTTGTTCTTCAAACTTAATAGTAGACCTCTGAATGGGGTGGAGGCATAGGTTTCTTTTCTTAATAAAAAGTGCTCTCTTTGGTCTTGCATTGACAAGACTAGTATGGTTACTAAGAGTTTAATGATAAAGTTTCCTAAAATATACAGGGGTGTTTTATTTTGTTTTGTTTTGTTTTGTGCAACTTATCTTTCAGTGTTTTAAAAAACTGGTCAATATATTTCTGTTTCCATCAACAGCAGACTGAGATTTTCTTCCACTCTGTCTGCATCCCTCTGTTGCACCAAGACTTTCTTCAGAGGGTTTCTCAACCTTATGGAGTGGGTTTTAGGGTATACAGGGGGCTATAGAAAGGAGAGAGGACTCACCAATTCTGGCATAAACAGCAGGATCCAGAAGTTCAGCCCTGGATCCCAGCTTATGTCAAATAGGCTATATGTAATCAGAGTAATGTACAAGTAGGAGTCCTATGGTCCTCCAGGCACTGTTAAATCCTATCTCCCAGCATTCCTAACTATTTGATCTACTGATTAAGGTTGCTTGGAGTTATAGTTCAAACAGCATCTGGAGGGCTGCGCAATTCCATCCTGTGAGCTAAAACATATAGTAATATATTTGTCTTCCAGTGTCATTGTGTTATCATTAAGGGTGTTTGCAGGGGTAAGTCTGTGGGCAAGATGTACATTTGTTTTTGTTTTTAAAAAATGGATACCAGTCAGCAGAAAGCAACCCATTTGATCAAATTTCCATTTGTTCCAAAATGAATGTCATAAGTGACAAGTGGTTTCACTTTCATTATCATATTTATTCATTTGAAGCTGGAGAAGTGTATACCTTTCTTCAGCAGCAGCAGCAGCTGTTTCTAGCAGACACCTTGTGACCAGTATTTTGATTTCTCAGAATGCTCAAGGTTTTCCACTGTTTGGGGGATTTTAGAAATTTTTATTTTCTGGAAACTTCCTTCATAATGTGCTGGAATAGAACAACATTTAAGATGGGTAAAAGATGGGAGCTATCAGGCTCTGGTTCTTCAGAAAGACACTGTGGTGGGCAAACTCATCAGGTAGGAAAACCAAACCAAAATGAAGCAAACAGCACAAATGCACAAAAAAGAATTGGCTATAAGCAAGTGAATAATGAAGCAAAGGATATTTTTAAATAATAAAAGCAAATTCAATTTTAAAAAGAGCTTCTTGCATATCCCTAGCAGTTAGTACATAACTTTTCCTAGTGGCCAGTGGACAAATTTATGTGTATGTGTCTTCCCAGGGTTTCAAAACAGCAATAAGAGAAAGTTGAAATCCATAGCATGCAGGGCTGACAATCAG
Source organism: Phrynosoma platyrhinos (assembly GCA_020142125.1). Lineage (NCBI taxonomy): Eukaryota > Metazoa > Chordata > Lepidosauria > Squamata > Phrynosomatidae > Phrynosoma > Phrynosoma platyrhinos. The sequence goes on from CM034701.1 coordinate 334,635,348, forward strand.
GAAGTAGTTATTTGTCACACACCTAAATACCAAGTACTAGTTAACTGATACCAATTATCTATGTATTTCTTTGTAAAATGAACACATTGTTCATATTCATAAATTACATGATGTACACATTTTTGCCTTTATGAAGTCCCACACTCAAATATATTGAACTTCAGGGCATCTTTTTCGGTCTGTATAAAAGCAAAAGCTTTCCATACATCAGGTAGGGTTCATCCCTTACAATAAGGAACATCTAGCAACCTTAGTGTGTATGTGCAGACACTTCTGAGCATATGTGCATGCATGTACATACTCTATTTTAAAGTAGTAACTTACCATTTGATTGGAAGCTTAGATTGAGGTATGCCCAAAATAAAAATGAGGAAGTATTTGCAGAAGAGAGTTGCTAGATATAAAAGGTAAAGGTAGTCCCTTGACATGAATTTCTAGTCATAACCAATTGTAGGAGGTGGTGCTCATCTCTGTTACATGACTCTGGTGATCATGTGGCCAACATGATTTCACAGAACTCTGTTTACCTTCCCACTGAAGTGGTACCTATTTATCTACTTGCATTTGCATGCTTTCAAACTGCTAGGTTGGCAAAAGTTGGGACTAGTGATGGGAGCTCACCCCATCATATAGCACTCGGGCCTCAGAGTGCCAGCCTTCCAATCTTCCATTAATCAGAATTGGTGTCTTAACCACTAAGCCACCACATCCCCTATAGGGAAGGACTGTGCACCTTAGCTCACCTTAAGCCTTGGTTTTATATCCCCTACTTCAACCCTACATTCATGGTAATTGGTAGATAGATTTGTTATATTGTTTAATACCAAAGATATAGCTTGAGTCTCCCTTATCCAAAATGCCTCAGTCCAGAAGGGTTTTGGATTTTTGAATACCTGTAATTGCATATATCTGTATGTACATGGTAAGATATCCTGGCAATGGGACCTAATTCTGTATCTGAAGGTAAGTTTATACAATATTTTTAATAATTGTGTCTATGAAACATGTTGGTGTACATTGAATCATCAGAAAGCAAAGGTATTCCTACCTCACCCACCCATGAAAAAAGTTTTGGTTTTTGGGGTATTTTAGAATTCTGGATAAAGGAGTCTAAATGTGTATCTTCCCTTCCCACTTTCAGCTCTTTGTTCACTGATGATTTCAATCTAATAGCAGGTGATAAGGTCTACCACTACAACAAACACCTGTCCTGAAACACATGTATTGTCCTTCTTCCTATTTGTAACATTTATTTTTCTTCATACCTTAAAGATCTCTGCACATGAAAGTAGTTCCTTTAATGCCAAGGTTCATCAAGCTGACTTTCTAAAAAGAGGACCTTACATTCTTTTCTGCAAATGGCATTTCAAATTGCTTGGAGGGAGGGCAAGTTGTTTTGCATTTGTTGAATCTGGTAATGAAGAAAGTACATCGACTAAAGTGTATTTGATTTTGAAATAGCTTTCTTCTATTTGCTTGCCTTCTCAAGTGATACGTTTTGGAATAGAAAGCCTTCTTGAAAGACGGTTGTCAATCCCTGCTGGGCTGTATCTAGAGGTGTCGCTCCTGTGATGGAAGGCTCAGTGGAGGTTCTTCTCAAAGGAAAAGGGGAAATGATATCCATTTATTCCCATATCTTCTGCAACACCATGTGCCAACCGCAGTACTCTTCTGAACCTCCCTCTTGCACTAAACACAGTGAGCTGGCCCTACATATGGGATGCTTTTGAGGAATTATCCAAATAGGCACGTGGTACAAAAAATGAGTGAATGTGGAGAAAGACTTGATGTAAACCATTTTCCTCTTTGTTCTAATGGGAGCATTTGATGGTTCAAAGGGCCTTCCATCAGCTGAGGACATGAGGGGATTCAATCCACTTTAAAAAAACTTATTAAGAAGTTAACCGGTTACATTTAATTAAATGGATGTCCTTGTTCTTGACCATAAGGATGTTTGCATGTTCATTCAGTATCTCTGAGGTAGCCAACCTGAGCATGCTCACTTTCACACACAAATGCCTTTCGCCTCTCCTTTGCTTAGTGGGTGACTCAACCTTCTTTTGTGTCTGAGTGAATTTAATTTGTAGCTTTTCAGATTCTGGTAGTTCCCTGTGTTTATTTTTGGTTAAATATTCTTATTTGTTGATTATTTAATTGTTTGTTTGGGTGAAAGTTTCATTCTTAAACAGGGAGAAAAAGCAGCTTGATGCCATCGCCTCAGTCCAAAAGAAATTAACTGCTCCATTGCACAGATTGGAGTTGGGGAGATTTACGGAGGAATTGTTAATACGCTGTTAATTTAATAAAAGGTATGGGGATTTGGTGTGAGGAAAACCCGCATTGGTTTTAAATGATCACACATATGGAAATGATATTTTTGTTTGTGGAAATGCTTGGTCTTTTTCATTGATTTCCAAAAGCAATACTGTGGTGTGTTTGGTCTTCTCTTGCTTTAAAAGAAAGGAACTAGATGGGAGAGTTAATTAGATTCTTCATTCAACTGGCATGGCACTGAAGATTATACAGGTTGACCTCCAAGGAGGAAATGCTTGTCTTTATAACACAGACAACAGTAGTGATTGTGTCTAAATCTTGAACAAATAACAGTTTTGAACAAAGGATATTTTAAAAGGCATGGATTAATTTATTCAATAATTATGGCACCAGGTTGCAAGAGAATTTAGAAAAAACTTTTACTCTAAAATATATGTATCATTATGCTTTCCTCTACAGATGAACTGGGAAATAAGAACTTGTGTCTTGGTTCGACTCTTATTGATTCACATGTAGCGTATGGGAATATAGCACATTGCAAACTGTGAATGGGATAATGGGACTTCCAGTGAAATATTAGGCATGCATACTCAGAAGAAAATCTCTGTGTATCAATGGGATTGATGCCCCAGTGAGTGTGTTCAGGATTGCAGCTATAATGTCATATTTTTTGAAAATGCAGTATTATCTGTTTGACTGTGTCTGGACAAAAGCAGGATTTTTTTTTTCAAACATTACATCTTGGCACAGTAGATATGCAAATGCCAGAATACACTAAAACCACATTTAATTGGACCCACTTGCCAACTTCTTGAACACAGCTTGGATTATTTCACTGGAGGCTGCTTCTGTTAAAAGCTGGGGGAGGAGGAAGTGGCATGCTGTCAAAACTTCAGAATCCCCCCCCCCTTCTCACTAGAAGTACAATTATACTAGGAGCCAAGTTTGGAGGTATTTTTTTTTATATTTAATAATTATTATTGCAGATATTGTAAACATATGCATTGAAGAGAGTGAAATCTACGTGTCATAAACATTGTTAGATTTAATTCCATTTTTTCTTCCCTGGTTTATCTTTCATTCACAAGGACTCTGACTGAGGCCATCCATGCTGCTGTATCATTTAGGGCTGTAGGAGATGACATGAGGTTAAATGAGCTGACAGGCGTTTATTCTTCTTGGCTATCTCAGTCAGTCTTCACTCTGGCCAATAAATACAAAACCACACAATGGGATTAAAATTATTTCTTTTGAGTGGGTCCTAAACTAAGTAATGGACCAAAAAAAACCCCCACATTCTTGCCTTGGGGAGCTTTCATCTGAACACTTAATGTCTCCTCACCACAGCAGAAAAACTGTCTTGTATAAAGCATTAGCACACACAACATGGTATACAAATGGTCATCTGTATCCACCCACGATTGTTATAGCAAGAATAATTACTACTGTACTAGATTTTCTTGAGCTTTAATTTGTCTGTGAAAGTGGTTTGACCAAACATGTTAAAGCAAGGATAATAAGGTTGTAGTCTCCTAGAAGTTCATAGAATCATTAGTTGTTTGTTGTTGTTAACTGCCCTCAAGTCAATCTCGACCCATGGCCACCCTGTGGATGAGACATCTCCCAGACCCCTGTCCTCCACTGCTCTGCTTAAGTCATTAAACTCATATCCATGATCTCCTTAATAGAGTCCATCTATCTAGCATGTGGTGTTCCTCTCTTTCTACATCCCGCCATCATTCCTAGCATTATTGTTTTTTTTTTCCAGTGAGTCCTCCCTTCTAATGATGTGCTCGAAGTACGACAGTCTAAATGTTGTCATCTTGGCTTTCAGGGAGATCTCTGCTCTAGGACCCATTTGTTTGTCTTTTTGGCCATCCACGGGAGCACCACATCTCAAATGCATTGATTTTCTTCCTATCTGCTTTCTTCACTGTCCAACTCTTGCATCCATACATGGTAATAGGGAATACAATGGCTTATATGATTCTAACTTTTGTGCTGAGTTGTATATCTTTGCATTTTAGAATCTTTTCTAGTTCCTTCATAGCCACTCTCCCCATTCTTAATCTTCTTCTGATTTCCTGGCTGCAGTCCCCATTCCTATCAATGTTTGATCCCAGTTATGAAAACTCTTTTACTGCTTCCATTTCTTCATTGTCTAGGTTGAATTTGCCAAGATTCTCTCTTGTCATTATTTTTCTTTTCTTTATGTTCAACAGTAGGCCTGCCTTTGCCCTTTCTTCCTTGATCTTTCTTAGTAGTTTTCCAGGTCTGTGAGGTTTTCTGCTAGTATTATGGTGTCA
>CM034701.1:334644129-334668878 GCA_020142125.1 Phrynosoma platyrhinos
CAGGATGGTGCCTTGAGGGATGCCACAATTAAGCTCTTTTCTTGTAGAACAATGTCCCTGAGCCTCACCCTCTAAGATCTGCCTGAGAGGAACAAACGGCACCTCTGCAATGCAGTGCCTCCAATTTCTAACCCTCTCAGGCAATCCAAAAGAATGGTATGATCTATTGCAGGGGTAGGTAACCTTTCCCCTTTAAGGGCCGAGGGACTTCATCTCCCAGAAGCCTCAGCCATGTTGGCCAATAGTCCCATGTTGGCCAATAGCTCCTGGGATTCTGGGAGCTGAAGTCCCTCGGCCCTTACAGGGGAAAGGTTGCCTACCCCTGATCTATTGTATCAAAAGCCACTGAGAGGTCCAGTAGCACCAACAGGATCACACTACCCCGTTGATGCTCAAACAAAGGTCATCAGCCAAGGCAATCATGGCGGTCTCAACTTCATATCCTGTCCTAAAGCCAGTTTGAAATGGATCTAGATAATCGGTTTCTTCCAAGACAGCTTGGAGTTGAAGAGCAACCACCCTCTCGATCATTTTGCTTAAAAAAGGTAATAGAGAGACTGCCCTATAGTTATTCAAGGAAGGTTTTTTTCAGAAGCGGCCTAACCGCCACTTCCTTTAGACAGGATGGAATGAAACCTTCCCTAAGAGATGCCTTGACAATGTCTCTAAGGAACATCCTCAATATATCCCCCCCCGGATGGCCAGCCATGATGGGCAAGGATCAAGAGGGCAGGTTTTTTTCCTCACTCTACCAAGGAGCTTGTCTACATCATCGATACTCACAGGTTGAAGCTGATCCAGTATAATTTCATCAATGGAGTTGCTGGACACCTCTTCAGTTGATTCTGTCCCAACACTGGCGTCTAAGTAGACTCTTATCTGAGAGATTCTAAACGCATCGTAGCAAGCTGTTGTAGGGTTAAGTAATGGGTTCTGCACAGGAGGAACCTGTGTCAGCTCCCTTACCACCCTAAACAGCTCTGCTAAATGGGACTCTGCAGATGCAATATGTGCACAGAAGAAAGATTTCTGTGCTGTATGCATTGCCTCTCGATAGAAACAAAGAAAGTTCCTATGATGAATCTTGTCAGATAAGTATCGAGTTTTTCGCCAGGTGCACTCTAGTCACTGTCCAACCCGTTTCATCTTACTAAGCTCCTCCGTATACCACAGCTTATGGTGAGAAGCAGGATGGAAAGGACGCTTGGGAGCAATTGTGTCAATAGCCTTGGTAAGATCGGTGTTCCAGGTATTAACCAAAGCTTTGACAGAATCACCAGCATTACTAACTATTAGACCCTCTAAGGCTTTCTGGAATCCAATTGGTTCTATTAGCCTTCAAGGGCGGACCATTCTAAAGCACCCCAGTCCTTGGCTTGAACTATCTTTGATTTCCTGAATCTTATGGAATAGGTCTCTTGTTCTTCCCTTTGTGTTGTTGTCTTCTATTTCTCTACATTGGTCGTTGTAGTTTTCTATCTTTTTGCACTAGCCATTGTACTGTTGCATTCATGGTTCTTAGTTTCTTCCTATCTCCTTTTTGTTTTGTTTCCCTTCTTTCCTTTATTGCTTGTAGCATTTTTTCTGTCATCCATGGTTTCTTCTCTTTCTTTTTTGTTCTTGAAAGTGTCTGTCTGCATTGTTCTTTAATTATGCCCCTGGCTTGAGACCATAGTTCTTCTGGTCCTCTGTCTATTATGTTAAGTTGCACAAATCTGTTCCTTATATTGTCAATAAATTCTGTTCAGATATTGTTTAGATCATATTTTGGTATGATGAGTGGTTTTGTTTTCTTATTGAATATTTATAAGGATATTGAATAGCACTGGGCCCAGGACAGTGTGGTACCCCACTAGTTACTTCTCTCCAGGATGAAGAGGAGCCATTGGTGAGCATCCTTTGGGTTTGGTTGGTCAAATAATTACTAATCCACCTGACAGTTGCATTGTCTAGCCCACATTTTACTAGCTTGTTTGCAAGAAAATTGTGGGGGACCTTGTCAAAGACCTTACTGAAATCAAGATGTGCTACATCCACAGATTGAGAAGAAGCCAGTTTGTTGAGATGGGAAAGAATTATGCCAAGACTATAAGTGAGAGCCTAATTATTGAGCCTAATTCATGCTTCTCACTTATAAAATCTTGGCATAAGTCTTTTCCATCTCAACAAACTGGCTTCTTCTCAACCTGCTTGCTCTGTTGCAATCTGAATGATGAACAGCAGACATCACTTACAGTTAGTTTGCTAGTACACAACATCTATTTTAGAGGGCCCCCAGATAAGAAAAAAAATCTGAATGTTCCAGGTTTTGTTCCTAGAATCATAGAGTTGGAAGAGACCACACGGGCCATCCAGTCCAACCCCCTCTGCCATGCAGGAACTCAAAATAAAAGCATTCCCAACAGATGGCCGTCCAGCCTTTGTTTAACGACCTGCAAAGAAGGAGACTCCACTACACTCTGAGGGAGTATGTTCCACTGTCAAACAGCCCTTATTGTCAGGAAGTTCCTCCTAATGTTGAGGTGGAATCTCTTTTCCTGTAGCTTGCATCCGTTGTTCCGGGTCCTATTCTCTGGAGCAGCAGAAAACAAGCTAGCTCCCTCCTCAATATGACATCCCTTCAAATAATTAAACAGGGCTATCATATCACCTCTTAACCATCTCTTCTCCACGCTAAACATACCCAGTTCCCTAAGTCGTTCCTCATAGGCCATGGTTTCCAGACCCTTCACCATTTTAGTCACCCTCCTCTGGACACGTTCCAGTTTCTCAATATCCTTTTAGAATTTTGGTGCTCAGAACTGGACACAGTATTCCAGGTGGGGCCTGACCAAAGCAGAATACAGTGGCACTATTACTTTCCTTGATCTAGATACTAGACTTCTATTGATGCAGCCTAAAATCACATTGCCTTTTTAGCTGCCGCATCACACTGTTGACTCATGTTCAACTTGTGGTCTATTAGGACTCCTAGATCCCTTTCACACATAGTCTCATTAAGCCAGGTGTCCTCCATCCTATATCTATGCATTTCATTTTTTTGCCCTAAATGGCAAAAACCTTACATTTTTCCGTGTTGAAATTCGTTTTGTTAACTTCTTCCCAGCTTTCTAATCTATTAAGGTCATTTTGAATTTTCATCCTGTCTTCTGGGGTATTAGCTATTCCTCTTAATTTGGTGTCATCTGCAAATTTGGTAAGCATGCCCCCTATTCTTTCATCCAACTCATTGATAAAGATGTTGAATAGCACTGGGCCCAAGACAGAACCCTGTGGCACCCCACTGGCCACTTCTCTCCAGGTTGAAGAGGAGCCATTACTGAGCACCCTTTGGGTTCAGTCAGTCAGCCAGTTACTAATCCATGTAACACTTACTTTGTCTGGGCCACCTGTACAAACCGATTTTACTTTGGTTATTCACATTACATTTTCTTCATTCCAAACTATTTTCTGGGAACTCCTGACATTGTCAAGGACTTTCCATTTCTACTTCCCAGATCACTTTAAATTAATCCAGTATTTTACAAAATGAAATTTTACTTGACACTCTGTCTGCATTATTCTGGAACTAGCTAAAATGACTATCAAAACATAGCAATTGTTTTCAGGATACAAGAGTTTGGATGCAAGCCAGAGAATATGCAGATAAATTCAAAACAAAAAAGAACTAGATAGTCTTGAAACTTCCAGAGACTTTTTTTTTTTTTGCCTTTCTGGATAAGCCCTTACATCAGGGGTAGGCAACCTTTTTGTGCTTGGGGCCGGTCCCGCAAAGTTCCTCCTGCCGCTGGACCAAGGGGGGGGGGAATGGCAGCGCGCGCGCACACCCCCGCGCTGCCGCCGCCACCGCTGCACAGCCACCTCCGTGTGTGCCACCACCACCATTTTGGAAATCAAAATGGTGGCTGCGACTCGTTCGTGCATGCGCAGGAGTACTGCGCATGTGCAAACGCATACGCATCCTGGCCGCCATTTTGAAAATCAAAATGGCGGTCGTGGCACACGCGGCCACACGGTGGCAAAAATGCATGGCGCGCTGCAGCGGCAACCTTCCACCTGGGCCAGTAAGTCCAGGGACCTGGGCCTTAACCGGCCCGCGGGCCGTAGGTTGCCGGTCCCTGCCTTACATGATTATCAGAATCACACACTACATTGCCCTGATGATCATATCAAACCAAAATGACTTTTAGACCTTATCTGGACCGTCTAAATATGAAAAAGGATGTCCTTAATCAGAATCTGTTATCCAGAGCTTGAAAAAAATACTTTTGGTCTACAATTCCCAGAGCCAGCCAACCAGCTTGGCTAGAATACTGGGCATTGTAGTCCAGAACATGGGAGAGGCCTTTCTCATCTGAATGCTCAGTGCCCTGATTGTGGAATCCTTGGAGGTCTGATTGGCACCAATGTTGATTTCTTTCTGCTGCCAAGCCAAAACATAGCTTTTTAATTAAAGCCTTCAGGGACTAATTTATTTCAAGTATACATCTATATCATTTTAAATTGTTTCAGTTTTTAAAGCGGTTTTAACTTTTGTGTTTACAGCGTTTTTTAACTGTTATTATGTTTGATATGTTTTCATCTTGTTAAAATTATATATGTTTTTAATCTAGCAATGTTTTAAATTATTTATATTGTATGCCACTCAGAGATCCTGTGATAAAGAGTGGGAGACCGCCAACGAATACCAGATGCTGTGGGCTATATTTCAGAAGAAGGAACTGGTTATCCACCTCTGAGTATTCCATACCTAAGAAAACACTATAAAATTCACAGGGTTGCCTCAAGCCAGCAGGTGACTTGAAAGCACATACACACAGAGAGAAATGTTTTAATAAATAAACAATAAATATCAAAAGCTGTGCACTTTAGGTTTGATTCGTGACTCCATTCAGTGCCACAATGCTTTCTAGTAAACAGAATTAACAATGCCTTTTCCATGTTGCTTCCATGTTCTGCGGCTTACAGAACATAACCAAGATGTGATCTTATGCAACCAACCAACCATGCAAGATCTTTGATGCACTTCTTGCTGCATGTGAATTTTCTAATCTTTCTCAACTTCCAAGCCAGTCTTTTATCTGAATGATACTGCTCTTTTGCACTGAAGATTAGATTTCTTACTCTGTAGAGTTGCACCATTGCGCTGCTCTGTAGTAATGTGCCGTGATGTCACAGACAAATAAACAGGTTTCAAAGTAAAGCAAGGAAAAAAACTCTTTTTAAAAAAAGTATTGTTATTTATTTGAATTTCATATATACTGCAATTAACTCATATCAAGAAACACATTATTTCATTGGTTTCAGAATGGGCTGCTATCTTCCTCTACAGTTGTCAGCTTTACCTCTGTGACTGGAATCATATTGTCTCTTTCTTGGTGGTCTGTTGCTTCTCATTAGAAATATGCTGCTGGATATGGCAAAGGTTATTTGAGGATATTAACACAGCACAGCATTCCTTGGAGCAAGGAGCATGCCATTATCAAGAAACTATCCCCATAACAGACCAAACACAGTTCAGTTGTACTCTTCATCTGTTTAGGAACACTAACTTCTGAACTGTTATTTTTTCAGAAACACATAGGTGAGGAATTAGCCTAGCACTGACTGTACAGTTTGGGTGAATTGCTAAACCGTAGGAATCCATTTGATTCTCGGTTTGATCTATTGTAATCATGATTAACTCTGAAAACATGTTAATTAACAATTGTAAATTGATTCCTTTTCCCTCATCTGCTTACATTATTCAAATGTAGACTGCAGTTTGTATAGTTCAAGAAGAAGAGGCTCGAGGCTTGCTTTTTGGTTCCCATTTGTGACCTGTAGTAGGAACAGAATCACAGTAGCTACCATGTTTTTGCCATGGCATACTGTCTCCTTCCCAGGAGCTCATGTGGTTTTTGTGATCTCCTGGCTTTATTCCAAACAACAATCAGAAACCTGGCTGGTCTGGGGGGGGGGCTTTCCAGACAGAGACTGCAGAGGAATTTAAGCCCCTGAGGAGCTTAAATCTCTTCCCCAAGCACACCACTGCCAGTTTTTATCCTGTTACCATAAGTGCTGCAATGGAGGAATTGAGAAAGAGGACTAGAAGAAGCTACTAGTGGCTTTTAAAGAGCAGAGTGGAATTTATGTTAGGACATCTATACATGTACTGTACATGTCTCTTACATATATGGATTTTATTTTTTTTGTGGGCACTGCAGGGGTTAGTATTCTCATCCATGCCAAAGCCACCCTCCTGACTTACTTTAAAGCCTTAAAGCCACCTCACACAAGCATTCTGTGCTGCAATGTGAGCAGGCAGGATTGAAAAAGTGTTGGTCAATCGTTCTCCCCTCCAAGCTAGACATACAATCATTACAAAAACAACGAGAGTTCTGGAGGACCCCTAAGGATCTCAGTGCTGAAGTCATTGTGCATCAGTTATTTCATTTGTTGGCTGGTTTAATTTAAATTCCACCTGTCTCCCTGTACAAAATCTAAGGCAGCAAGTTGTTGTCATTATTAGGTAATTGACAAGATCTATGTTACTCTAGCAAGAACCCCAGTTTGTGGCTTCAGACTTTCAGGTCCAGACGGGTATATTGTGCAGCAATGATTTTGTCGTATACTTCAAAAGCCAATGTTGCACCCAATACATATCTGTCTGCCCAGTGGGCCAATTCTAACTCCTCATGGGATCTCAATTTCTTGATTTTTCCCTGATTCTGGTCATGGTCCCCATTAGGTTACTGGGGGAACTTGTGGGGTCATAAAAATGTCCCTGTAGCCACATGTGGCCCTAGGGGTGCACTTTCATTTAAATGATCTTTTTAAGAATATGAGTTTTCATTTCTGTTTAACAATCAGGTGGTGGTAATGGTAATTAACTGGCAGTACTTTTATTTCTAGAGAATGATGCATCCCATGTAAAAGCTTGTACTGGTTTATCTGTTTGCTAACATAACATTACCTTCTCAGCCTGCCACATTCCAGGCTCAGTTAAAAACTTTATGAATGTCTCCTTTGGGAGAGGAGGTTCTGTGCATTTGCTCCAGATTCAGGTGGATCTTTAGATCCTTTTCACAAGTTGGGAACAGACCATAGTACATGCAAATACTCAGTTTGGTGGCACTGGTTTATCTGCTGATCCTATACCATGGCATCAGCCAGGCTTCTTATTCTTTAAAAACCAAAACTCCACTCCTAAAGAGGCTACACTGCCTATCTTCATGGTATTCTGGTGGGAAGTGAATACCATGCTGTCATTATTAGGTAATTGACAAGATCTTTTGGGTTTTTTGGACAGGCATTTAGGAAATGACCGTTTGTGGAGAATTGACTTTTAACAGCATGTTGATCCATTTTCATTTCTTGCTTTTTGAAGGATATTTTTAATTTATTTTTATTCTATTGATAGTTTATTTATATTTTCACATTTTGTTAGTTTTTACAGATGTGAGCTTTAATCTATATCTATTTTAATTTTTTCAAATTGTCTTGACTCCTGGAGTGAGCAAAAGGAAGCATATAAATAAATAAATAAATAAATAAAAGTCATCATCATCATCATCATCATCATCATCATCATCACCAAACATAAGTTCACTTTCCAAACACTCTGTCTTTCTGGCTGGACTCAGTGGAGCAGTGCATGTAGCACAGGGGCATCAAATTGGAGAAAAATAATGTGACCAAGAGACAAATCAGCAAGATTATGCATAACATAGCTGTAGATGGAGCTTTGTGCCTGTTTTGACACCCTGACATCCAGTTCCATTGGTCCATCTCTCTGACCAGGGATAGGGCATTCTGGTTGGTGCTGGTCTGGCAGAAGTCAGATGGTTTTCCATTAGCTTTTTATGGTTATTTTAACATGGGATTGGGTTGTGGTTTGAGGAGGAACAGGGCTTGCTGCCCGCCATCCCTATGCCATGGATCCCCTTTAAGGCTTCTCAGTTTGAGAGTTGCTGAGTCTGGGTCACTTCCTGGTGATGGGTGAGTGACCAAACACTGGCTAGTACCATGTGGAAGCCTACTTCCTGTCATTGCATCATTCCTCCCTCCAGAAACCAATCTGGAGGGAGATGGTATCATCAGTCAACAGGCAGGTCAACTATTACTGAATCCATGGCATTTTGTCAGCAAAGTCTCTTCACATGTAAGAAAGTCGAGGCTTGTTTCAAATCAAGAGCATGTATGTGTTATCTTCCACTACCTACAATCCTTTCACCAGTTACTACTAGGCCTGCAACTTGTCTCGTCTTAGTATGTTTCTTTGTAAAGTAGTGGCTCTAAAAATTAAAACCGTGTTGCACAAATCTCTGCTATTTCTTGGAAACTTTTGTGGATATTTGTAAGACTGAAAATATCTTCAAGGCATCAATTGAAATCTATAAATATCTTGTCTAATATAAGATAAGGGCTTGGGAATAAATCTGCAGATTTGTACAGGGTGTTAACCAGCCAGATGGAGATAGGATGTGGAGTAGTGTAGTGAGAATTAACTAGAAGTATTAGGAAGTTTGGGTATGACTTTATCCAGTTAACACAATGAAAGTTCCTTACTAGAAATATAGTATAATCCCCTGGGTGAATGCCTAAATCTGGATGAGAGCTGCCTCAGTTAAAATTCCAATTTAGTTCCAGACTTTAGTTGGACTCTTTTAATGCTCCTTTTCTTTTTCTTTTCAATTTGTACATCTCAAGAAACATGAGTGCCAACCTATCTCACAGTATGAAAAGAATGCAGCATGTATAAATTCCAGGACTATAAAATGTAATTAACATGAAACAAAAATTCAGTCAATAGAAGTAGCTCATCGGGACTTTTCTCCTCAAAATAATAAAGAGCACATATTGGAAATAAATTTGTAGGGTGTTTTGTTTTGTTTTGTTTTGTTTTTTTAAAAAAGAAGCTGCTATGATTTCTCAGCTTGGTGTAATAAGTAGTGCTGACTTTGTGACTTGTGCCTTGGTGACAGTTTAAAAGAAAGAAAGAGGAGACTCCAACATTTTTTCCCAGTGTTTTGATACTGCTATGTCAGGTCTTTGTTCTCACAAAGAATATTCCATATTCTGTGCCATAATAGGTTTTCTGTCTTTGGAGTGACACTCTATTCATTCCAGTAACAAGAAATATAATGTTTTAAAGTGGAAGTAGGAAATTCTGAGCCATAATATGCATACAACTCCAGAGTCCTATTTTTGCAGCCATGAAAGACCCCTGGAAACACCCATTTTCCAACTGATTTTTTTTCCTTGTAGATTGATTGTCAGGTGATTTTTCTTTTTGCCTGAAAATGTCAAGTCCAGTAGGATACTAAGTTCAAAAAAAAAAACCCAAAAAAACAGGCTTCAGTAGGTAAAACTCAGAATACTTTTATTAAGAAACTATCGTTCCAGTCCATTGACATACATACATACATTGTAAAAAAAAAAAAAAAAAAAAATGAGCAGCAAGCATTAAAATTGCCTAATTAAACTGTACTGTTTCAAACTTCAGGCAGGCTTAATTCATATTAGCTATTATTAATACACACACTTTCCCGTCTTTCCTATACCATCATTTCTATGTTATTGCTACCAGATTCCTTTCATTGAAGCAACCTTGAATAGACTTAACTCATGCTTGCCTCTTTCAGTTGTTATCTCTGCACACTATGTCTTTGCAATAGTTTCCCTGCTATATAATCCATCATACCAACCAATAAATTCTTTTGACACGCAAGATACATATGGAAATCCTGCCAGAAATGTCCCAAACCAACCAAAATTATCCATAAATATCAGAATTTAACTCTCTAACCCTCCCAGAATCCCGCTTCCAGCCAGACATACTCCAAAATTGGCCAAAATCTGATAGCTGAAAGTGAAATCACACTACTTACACAGGGCCTGGAACATGCAAGTTTGCAGTTGCCTACCCCTGATTTAAGGCATTACATAATTCTATTAGAAGCAGCATTTTGGATATAACACACTGAACAGGGTAAAAAGGGAAATCTATACCTTCACCACAGTAAAATTTGAACTGTACATAAGATCAGTACTTGGGATGTAAATCTTCATAAATTCCATTCTTGAAAGCAAGAATGAATAATTCTATCATTTTTCTCCTTATGGAGATATATTCATTGAAAACTGCACAATTGTAGAAAACTATTCTGAGTTCAGAACTTAGTGTAAAAGAATGCATGGCTTTTTTGTTCAGAAAATTACACTTTCTAACAGAAAGTGCTGTTTTCTGTGCAGGAAATTTTTTCTGCACAGAAAACACTATTTTCTGCACACAAAAACCATCATGTGCATTGACCTGCACGTATTGCGTCTGCAGAGTCCCGTCCAGCGGAGCTGTTTAGGGTGGTAGGGGAGCTGACGTGGGTTCCACCTGCACAGAACCCACTACTTAACCCAACACCGGCTTGCTGTGATGCGTTTAACAACTTTTTTGCAGATAAAATCTCTCAGATAAGAGCCAACTTAGATGCCAGTATTGATACAGAATCAACAGATGAGGTGTCCAGCAACTCCATTAATGAAATTTCACTGGATTGGTTCTAATTCTCAAGTACCGATGATATGGACAAGCTCCTTGGTAGAGTGAGGAAAACTCCTGCCATCATGGCTGGCCATCTGGGGGGGCGGGATGCCTTGAGCGTGTTCCTTAGGGACATCATCAATGCATCCCTCAGGGAGGGTTGTGTTCCATCTTGTTTAAAGGAAGCGGTGGTTAGGCCGCTTCTGAAAAAAACTTCCCTGGACCCCCTGGATATGAAGAGCTATAGACTGGTCTAGTTATTACCTTTTTTTTAAAAACAAAGTGATCGAGAGGGCGGTGGCTCTTCAACTCCAAGCTGTCTTGGATGAAACTACTTTCAAATGGGCTTTAGGACAGGATTTGGGGTTGAGACTGCCATGGTTGCCTTGACTGATGGTATTCGTTTGAGCATTGACAGGGGTAGTATGACCCTGCTGGTGTTCTTAGAACTCTCAGCAGCTTTTGACACAATAAACCACAACATCCTCTTGGATCACCCTTGAGGGTTGGGAATCGGAGGCACTGCATTGCAGTGGTTCCATTCCTTTCTCTCAGGTAGATTGCAGAGGGTGTTGCTTGGGGACAGTAGCTCCGCTAGGAAGGAGATTAAGTGTGGTGTCCCTCAAGGCGCCATCCTGTCCCTGATGTTATTTAATATCTATATGAAGCTGCTGGGAGAGATCATCCAGAGACATGAGGCGGGGTGTTATCAGTATGCTGATGACACCCAAATATATTTCTCCATGTCTCGGTTCTCAGCCTCAACTTCAGATGGCGTCTTTCCTCTCAATGACTGTCTTAAAACAGTAATAGATTGGATAAGGAAAAACAGATTGTGACTGAATCCAAATAAAATGGAGGTACTCACAGTAGCAGCCCCGAAACCAGGTATTGGGATACAACCTCCAGTCCTGGATGGGGTCACACTCTCTATGAAGGACTGTGTTCGCAGTCTGGGGGTGCTCCTGGATTCGTCGCTTCAGATGACTAATCAGGTGAATGCGATGGTCAGGAGTGCTTTTTATCAGCTTCAGCTGATACGCCAGCTGCACCCTTTCTTGGAAGTTAGGGACCTTGAAACTGTGGTACATGTGCTGATAATCTCTCGTCTTGACTTCTGCAATGCATTCTACATGCTTGATCTGGAAACTTCAACTAGTACAGAATATGGCAGCCAGGTTGGTACATATAAAAAAGACCATATAACACCAGTATTGAAGTCTCTTCACTGGCTGCCTATTAGTTTCTGGGCCCAGTACAAGGTGTTGGTTATCACTTATAAAGCCCTAAATGGCTTGGGCCCAAGCTATCTTCGAGACCGCCTCCACCCATACAATCTGCCCTGTGCTCTTCAGTCCTCTGGGAGGAATTTATTACAGCCGATAAAAGCAAGGCTGTCTGGAACCTCCCAGAGGGCCTTTTTGATGACCACTCCCAGAATTTGGAATGGCTTGCCAGACGAGATCCAACATATTACAACCTTAGACAGCTTTAAAAGGGCTGTCAAGATGGATCTCTTCTGGCAGGCTTTTCGCAACTAGATTTCCCAGTCCCAGAGGTTGGCCCATCTTCCTGTCTATTACAACACTGCAGCAGTTGTTGTTTATTTTTGTAGATTGTTCTTACTTTGCTTTATTTTAAATATTGCTTTAATCTATGATTGTTTAATAATTTTTAAGGAGTAGGAGTGGTCGGGATTTGGGATGGTGATTTTATTGTTCTATATTTTTGTGCTGTAAGCCGCCCCAATTGCTTTGCAGAGGGGCGGGATATAAATAAATTTTGTTGTTATTATTATTATTAATCAGAGAAAGACAGACAGGGGCTAAGGTAAAAATGAAAGTGACAAATCATGAGAAGCAGAAGTCTTTTAAAAACTGAAACATGTTATATGCCATAAGAAAATAGAATGAAGCAAAGCTAAGGAACAGAGCACTTTGCATACAAAAAGTTCAAGGTTCAATCTTTTGGCAGATCCAGGCTGGGCTGGGAAAAATTCTTCACTTCCCAGTCACTGCTGTAGACACTGCTAAATGGTCTAACTCAATGTAAGGCAGAATCCCCCCCCCCCACTTTGTGTGTGTATGTGTGTGTGTGTGTTAATGATTATTTTCATGATTAAACTCATCATGAAAACCTACGATGGAGCTTTATATTTATTTGTTTGCTTGCTTATTCTCCTGCCTTTTTCACAACTCCTACAGTTGGCTTACAAAAATTGAAACAGATACAAATAACTCTCATTACTGAAGATATACAAATTAAATATCATTAAAACTATCTATAAAATGAGAAGCAATTTAAAACAAAACCATAGAGAACCCACAAATATGACAACAGAGCACATAATTAAAAACCCTCTCCCTAGAAATAGTTCCTTAAGCACTGTTGAGAAGAAAAGCTTCAACCTGCTACCCAAAGAAAAACAGGAAAAGATTCAAATAGCTGGTCTAACCTCTTGAGGAAGGGTGTTTCAGAGCCTGTGAGTAGCCACCAAGGAGGCCTTTTCTCATGCTCCCACCAGATGTCCCTGTGATGTTGTTAGGAAGGAGAAAACCAAAATGCCACTATTCGTTTCAGCTTTTGGTTAGAGTGTCTTAATACATTTTTTTAAGGAACTTTTTCATCAATATGTAGACATTTTCTGTCTCTCCCTTTTGTTTCTTTCAGGGTCTCTTTGAGCTTGACTTCATCAGTTATTTACTTTGAAACCACCCCCACCCCCAGGTTGCTGCATCCTTTTTACAAGATGCAGGAACAAAATCCTGAATTGGGCATGGACTGTCTTGACAATGTCTGCACCCGATTTGGCCTTTCCTCCCCTTAAACTGGATTTTAAAACCTTACCTTTTGCTCCGTATTTTTGGCTCTCTCTACAGTAACAAAGGAAGGCTGCCTTTCCATGCAATCCCTGAACAAGGAGCCCAGAACTGATAACGTGGCTGGTCACTTCATTGTGCCCTCTGTGGTGGTCCTGAGCGACAAAAAGGTATCACGTAGGAAGACAGCCACCCAACACTGCTGCAGAGAGAGCACAGGTAATGGAGAATTCAGGGGGAATTCAAGGCCAGAATTGAGCAGCTTGGAATATTCTGTTCAGTAAAGACAAGACCTTTATGTATTATTTAGGGGGAAGGAGTTGTAGACTTTAATTGTTATTTCATTCAAATTTTCAGGCTACAAATGGGTGTTTTTAAAAAAAGAAATCCAGTGTTTTAAAGGTTATATGTATCATTCTTTTTTTAAAAAATAAATAAATAAATAAATTTATTTATACATTGCCTTGGGTGCTCACTGGGTAAAGGGGCAATTGAAAATTATTCCAGATAAACACATTAAAATGAAATAAAAGCCTTTTCAAGAAGCATCATCAGTTTCTATCATATTTTAGGCTTCTTTTTCTTTTAGCTTTCTTTATGCTTGCAAGCTTCAGCTGTGGCAGTTCCCTTAGCATATCTTTTCACTACAGTCTCTCTAGACCAGGGGTAGGCAACCTTTCCCCTTTCAGGGCCGAGGGACTTCAGCTCCCAGAATCCCAGGAGCTATTGGCCAACATGGGACTATCGGCCAACATGGGACTATTGGCTAACATGGCTGAGGAGCTGAAGTCCCTTGGCCCTTAAAGGGGAAAGGTTGCCTACCCCTGCTCTAGACCAAGGGTTGGGCTCAGCCCTCCAGATGTTGTTGGCCTTAAGCTTCCAGCTACCCTATCCAATGGTGAAGAATGGTAGGAGTTATAATCCAACAGCATCTAGAGGGATGCATATTTCCTGACTCCGATCTATACTTAACTTGGATGATAGTTCTAACACAATGAGGCAAAAATATGCCACAGGCCAGTTCTTGTTAATTTGTTAGAAGCTTCAGCAGACTGTGGTGGTCTGGCTCCTAAACTCAGTTCAGCATGTGCCATAATTATGAGATCAACATATATTTTTGTGAGGTTTAGAGTAAGATACATTTAACTGGGCAAGTAAATATGATCAGATGCAAAAAAAGAGAAGGCTGGAAAAGTGCAAATGGCAGTGGGCCAGTGATTAACATATTCCATGTGCTTGAAATAAGTGCCCTCCCCCAATACACACACACACACACACACAAACACACTAAGGGGAATGCATAAGCTAGTATAAACACAGGCCAATTTTAAATGAACTCTTATGCCCTGGAGGGTAAATCTGGTGTGACTCTACAGGAGGCTCTGCAAAAATTGTGCCAGTTATATAGCTGCATGTTGGCATTTGCTGCTGAAAAGACTGGATTGTCTTTTCCGTGTCAGTCTTACTAGCTTCCTTCTTCAGCTCCCTGACTACAATCGCCCACATCACCAGAACTAACCATGTTTCCTGCCCAACTGCAATCCTGTGGCAGAAATTTAGCAGCTAAGGTGGTTATAAGACGGCATCATTACAATGCCTATATATGGGGATGCTGCTGCTAGAGTTTTGGGGGAAAGGATATTCATAGTTCAGTAGTATCACTGGCTAAAAGTGGCTGAAAATCCATTCCTAGAGGTTGCTTAGGTGGCTGCCATGCTTGAGGACATTTGTTTCTATAACAAAGTGGCAATGAAACTACTCAGGTTTAGCCATTTTCTTTTCTTTTCTTTTCTTTTCCTTTCTTTCTTTCTTTCTTTCTTTTTAATGATATGGACTTACAGAGCATGGAAATGTTGCTTTTAGGGACTACAAGCCCCAGGATCCCTCAGAATAAGGATTCTGGTAAAAGTTATATTTCTAAGTTCCAAGTACTTGAGCTGCTGCAAATCCACAAGCCTCAACTTCTGACTATAGTATTGTTTCCTAATTACTGAATGGCTTGACAAAGATATAAATCTGGAATGAACATTAGAGTAGGGGGCTTAGCTCACTTTACACCTTTACCCTAAAACGGTTACCCTTGCATTAACTCCAAGCAAAAAAAAAATTAGCATGTGTTCCAAGGACAGAAAGAATTACCACAACTCTTCTTACCTTCAACATGGCACATTAAGACACCATAGCAAGGTAATAGTCTCTCACTGTGAGATTTTCTACAGTTCCAAGGTTTTTATGAAATATATATGCATATATATGTGTGCACAAAAGAAGGGATTAGCTCCATTTTTTCTAAAAAATACAATATCTTTTATATCAAATACACAGTTTTCAGTGCAAGATATTGCTTTTTGTGCAAAAAAAACCCCCAAGCGTTTTAACATGAATGATTCTTTTTTTCAAAAAGTTCTCCTTTTTTTTAAAAAAAAAATGACAAATGTACAGAAATTCCTCAGTGGGAAGAACATTTCTGACAGTCTTCATTCTGACATGCAAGAATCAAATAAGTAAACAAAAATTCATCCCTGTCAAGGATATGAAAATGCTAGTTCCATCACTCTAAAAAAAAGACCTTCCCTGTACCCTAACATAGATGAACTGTAAGTTTATATTGCTGATTTGTATATTAAAAACAAATCTATGACTAAAATGATTCTGACTGAATAGTGGCATTTTGTGTTACACGAAGGATTGCCAGATTAATGTAAAAGTAAGGCATCTGCTAAGTGGATGTCCTTCTTAGTTGCTACAAAGACATCTTATACCTCAAAAGTCATTCACTATTGGCCTTGTAAGGAGAATCTCACTACAATTGTATTACAGAATAATACAATCCCCCATGTCTTAAAATCAACAACTAAATAAAAAACCTCAGTTAAGATGCTATTCTGAGGCTCCCAGACAGTTAAGGGACAGTTTCTCTTAACTCAGGAGATTATCACACGGGAGGTCAAGCTTCCTTCCATCATTAAATCACCATTAAATCCTGTTAATAACATGGTCGGGGGGGGGGAGATTATTGCATCCCCACACACTTCTCCCATTCTTGTCCCGTTTGTAAACATAATGGAGGCGTCATTTGGTATTAACGGAAACTCCCATTAATACAAAATGATGGGTCCATTACTGTTTACAGACAGGACAAGAATGGGAGAAGCGTGGGTGGGTGTGATAATTTCCCCCCTCCCATCATTCTATTAAGATCATTTAATGATGATTTAATGACAAGAGGAGGACGTTTGCCTCCTCCATGTGATATCTCATTAGAAATGAAACTTAGAAATTTCAAATTATCTGCTAGCTTTGGATACAAACATGAAAAAGCTACCTTTAAAATCACTTTTAAAATCACATTTGATGCTTTTTCTCATTGTTCTTACTGTTTGCTGTCAAATCAATTTCAACTCCAAGAGCCCCCGGGTCAACAACAGCCCTGCTCAGATTTTGTAAATTCAGGACTGTGGATTCCTTGATTGAATCAATCCACTAGTAACATGGTCTTCTTCCTTTCGTACTACAGTCAGCCCTCCATATCCACAGATCCTTTATCCACAGATTCAAGCATCCACAGTTTGCAAAAATATTAAATGTATATATTGACGGAGGGTAAGATGGAAAACTTTAATAGATACAAAGATAAACGGAAGATATAATATGCCAGATCTACAATTATATTATCAGGCGAATGTTCTACTTTATATGTCAGATTGGATCGCACTTAAAAATCAAAAACTTCTAAATTTAGAGGGATTTAATCTTAGGTATGGATTAGTCTTAATTTTATGGATTAAGAATATAATTTAAGAACATTATAGAATGTAATGAAGAAGAAACAATGATTTGATATGTTCTGAATTTTGTATTTCAATTAAAAAAACATAAACCTTGATTTTATCATTTTATATAAGGGATGCCATTTTACTACTCCATTGTATTTAATGGGACCTGAGCATCCATGGATTTTGGTATCCACAGGAGGTCCTGGCAGATACCTAGGGCCCACTGTATCTTCCACTTTACTAAGCATTATTGTCCTTCCCAACAAGTCACATCATTTCATGCTATGTCCAAAGTTTGACAGCTTTGTCATATTGACTTCTAGGGATAGTTCAGGCCAGATTTGCTCTACGACCCATTTGTTTGTCTTTTTAATTGTCCATAGAACTCTCCTTCACCTTTATATTTTGACAAATCTCACCTCATTGTCTCTAGCCAGTAGAATGATGGGCTCTTCAAGTCCCAAGTAGGTTCCTAGGTTTTTCCTTGTAATCCCAAGGGAGAGTAATGTGTTAGGAGCTGCAGTTATATCATTCTCTGGATTTTCAGTTTTAATAAATGCAGCCTAGGTTAATTTTGTATGTTTTTACTGTGTGCTGCTTAAAAGTACTGCTACTGTTGTTATGCTGTCCCTTGTCCAGGGCCTTTGGGATAGGTTGTTATAATAAAAAGATGAGAGGGCTTGATCAAGAACTTTTACTACCTGAAGCATAGGAGGGGATAGGATTCCACACACCTCTTGTTCCATGTACATAAATCAGATGGATTGCCAGTTACATCTTACTTCAATACTTGCAGTGGAATAGTGCATTTCACCACACTTGGAGGAATGAGCTAGTTGAGAAAGTCCACGTCAAGTAGTGTAGCCTATACACCCTGCTGTTCAACAGAGGGAAACAGAAGTCCAGGAGGAACAAATGGAGGCTGTCACTGTTGCTTGCCAGCTTCTGAGGCATTGCACTGGGCCAGACACTGTGTTATGGGTTAACAATATGACCACAAATGCAATTCAGCTATCATAAATCAATGATATTCAAAGATCTCATCATCCTCATGTTGACAAGGTGTATGCACATTCAGGTTGAGGGGACACAAGTCCCAATGGTTCTGTGGTCAGCAAACTGTCAAACGAGGCACCTAGCTGAACTCTCTGGCATGCATCTGTGTAGTTCTTTCCCCCCAATCCAACTAGTGTGACTAGTTCTAACGGTATGGTAGAGGGGTCACCTGCATCTGCCCAGATTAGAGGTCACCCCTTCATTGACCCACTACCCCCCAAGGGCTTTTGCTCCCCCCAATTTTGCTCGTGCCCAATATCCTCTCTTCCCTTCCATATTCACCAGTTGTGACAAAGAAGTGTGCATAATAGACAAACATGAAAGGAAAACATTGAGAAATAACTAAGAGGCTGTCATTGCTGCCGCCCAGCTTCTCCTGCCTGAGTCAATCTGCTGAACCGCTGGGTCAGACCCAAAGGATGAGACAATTATATTTCCAGAAGGCTTGCCCATGTTTTAACAAAGTCCCAGTCTCCTGCCTAAAATGGGACCAAAGGTCTGAGAAAAATCATAGCTGTACTCCTGCCTATGATTTTAAAGGGAAGACCAGTCCCATAGGTAATGTTCTCTGCAGCACTTTTGGTGTAAGAAATGGGATATCGGGCTATTGTAATATTCAATGCAGACCCCAATCTTCTGGCACTTTTGCTCAATCTTACAAAATATTCAGTAGAGACATCACTTGTAACAATTCAAGAGATTAGGCTAATTAAGCCAAGTGGCAGATGAGGGGAAATGGGAAAGGAGTGTTTGCTTTTTTGAAAAATTCAGAAATGGGGGAAAGGGAAAGTGGTACTTGGAACCAAACAGGCAACAGCTGCCCAGCCTTGGTCAGTTTTGGAAGGCTCTTTGGAACAAAAACAGAAAAAGAAAAGGAAAGAACTCCCTACCCCCATGCCGTTTTCCTTCTCTTCTTGCACCTTCTGTCTAAGTGCAGCTGCTGAAAAGCCCCATTTTGCAGGCCTTGGATTGATTCTGCTGTTTGCCCAAAAAGCAGCAGAAGCAAAGGAGGGGTTATAGGACCATTCAACGTAACCTGCCCTCCTGGGCTGCAGTCTCAAAGTTAGTACAGTACAGTGCAGTTATCTTTGTGGTGCTGTGGGGGAGGACGAAGGAAGGAAGGACTCTGGCCCTGTCTGCTTGTGTTAATTGATGGCTTCTGCTGCAGCTTTTCACACTTTTAAAAAAAATTGGAACAAATGTTTTTATTTATAAGTGTAAAAGGGAAAAAAAGCCAAAGCAAATTAACAGCTTCATTAGAGTGTCAAACTAAAGCTAAAAAAGAAAAGCAAAGAAACTAGATCCGAACTGCTTCAGAGTCAAAGGCCTAGATACAGCAAGAAGATGCAGGGGGGTACTTTTCAAAAAGAGGAAGGAGGAGATGGCAGGGGGAAAACTGTGAAAAAGGCCCCATACTTCATTTTTACTAGTTGAGCTGCAGCATTTGGGGCAAGGAGGGGGGGTTACTATATACTGGTTTAAGATTGTTTTGTTTGAAGGGATAATGGATACTGTCTTGGTGATTTCTGTAAGGTACCCAATGAATTCTGTAACCTGAAGGGGGTGTATACACTTTTCAGATGCAATGAATAATTAAGTGAAATTTTTAAAAAACTTATTTTGTTGGCTATATGGAACTGTTTTCTTGTTTCCCCCATATCAGTAGTAGTATCCATTCTGTAACCAGAGGAGATGGTGCTGATTGAAGATCTGATTATTCTTTCATATATTTATATGTCCTTCACTATGCGTATAGCAACAACTACTCATAATAAAAAAAATCCCAATCAACAGAGGCTGTGTACAGATGGTAGCTTACATATTGTATTACTGTCATTGCCTGCATTGTGTATACTTTCTTCCTTGTCTTAACAAATATGTCCCACATGAGTTTTTTGTATTTAAAGAGAAGCTGGAAATGAATATTTCCTATTCTGGATGGTGTTTGTAACTAACATCCTTCTTTCACTGGCCTGTAAACAGAATTGAAACAAATTTTATCTTCTTTCAATGGCTATAAAAAGAATGAATGCTCTGAGGTGGGCAAGTGGCAGATTTGTCCACTATAATTTTGTATTTCTCCTTCTCTGTGACCAGTGTGGAAACCATTGAGCAAACCATTGTGGAATTACATTTTTCTGGATGTATTAATTAATATATTGTACACAAAAGAGAATTTATTAACAAAGGTTGCCTAAAAAAGAAATAATAAGGTAGCATCTCTCTTTGAATTTAATAGGAAATACTTTGGCTGATAGCTTCTCAACAGTAGTGTGACAATGCATGCTATTTCATGTAGATGTCACTGTATTATTATATCTGTTCCAGAAAGGCAAAAGATGGTTTTCCATCAACTTGCTGAGCAATTTGGAGGAAGAATAATGTCATCATTCAAGTTGACTGTGATTTATGGCAAGCCTATTTTAGGGTTTTCTGGTGGGATTTATCCAGAGGAGGTTTGCCATTGCCTCCCTTTAAGATTGGGAGAGTGTGACTTGTCCAAGGTCAGCCAGTAGATTTCCATGGCCAAGTGAAAATTTGAATTTTGGTCTCCCAGAGTCCCAGTGCAACACTCATACCATTACACTAGGTCGGTGATGGTGAACCTTTCAGGGGCCAAGTGCCCAAACTAAAAGGCCTTCTGGCACCAGGTGTTACCCAGTGCTGGGGCTTCCGCCCTCCAGGGGTGGAACTTCCAGGGCGGGACTTCTCCCCCCCCCCCCCCACTCTTGGGCCTTCAACTGCTTCTCCAGAGACAGCTGAAGGCCCTGGGCAGAGGAGAGAAGAAGAGGATCTCTTCCTCCTCCTTCGCACCCTCCGCATGCTAGGGAAAATGGCTTTGCATGCCATCTCTGGCACACATGTCATAGCTTTGCCATCACAGCACTAGGTTGTCTCTTTCACTCACAAACTATGGAAGACATGGATGAAAATTGTTCCAATTTTAAAACGAATCCTGCTTGCCCATACTGGGAAAGCTCATGTGATGGTATACACTTAAGGACCTCAGACTCCTTTCTGGGTAAAATGATGATCTACATGTATACAGGTGTTTGTTCTTCCTGTTCTAGAAAATGCTGCTAAATGGGAAAGGGAATCTTTTCCCATTCATTAACTACCTCTATCCACAGCTTGTATAGATAATATTTATATTTTCCCCCAAAGTTGTGAAATATATGAAAGTATGTCAAGATGTGAGAGTGCCTCCTTCACATGACAAGATGCAATCAATAAACCATGTGCCATGTGGGGTTATAATGTATGTCAGCTCATATCTCCCATGTTGCTCTGACTGTAAGTGTTTGTGTTGTACCTTTCCACCTCCAAAGTGTTGACTCTGGAGTTGTTATTTCGGGCTCGGAGAAACTGTAAGAAAAATTGCATTCCAAATGTTTCTGTCAAAAGGAGGAAATGTAATGAGCAAGTCAACAGAGAATTCCACTTGTCAAACATCAGTTGCCTGCAGATCTATGGCTTTTGTTATGTAACCTTGTGTTCAGCTAAGTTGTGTGAAGCAAACAGAAAATTGACTTCCTAGAGACATGTCCTTTGCTTCTGCAGGAAGATTTCAGTCACGAGGACTGGGTACCTAAACCAGATTACATTGTTCTCCCACTTCAATCCTGGCAATTCACAACCATTCTTGTCACTTACAAATCATTTGGATTTTTTCCTGTACTGTATGAATCTACCAGATTGAGTTCCCCCCCTCTTCCAATGGACAGCCAGGCAGATAAGAGACTGTATTCATAAAGAAGACTTTGACATTAAAAAATTCACACACTTCTGAAACTGACTGTCAAATCACTTCACATCTGTACCTAAAGCAAACAGACATAATGCTAACAGCTTGTTAGAACTCAAAAATGCCACCCACTAATCAGTCCACCTGTGGAATTCTCAGTCCATCTTGCAAACTGTGGAATTGACTGCCAAAATGCTTGACAAGAAAATGTATATTAGAGTGCTGAGGAAGAAGAGAAACGCAGTGCTGTGGCATAAACAAAACGAACTTGGAACACAGCAAGGAAATATATCAGCTGAAGTTGACTTGAAGTTAGTTAACCTGGCTTCAGGCTGTGTCATTTGTGAATACACAAACATATCTTCCAAAATGTCTGCTTTACATTTGCTGGCACATTAGAAACATGAAAGGAAGGCACACATTACTGAAGTTATTGCTGTTATGTGCTTTCAAGTTGACTCCAACTCATAGAGACCCCATCATTGGCTTTTCTTGACAACATTTATTCAGAAGAAGTTTGCCATTCTCTCTCTCTGAAGCTAAGATAATATTGCTTACTCAAGGTTAGCCTGCGGGTTTCATAAGTGGTCTCCCAGAGTCTCCCAGAGTTCTAATGTGACCATCAAAACACTGCACCATGATGGCTCCCCACCATGATAGTCTCTCACTTACTATTAAAATGAGCAAATAGGAATTGCTTCTGATATTCTGGTATTACCCTTTCCAATGTAATGTTTTACATTTTATGGAAACATTTTTAAAGAGCTACTTGAACATCCAAATGTGGAATGTGGAAATATTAAATTAGTTCCTCATGCAACATATGTGAAAATCTGTCAAAAGGATTCAATAGGCATTCAAATATATTTTTTGTGATTCTACCTAGGGCAAGTAATCATTTTCACATAAAGCATTTCACAGTGTGAGATCAACATACTGTACTACGGTGAGTTTGACTGTTGAGATGCTCATTCACATTGTACAGTTATAGCATTATGATTCCACTTTAACTGCCATGGTTCAGTCCTAAGGAATCCTGGGATTTAGACTTTAGGGAGGGATTTTTAGAATATTCAGCCAGGAAGCTCTAGTGCCAACACCAGTGAATATAGTCCAATAATTATGTAGTGTAAATGGGACATTTATACAATTGGTATGGGTAAAATTTGATCTGTGATAAAGCACCAGATGATAAGGTATGATCTTGGAAGCTAAACAGGGTCAGCCCTGGTTAGTACTTGAATGGGAGACCATCAATACCTAGTGCTGTAGGCTATATTTCAGAGGAAAGAATTGATAAAACCCCAAGTATTCTTTGCTTAAGAAAACTATATGAAATCCATGAGGTCACCATAAGTCAACAGATGACTTGAAGGGATATATACAAGGATAACAAAAGAAGGGACATAGCAAAAAGTGTGGATTGTTTGTGATGGATGTAAATCTCTATAGCCATGTTGGCGAATCTATGGGACATGTGCCACAGATGGCACGTGAAGCTGTTTTCCCTGGCATGTGGAACAGGGAAGAGGAGGAAAGGGTGTGACCTGTTCCTTCTCCTCCCGACTGTCCCAGGCCTTCTGCTGCCTCTGGAATAGGCAGCTGAAGGCCCAGAAAGGTGTGGGGGGAAGAAGTCCCACCCCAGAAGTCCCGTTCTTCTGGGACTTCTTCCCCCCACCTCCAGCATGGGGTAACACCCAGTGCCAGAAGGCCGTTTGGTTTGGGCACTCATTGCCTAAAAGGTTTGCCATCGCTGCTCTATAGCCCTGGGAATGTGACACTTATCAGAGACTGAGAAAAAGAAAAGACAGCTAGAAATGTTTGCTGTTCAAATGTGGGCAGCAACAGAGAGTGCCGGATGAATTACCTGAAGAAGAAGCATGTTGAGATGATTTCAGAATCTGATGCAGGGTTACTGCTTGCACTGGCTGCTTCAGGAATTATTCTACTATCTTCCTCTCGCATATTTCAAAAACATAGATTTTACCAAAAAAAAAAAACCCATCCCACCCTCATCATTAAATCTGCATTGATTCCTCTCATTCTAGGGAAGCTAAACCCTCTAGCACTCCCTTTGGACTTCTTGCCACTTGAGGAAGTGGGGAACTATAAGGCTAAGACATGTTTCCCTGTGCTGAAGAGAGAAGCTATTCCTCCCTTGTGGCTTTTTGGAAGAACTACAAAACTTGTCAAGTGCTGAAGCAATTTGGAATTTGTTCACATTGTGTTTAGTGATTGAGGAGGAGGAGGAGGAGGAGTTTTTACTATTTGAATTTTGGTGTTGCCTAAGTAATTTACTTTTTAAAAACATTTTATTAACTAAACTGCCTTGGGCACAAGAAAAGTGATCTATACATTACTTTTAAGAAATAGTAATTCCATGTAATCCAGCAATCCTAGATCCCATATTTGGAAAGTTTCACCATTTAATTGGCAGCATAAATGACTGGCGGGCTCTGGGATGTTTTTAAGAGGTAGGTCATGTCCATGGATAGTTTTCTTTGATGGCATTGTTCACTGTTTTAATGTAATTTTAATATAATTTTGCATATGACTTTTCTATCTATATGTGAATTTTTTTTTACACATCTGATCTTTCTTTTCTACATCAGATTTCCTCGCTGTCTCTGCTAAAGGTTTCTTCTCTTTTAATTATTTCTTCACACCTAGATATAATTACCATTCACAAGAATCTGCTTGCTAACAGACTTAACACTTGGTAAGATTTACCAATAATGCATCCTTCCTGACTAAAGACTGCCTCCTCATGGATGGGACTAAAAGGTTGGATGAAATATATATATATATATATATATATATATATATATATA
>CM034701.1:334668945-334680241 GCA_020142125.1 Phrynosoma platyrhinos
CATCTAATTCTAAGATCAACATACATATCTAATTTTAAGAGTATCTGATGGTTGTAGTGGGAAAATGATAATATTTTTCTTGTCCTTCTTCCAAACTGATTATAAAGCATACAGATCTGTTAGGAAAGAAGAGGATGGTTATGGAATGTGATGTGGTGAATAATTTTTACATACCACTCCGGGTGTGAAGGTCACACACTCCATGGTGCAATAGTAAAAGGCAGGCACAGACTGACTTTTTAAGAGGTTATTTTCTTTGTGTTATTCCAAGCCTATATGTTCACGCAAAAGTTTTTTTTTTTTAAAAAAACCAACAATCTTGCATTTGTGCGAATCTAAAATGTTATTTTAACATCTGTTCTTTTAAGGCAGTTAGCTCTGGGAAAGCAGTGTGCTTTGCCATAAATTTAGGTCATTAATTTGTATCTGTTCTTTGTTTATTTAAGAAACAGGACAAAAGGGCAGCTGCTGAAACATTTGGTTGTGCCGAGGGGTAGTGGGCTGAATATGCCGGAGTTCTGTGTGCGACCAGCTTGAGTTTGTATCTACGGCTACAGGACAGAACTTTATGGAAATCTTTTGCCAAGCCATGTGGTGCTCTGTGGTCTTTTGCATCACTCTAAATACCTGGAGGTTCTTTGGAGGGAGAAATGAAGGGAAAGGTCTGGAAAACACAGAATGACAACCAGAAATGTACTTACAAATGGCTCCATGTTTATTTTATTTTTGACAAAGATTCTGAGAAAGAAATTTTACTGCATCAATTTTAGTGCTACAATTGGTTAGCAAAAGTAACACTGTGCACAGCAAAATGACCTATTTAATTAGACATTTATAAACAGAAGCAGAATAATGCCTACTAAATGGATTCTTAACTACACTTACAGTCTCTAAATTGACTATCACATGTAGAATAATTTGTAAAGAACTACTGATGTTATAAAACATTATAAAGGTTTTATTTGCTTTCTCAGAACTAATGTTCCCAAGATAAATTAGGTACATTTGTAGGGTCATTAGTTGTGAGTTGGTTGTGTGACTTCTAATCCATTGCATCTGGACTGTCAAAAACAGTTTTGTATGTTTTCAAATGTGGTTACTTTGATATTCTTGACGAAATATCACCATGCATTTTGATGTGTGAAGGTTATTATGAACACTATGCCTAACTGAATAAAAAAAATGCCCAACTTAACAAAAGTGCTTGAAATGAATATGCTTCTATAGCTGGTCAGTTATGCAGAACCAAAATCTGGTGCCTACCAGTGGCTTTTGGCAAGTCCCATGGGGGGGGGAGTTAAACTCAGGCGGATCACTTTGGAAAGGCTTTATGGGTGCCTGCTTTCCAGTACAGAGTGAGGCTTTTGTCATGCAAACGTTGTGTTGTTTGAAGGCAAAAGTAAGCAAGACAAGGATAAGGCATTACATGTCATTTTCAGACATTTCAAATAAACTGGACTCTCCTCCAAATTAGAAATGTGAATATGGAGAAGCAGATAAAATTGTTGACCTTACAACCAGTAATCAAGGAATGTAGGTTGATCTTCTAAAAATTAGTGTGTTCTTGAAACTACCTGATCTTCAATACATGTCTGGAATAAATTTTGACAGATTGACAAATTGTTTAGGAATATGCTTTTTCTTAAATAGAAATAACATTTCGGCTTCAGACAATGCACAAGGGAATTAATTGCTACCATGAAAGAAGAACTGCTGGCATTTTCATTTGTTTTGTTGTAGTATTACCAGCAGCACTGGCAGCCAAGGTATCATCATATGGACTAAGAATGTTTGCAAAAGCATAGGTCTCACCAAAACATTACAACAATGTACTCAAGCAAAGGTATCTTTATATAATCCTTGGGCATGAGAGTGTTTCATTTCTTAGTTGATAAGACATTCAAACTCTTGGTTGATTTAAAATCACAAGATAATCTTGCTTCTAGGATGCAAAGCTTTGGGCTATGTTTAATGAGATCCCTCCTGCAACAACTCTGAATTTAAACCATTATGGTGGAGGGTGGAAAAAGAATCTAGCAGCAGACAGTTGATTTCAAAACCTCCCAATAAGCAGTCACTAAGATATGAAGCAAAAGACTTGAACAAAAGTGTGAAATCATGTATTAACCTTCCTCAGATACTAGTGCCAGCATTAACAGGGTGACTGCTACAAATTGGAAAGAGATGAGTTTCTAAAACTTGTCAGAAAATAGTCCATTTCTGTCAGCAGGGATGATACTGTTGGAAGCATCCTCTACAGCATCTAGTCCCTTGCTAAAAAGGACAGGAATAAAAAAATACATGGTAGTCTGTGAAAAAGCAGTGTGTTGCAAATCCTGAGCTACTCAAAGAAATAGTTTTCTTAGTTGTACTTAAAATTAAATGAAGGCCCTCCCCTCTACCCACCTGGGCCAAGAACCTGTTGAATATCTTTACTGAAAAAGATGCCTTGTAAACACATCCAGGAGATGGTTCCTGACATAAATGATCAGGATGTGGTATAACCTCATGAGCAGTGAAATCATACCAGTCATATAATTATGTCTAGGAAAATATAGCCTATATTGATCTCTGCTTGTCAACATAGCACATACAGGGTATAATAAGAATGTCTGCTGGCTATGCAACCTACACAGAAGATAAAACACTGTGAATATAAAAATAGCAATAATGTTTGTCCCACGCCAGGGCTGAGGAAACTTTTTTTTCAGAGCTAGTTTTGTTAGAACCCTCTAGGTAACATATGCTGGTGTAACCTCCAGTTATGCCAGTAGACCTTTTAATTCATTTTTTTGGACATTGTAGGAGGACATGTCCTGTAATGCCTTGTACCTTAGAAGCACAGCAGCAGCTGGGGAGTCTTGCCCCCTGATTTACTGTGAGGATGACCCAAATATATATTGGCTTGCACACCTAAGGAAACAGCAGCAGCTTTCCATTGGAGATAGGGGCTGCCAATAAGCCATACAGCCAATAAGTGTTGAAGGGAACATAGCTACACCCACAAGTATCTCTTCCCTCTGCTGGTGCACAGCTGGAGAGAAAATAGAAAAGACTGACCCACTCCCATTAATTATTCTTCCCCACTGACTGGTAATAAGTCTCCTGATGGAAACTTATGTCCCACCAGCATGCTTGTTGAACCTTGGCCATGGGCTCCAGGACTGGATGTTGGGAGCCACTTGACCACACCAGGCAGAGCCACTTTCATGTCTGCCAGGTATGTCCCATCATTCTTGTTGAGGGATGCACACACACAAAACACATACATGATATTCCAGTCACCCAATTCATGAATATCCTCAGTGGAATGTTGCTCTTTTTCCCTAATGTGCGGTGACAAAAAAAGCACTCCCACATCACAGAAAAGCTGGAATCTCTTGTCAATAGGGTTTGTCAGAGTTAACAACTTTTCCCGGCCTGAGGAGAGGAGCTGGAGAGGGACTGACAGATTACACAGGGATCCCCCATAGGCCATATTCAGCCCATTAGACAAAGATTCTCTGTGACTGTCCCACTTAGTGGCATCATTGGGTAGGGTGCAGTGGTGCAACCCACACTGGGTGACACCCAGGAAGAGGAGTGACACCTGGTCAGGCCCTTCTCCCCATCGCCCCCATGGGTGCTCTCTGGCACTGCTCCCTGTCCCTGCATGCCACTCCTTGTCCCTTGCACTACTCCCTGTTCCCATGTACTCCATGTACTCCCCATGCCTGCACATGCTGCCCATCCCTGCACATCACCTCATGCCCCCGTGTGCACCCCCATCCCCACGCATGCTCCCCATCCCTGTGCGCAACTCCCTGTCCCTGTGCACTGCACTCTGTCCCCACACTGTTCTGTCCTTTTCCTCATCAGGAAACAGACAGGGCAGCATGGAGGGATGGAGTGCATGCCACCACAGAGGCACCACCCCCTGCACTGGGTGATACCCGGTGTGGGGACGCCATTGGTCCTGCTCCTTTGGTTTTGTACAAAATGGCAACTGGTACTATTGGAAACTTTGAAACATATATATTCATAATGAATTGATGCAGAAATGACACTAGACAATATAAAGGAGCAATTTACCGTAAATTCTCAATCACTGTGGGAACAGTTGTGTAGTATGGCCTGCCTTCATGTACGTTTGAAACCATACTACTCTATCATGCTCCTCACAATTCTGCCTCCTGATTCTTTGGATTAATTTGCACATTTTGTAACAGCAAATGTTCAAGGAAAATGTCTCTGGGCAAAATTAAATGTTAGACATTTCACAAAAATTCATAGTCTATATCTCTTTGCTGAACAAAAATGGGTAAATGGACCCTTTCTGAGGTCTCCTATTAAATCTATCCATTGTCCCTTTTCTCCTTCATGTAATACTTAAGTTTCCAAGCTGTGGAGGAGAGTACACTCTATTGCATAGATGGATTGAAGAGGATTCTGTCTTGTGTGCCCTTCAATTTCCATTTCACATCAGTCTGCACATGTATCAGAATAGCATATAAATGATCTGGTAAAAATTGTGATCAGCGAGTGGAGTATAATGTTGAATATCCTTCTATTTTAAAAATGATAAAATCTCCCTGTTAGTAAGATGGTTAGAAATAGAGATTTCTACTTCTAGGGAGATTTTACATGCAAGATCCCCTCCATTGCTGGCATGTAATACCCATCATTCTTGTTGAGAGACATACTCGCGCACACACAATATTCTGTTTATCCCATTCAGTCATACCCTTCATGGTATGTCATATGTGCAATTTACAAGACAACAGTTCACTCTGTTACTTTAAGGGCTTTATCACTGTGATTCCCATGGGAAGGAAGTGGCATTGATGATGCTGATCGCACGACACCACTTCCCTCCCATAGCTGCCCTATCCCTGTCTTTTCATTCATGGAGGAAACCTGTGAACCCATGAATCGCACTAATCCATGGGTGTAGAAAGCCATTCCTATGACAGTATCATGAGTGGCAGTAAAGTGGTCTAACTGTCCCCTCCTCCCCCTTTTCCCTCCTCCCCCTCCCTTTTAACCCCCCCCCATTATTATTATTTTTGCACTATTTCAGAACTCCAAATGAAGTTTCAGAAATTGTTTTAAGAGTATATTGGGGTTGCAGAGCTCCTAAATAGTGAAAAACAATTTATTTTTGGTTTGGATTTTTTTAAAAAAAATAAAACTGAAAGGAATGCTGGACAAGGCATAAGAGAGGAGGGAAAGGAGAGGAGAGGAGAGGAGAGGAAAGGAATGCCATGTTGGCAGCAGCTCCAGTTGTTCCAAAAGAAGTGTGGTGATGGCTGTTCCTATGCCAGTATTGTATCTTTTTATTTTGAGTGCAGGACTACAGCACAAAAAGGGCTAGTGCAGGGGTAGGCAACCTTTCCCCTTTAAGGACCAAGGGACTTCAGCTCCCAGAATCCCAGGAGCTATTGGCCAACATGGGACTATTGGCCAACATGGCTGAGGCTTCTGGAAGCTGAAGTCCCTCGGCCCTTAAAGGGGAAAGGTTGCCTACTCCTGCGCTAGTGTGATAAAGCCCTAGACTCATCTGCTCCATCCTGCTACATATGTAAACCATACTTCCCTGCCTCCTTCCAACTACAGTCTTAAGAAGCACAGAGATGGAAGAAGTCAATAGTCATCAGTTTTCTTGCCTACCCTTGCAGGAATGACACTGATCCAATATGACTTTTCAGAAAGTTAAATTATAAACTCTGTTCACTCTCTTTGAGTAAAGGCTGTAGTTCCAAACCAAAAGTATTACAAGATTCCTTTCTGAAATATTTTGATTATAAAATATGGAAGGCTCCATAAAATTTTGAACAGTGTAATATTGTTTTAAAACACCTCTACTCTACCCACAATACACACAGTTGCCATAAAAATTGGCAGGTAACCTGTTAATTCTCCAAGAAGACATGACTAACTATTCATCCCAGAATGAGTCAATCACCTTTATTTCCCCTCATACCTCGAGTTGCATGTGTCTAGTCCCTACTTCTCCTCCACCCCCACTTGCTTGCCTTGATAAATTGGTGTTCTCCATTTGTCATGAATCTGAGTTTACTCCTTTCTGAAACCAGGTCTGTAACCAGTTTTTAGCCATTAAGTAATATTTTTTGCAGGTCCCCAATACACTCTTCCAAGTCTCATAATTACCAGCAGAGGTCTTTTTTTCTTCCCCATAATGTACAAAATGATCTGCCCTTTTATGATTGCCTTGAGAATATCCCACAAAGCCAATGGTGAGGGAGCAGATGCCTCATTCAATTCCAAATAGAAGGAAATCTGTTGTCTCAAATAATCCCTAAATTCAGACACTTTCAGCCAGCTATTACCAAGAGACCACATTTAAGAGCAGATGTGTTATTAAGGCTGAGAAATGTTATGAGAACTTCGTGATCTGACAAATAAATGCAATTCTATTGAGCATTCCAACATTTGATTTGGGATGGGGGTGGGTAGGAGAAACACAGTATAAAAAAATTGATTCTACTGGAGGGGAGATAAGATGTGAAATCTTTTTTCAAAAACAATGCAGTGTTTTTCAGATGGAACTTATTCTTTGAGAACCCTGATGAACAAAACTTAATTTAGTCACACATTCTTGTTGCAAAATGGATTATAACCAGGAATTAAAAGTTGAACATAATGTTTAGTGTAGTACAAATGAATTCATGTATGCGTGTGGCAGTGCTGCAGTTTTAAAAGAATAATACTTCAAAGAATGACTCCAAAACAAACCTTGTCAAAAATCTCTCAATTGCCCTGACCTATTTTTGTGATCTACTGTTTTGTGACCTACCAATTCTGACCTTCTTTGGTAAGCAGGTGTAAAAAATTAAGTCTGGCATTCAGTATTGTAGTTACAGATTCATGACGTATAGTTGTGGATCCATAACTGTTCTGTATTCAGTAAAACTACATAAATGCCAATCTTGCCAACCTTAAGAGCCAGCATCTGGATGAAGAACAGAACAATCTGTTGCTTCTGATTGAGGTTCAAGGAGGAGGACGTTTCCACTCCCTTCCTGCCAGCAAGTGAATGTGCTGCCAGCAAGTGAGGCTGCAACAATCAGAAGCAGGACATTTGTTACAGCCTTGGAGGGAGAAGGTGGTTTAGCCACAATGGCAACAGAATTTGAAACTAACATGTTAAAACAAGTGTTTTTAACCATAACATAACATTTTTTATTAATGTTGGCTAGTCTTGTTTTTTACAAGTTAAAATGTAAGATTTGCATTCAGAATCTGTTGATCGCACCACATTCCCATGACTTGTGGAAAAATTTCCATGCTTCCATGTTTGCATCAACACTTTGGTGAATCATTGTTCGCCACTGATGTGTTAGACAAACATCATTGATGAAAAACATTCATTGTATGGTTCTAGCCCAGAAAACAGTGTTATATCATGGTTTTCCCCACTATTCTTGTCAACTTTGTATCAAAATTATTTTCCTCAAATCATCATTCCAAACTAGATTTACCATGGATTTAAAGTTATTTTTGCAGAATATGGGCAACTCTCTTCTTTAGATGTGTATCTGTGAGTAAAAGTTTCAAGGAAGCTTTTGTCCATTATTGATCTCACTGAAGAGCCATTTATGAATTCCTCTGGCACTCCTGTGTTTATTAGAACACGGTTCACTAACTATGCCCCTTGGATAGATGTCATCATATATATTTGTACTGGGTAATATAAAGTTGGACATGTTTGTTGGTTTTAGCTTATGTATGCCTGACTAAAAGCAATTGGTTGTATTACTCACTACTCCGATTATCTTACAGGACAACATTTGTTACTGTTATTGCAGTACAGAAAGTAACTTGCTGGGTCATTAATGACTAACACATTACTTTTAGTGTCATTACTATGCCATGGAAAAATACAAGAAAATGCTCTCTGTTTCCCTGCATCTGTGATCATTATAATTCTGAGTGGAAACTAACACTGCTATATCTTTGAAATCAACCAAGCCAGTAGAAGTACATGCCTTGTACCACTGTTTGGAATGGTCAAACTGGCAAGGCAGCTCTCCCCCTCATCACCACTCCCACATGCTTACATTAATGCTCTCTTTTTCTTTCTGGCAGACTCTTTCATTTGGGCAGAATGGAGAAAGGCAGAAAAGTCAAGCCTCCTTCTCTCTTTTTTCTTGATGCTGACTTCTCACTAGTTGTACAAGACTCCACAAAGAAAGGTTATAGCCACTCAGTGACCACTCTTTCTCCCCATCCCATTCTTCACACTAAGTCAGAATATATTTAGTCATGAATGCCAGGCAGAAAAAACCATTCCTTTCCATTCAAAAGTAGAGGATTAGTTTTAGTGGGTTACAACCCTGGCCATTACAGGCAAAAGAGAGACTGCCCCATTCCATTACTGTTAAAATAAGTATTTACTAAAGTAATGGGATATTAATGACACAGCACTTCCAAGTCAGAGGATGGCCATCTCTAAAGCTTGAAGAATATCTGTCAGTGCTTAAGAAAATATTCCCTGTTCTTCTGCATCTAGGAATGAGTCACATACTAAATTTTTGTATACTTAAAATCTAAATTATGTGGATACAATAAACTAATGATATTAGCAGTGTGTGAACAACAGGTGCATAAACCTTGATGCTATTAGACAATCATAGACATATGTTGGGTACACGGTTCCAGAACCAGAAAAGATTAAGGAAGCACAGACGATCTAATTTTCCAGGAGGATAAGGAGGGAGCAAGCAGTTTCTAGCAGCCTGAGCCAACATAGTCAAGTAAGGAATATTAGGAGTTGCAGTTCAACATCAGGAATTCCCACCTGTGATCTAGGCATTATTAGGATGTTGAGTTATGGGATATTATTATATTATTTTATCAGAATATAGATTCTGTACAAAATTAAAAAATGATTCATGGGGTTATAATTGCCATGGTGGCCAGAATCCTAAGATGATTGGTCCTGTATGTATAGCAGAAAGACAATTCATGTTAACAATAAATACATAGATATATATATAATACATAGACAGTTTTGCAGATTGCAAGAACTATATGTCAATGCATTAAATTGTAATATATGAAGCATTCTCCAGCATGTTTTTCTTACGAGGACTGGAAATCCACAAAGGACCACAAAAAGTTTCTGTAATACAAACTAAAACAATGGGAAGGTATGTTTTTCTTAACCTAGTGCAGGAAATCCTGTGCATCTTGCATGGGAAAGTAACATTTTCCTCCTTTGACCTACAGCTCAAATTCAGGCAGAATTTCTCTGGCAAAGAATAGCATTTTTTTAAGGAAACCATTTAAAGAAGGACATTCCTTGACCATTTGAAAGGGAGATTCATCGAGGGTTTTAAGTAGGTTTAAGTACAGTTTAAATATTCAAAATGAGGGAATATCATAGAACTATAGAGTGTATCCTGGCGCATTCAGTGAAGCATTCATGATTTTTTGTTGTTTCCATTGGTGCACTAAAAATGTTTATCTGAAGCACTTATATTTATACTCACAGCAATGTGCTTTTATGGTGCTCTGATATTTTAGAACATATTTCTTCCAACTAGTAGATTAGGGGGACCCACAAATAGATTACACTGTGAGTTAAGATGTCTGACTTATTGTGGCAAATGCTTGACTTTAAGAGGGAGACCAGAAGCAAAAGAGGAACAAAATTCTTTTCATAATAGCAAAAGTGAGAATTTCATCAACTGCAGAATTGCGAGATCTTTACACTTCTCACAATTTGCTCTTCTTCACACATGTTAATTGTACAACAGCCCTGTCATTCTTTGCATCTATTCATCCAACAGGAACTGGATGAATACATTTGTTGTTCTGTACCTTTAAGTCAACTCCTGTGAAGGTTTTCTATAGTCCTACTCCTAGGATTGCTATATTCTCTTCCACAAAAGTGGGACAAAATGTAGGATTAAAATGTTGGACATTCAAGGAAAATGGAGGACATGACTATGGTAACTAAAAGCCAAAAACATTAATAAAATTTAAAAAATATTAATATGTTCATGCTTCTCAGTCATGGACAGAATGGAGGACAATTTTGACATTCTTCCTGGACAGAAGGTTGGGATGTAGCTTTGTGTGGGTTGTGGATTGGACTAGGACTCTGGAGACCAGGGTTTGATTCCCTGTCTATTGGGTGACCTTAGAGAGTTTTATGGTTGGGAACGATGGTGATTCTGTCGAAGCCTTGGTTGATACTTGGAATAACAACCTTACCAGGGCTATAGACATTATCGCTCCCAAGTGTCCTTTTCAACCCACTTCAAATAAAAACCTTGGTACACAGGAAATCTTCACCAAATGAAAAAGGGCTGTACAACGACTAGAGCACCACTGGCAGAAACATCAATGTTTATCTGACAAGACACGTCATAGGATCATGATGGATTCTTATCGAGTGGCAATAGATGCAGCAAAGAATTCTTTCTATGCTACACGTATTGCATCTGCAAAGTCTCGTCCAACAGAGCTGTTCAGGGTGGTTAAAGAATTAACTCAACTACATCCCAACCTGAACCCATTATTGGAACCAACTAAAGCCTGCTGTGATGTTTTTAATGACTTTTTTGTAGATAAAATCTCTCAGATAAGGATCGATATGAATGTGGGCGTTATAATAGAACCAATAAGAGAGATGTCCAGAGACTCTGTGGACTGTGTTAAACTGGTTCTTTTAAGTTTGTTAATACCAATGAAGTAGACAAGCTTCTTGGAAGTGTAAGGAGGACAACATGCCCTCTTGATCCTTGACATCATGGTTGACCATCCAGGGAGGTGATGCAGTAAAAATATTATTACAACTTATAATTAATGCATCCCTCAAGGAAGGGGAATTTCCATCTAGTTTGAAACTAGTGGTGGTTAAACCGCTCTTGAAAAAAAACCCTCCCTTGATCCCCTGGTGAAAAATCATTACAGGCCGGTCTCCCTTCTACCATTCTTGGGTAAGGTGATCGAGAGGACAGTTGCCTTCCAGCTCCAAGCTGTCTTGGAAGAAGCTGATTATCTGCACCCATTTCAAACCAGCTTCAGGGCGGGATACAGAGTTGAGACTGCCATGGTCGCCTTAGTCGATGATCTCCATCTGGGCATCGACAGGAAATTGTGACCCTGTTGGTGCTCTTGGACATCTCAGTGGCAATTGATACAATAGACCATAGTATCCTTCTGGAATGCCTGAGGGAGTTAGGCATTGGGGGCACTGCACTTCAGTGGCTCCAGTCCTATCTCTCGGGCAGATTCGAGATGGTGATGCTGGGGGATAGTAGCTCTTCTAAAAGAGAGCTGACAT
>CM034701.1:334681563-334706204 GCA_020142125.1 Phrynosoma platyrhinos
TCACACCACTAGTGATGTCATCCTCCTCATAGATTCCAGTACCCCCTCTCACAGGGAAAAAGGCCCTGATAAATGGAGAGACTCCCATTTGTCACAACTCCACATTATGACAGTACAGGGTTTCCTTGGCAAAATTTATTCAGAAGAGGTTTGACACTGGCTTCCTATGAGGCTGGGAAGAGTGTGTCTTCTCCAAGATCACTCTGTGGGTTTACACAGTTAAACAGGTTGAACCCCGATCTCCCAGAGTCCTAGTCCAGCATTCAAGCCACTACACCTTGCTGGGTCTCTTCATACATATGTACTTTCTCCTTTATGGACCGTGTTTCTCTTTTCTTCTCTCAAAAGTTTGTTGTTGTTAACTGTCCTCAAGTCGATCTCAACTCATGAGGACCCTCTGGATGAGAGATCTCCAGGACCCTCTGTCCTCCACTGCTCTGCTTAATTCCTGCAATCCCTTAATACCGTGACCTCCTTAATGGAGTCCATCCATCTGGCATATGGCCTTCCTCTCTTCCTACTTCTCTCCACCTTCCCCAGCATTATTGGTTTTTCCAAAGAGTCCTCTCTTTTCATGATGTGTCCGAAGTACAACAGTCTCAGTTTAGTCATCTTGGCTTCCATGGAGGTTTCCAGCTTGATCTGCTCTAGGACCCATTTGTTTGTCTTTTTTGGCTGTCCAGAGGATCTTCAGCACTCTTCTCCAGCACCACATCTCAAAGGAATTGATTTTCCTCCTATTTTCTTTCTTAACTGTCATGCTCTCACATCCATACATGGTAATAGAGAATACAATGGCTTGCATGATTCTAACTTTTATGCCGAGTTGTATATCTTTGCATTTTAAAATCTTTTCTAGTTCTTTCATAGCCACCCTCCAAATTCTTAGTCGTCTTCTGATTTCCTGACTGTAGTCCCCATTTCAATCAATGTTTGATCCCAGGTATGAGAATTCTTTTACTATTTCTATTTTCTTCATTGTCTAGGTTGAATTTGTGAAGGTCCTCGGTAGTCATTATTTTTGTTTTCTTTATGTTCATCATTAAGCCTGCCTTTGCACTTTCCTCCTTGATCTTCCTTAATAGGTGTTCCAGATCTGTGAGGTTTCCTGCTAGTACTACGTTGTCATCAGCATATCTTAGATTGTTGATATTCCTTCCTCCTATTTCCACTCCTCCTCCTCCTCCTTCTGTGTCCAAGCCTGCTTTTCTTATAATATGTTCTGCATACAAGTTGAACAGATAAGGTGAAAGTATGCAACCTTGTCTGACTCCTTTGCCAATTGGGAACTATTCTGTTTCTCCATGTTCTTGTCCTGAGTACAGATTCCTCATCAGGAATATCAGATGTGTTGGCACTCCCATGTCTTTAAGAGCATTTCATAGACTTTCAAGGTCTATGCAGTTAAAGGCTTTGCTATAGTCTATAAAGCACATACTAATTTTCATTTGAAATTCCTTGGTGTGCTCCATTAAAGCAAAGCAAAACAGCTTCATTTATATACTGCTTCATACTGCACTATGCAGCATCTAAGCGGTTTTACAACTATAAGTTCATTGTCCCCCAACAGCTGGGTACTCATTTTAGTGACCTTGGAAGGATACAGGCCTGAGTCAAGCCTGAACCCTGGCTAGGATTGAACTCACAACCCTGTGGTTCATGAGTGAGTGTCTGCAGTACAGGGATTTAACCACTGCACCACCAGGGCTCCGTTAGCCATCATATGTTTGCAATGTGATCCCTAGTGCCTCTTCCTTTCCTGAACCCTGCTTGAACCTCTGGGATTTCTCTATGTTTGGTTGGAGTCTATGTTGCAGAATTCTGAGCATGATTTTGCTTGCATGGGAAATCAGTGCTATGGTCCTATAGTTGCTATAGTCTTTTGCATCTCCTTTTTTGTGTATGGGGATGTATATTCACCGCTTCCAATCTGTTGGCCATCGTTTTGTTTTCCATATCTGTTGACATATGTTGGCTAGCATTAAAGTCAACTCTGTCAATGTGGATTGCAGCAGTTCCATTGGAATATCATCTGTTCCTGGTGATTTGCTGTTAGCTATTTCTCTTATTATAGAATGTTTATGTCCTGATTCTCGAAAACACACACAGAAGAAGAATATTAATCAACAGTGGATTCTGTCTTTCAGAATCAAGGCTAAAGGTAGATCTCTGATCCTAAAGTATTCTGTGGCTGTTCAGCAACAGAGAGTAGTCTGTCAATATAAAAGCCATCCTAACATATGAAGCACCTGATAAGCCCTATCTTCATGTACCTTTGATATGTCATTGTTGAGGAAGGGAATTTTCTGACAATTGGGAAAGAACTGATGAGCAAGACAGATCTGAGGAAACAGAGTTGTTTGAATGGTTTCCCTTTCTTATGATCCCAGAAGATTCAGAACTAAAACACCCAGTTGTTGCCTCAAGAAACAGCTAAGGCAAAGTGTTTATATGTGTATATAAAGGGGGAAAAAATCTGCCAGAGACACTCATCCAAAATAAGGTTATGTTGCATGAGTGCCTCTGAATGAAATACACTGTCTCTGCCCCCCAACGCTCCCTTTTTGTGCCCCAATGGAAATTACAATGATAATTTAAACACAGCTGTCCTGCTGTGCATTTGTATCTGTGGCCCTGGAGGATGGTGACATGTCTTAATAGCAATGGCTGTCCCAGAACAAAAATAATGAGAGAAACATCTGTCTCCCTGTTACTCTTTTCCCCCCACAGACAAATGGCATTTCTGATCCAGATTTGAGGTTTGAATTGGTCTGTCA
Organism: Phrynosoma platyrhinos; assembly: GCA_020142125.1. Lineage (NCBI taxonomy): Eukaryota > Metazoa > Chordata > Lepidosauria > Squamata > Phrynosomatidae > Phrynosoma > Phrynosoma platyrhinos. The sequence continues at coordinate 334,684,341 of CM034701.1, forward strand.
ACAAAACACAACAGACACCTACCTTTGCTGTGTTCCCTACAAGCTTTTGTTCAGACGATATTGATTGTATATACATGTATATGTATAAAATATTCATTAATTTTGAAAAGATTATTATTTCCTGCTGGTGGCTAGAAAGAACAGCTGAAACGTGGGAGTCCAGACTACAGCTGGGTGAACGGAACTTCTGAAAAAGATTCAGCAAGTGAAAGCAGCTGAGTCACTTTTGCTGATATTTGTGACCTCTTTTCTTAGTGAACTTCTGGAGTTTTTGTATTCAAGAATGTTAATGAAAGGAAAAGCAAAACAGCACAATCCCACCATGTCCTCTTAAGATGTGTGCATTGTGTTACTCTTCCACATTGCTTCAATTATCTTCACATTATACTTTTATCACCATCACTCACTTCTTGTCATTTAAAGGTTGTATAGTTGCAGTCTGGATAGCATCTGAAACAAAGCTGGGGCATAAGAGCTCAACATATTGTTTATGCCTATACAAACTGTACAAGTTTTTTTTTAAAGTATGCATGGGAAGCACTCAACCCTTTCATTATTAACTACTATAACATCAGATTTATTTATTTCATTATAATTTAACCCTATGCTATCCCTGAGACTTGGGATGTTTTGCTTTAAATTTCAGTAAACTTCTTAAACTCTCATCTTACCATAATCACAGAACTTGGAAAATTACTTGGGGGATTATAGCTTCCACCCAACATCACCAGTGTTAGATTCTATCTCTGTCTATCTGTCCATCCATCCATCCATCTCACCTTTTCCCAAAAACTGAGATTCAAGGAGTCTAAGAGGTGTAGTCCAAAAAAGTAACTTTTCCAGTTCCAACTCTGAAGGGAACTTCACATTTTTCAGCCTATTTAATGATCTCTGGCACTAGACTTTGCTGACATTCTTTCTTTCTGCATTTCCTGCGGTTACACATATAACTTGCAGTGACATATTTCATTCTTTACCACCAAGTCTCAAGTCAAGTCTCAGGTCTCTGCCTTCAAGTGTCAAAGTGAGTCTCAGGTCCTTGCAAGATCATTTCAATCGAGTCTCAAGTCAAGTCTCAGGTCTAGCAGTCAACTTTCAACAAAAAATGAGGAAGTGGAATTCATTTTTCAGAGGGGAACAGCAACTATGGGCCTTTGCAGACTGCCAGAAATAGTGCACATTAAATTGAGGCTTTGCCCTGGCTCAGTGCTAGGGAATCATGGGAACTGTAATTTATTGTGGCACCAGAGCTCTCTGACAGAGAAGGCTCAATGTCTCAGAAAAAAATACAATTCCCATGACTCCCTAGCATTGAGTCAGGGCAGTGCCTCAATTTAATGTACACTATTTCTGGCAGTCTGCAAAGGCCCTATGTTAAACAATGGCTTGAGGCAGGGGCTGAGGTCTGCTTGGCAGCCTGTCCCCACTGCACATCAGAAGAGGCTTTAAAGCTTTTCAGAAGCTTCAGAAAGATCTTTCTGCCTCAAGCCCTTTGTCTAATACATTTGCTGTTCCCTTCTGAGAAATGCACCCCCATGCTCTGGGGATGGGTCTTGCCTGCTGCTTGAAGTGAATGATAGTAGCAAGTTGGTTGCTACAAATATACAAATCTAAGTCAAGTTGAGTCAATACATCATTTTTTGCACAGTCAAGTCCAAGTTGTATCACTGAAATGACCTGAGTCCTACTTAAGTCCAAGCCAATCAGCTCAAGTTTACATCACTGATAACTTGCAATATTTACAGTGCTGCCCTTAGACAGCTTATCCTGATTGTTTTTTTGTGGGTTTTTCAGGCTAGAATCTTGAACATGGCCACACGGCCCGAAAAACCCACAAAAAACTATGTATGCCGGCCATGAAAGCCTGCGACTTCACATTGGAAATCTTATCCTGATTCTTTGTGGCTTCTGGATATGCATCTTCACTGTTGCTGCTGTATGACTTCAGGTCATTTCCAACCTTTAGGGGAGTCTATCACAGAGTTTTCTTGGCAATGTTTGTATACTGCTTCACCCACCTTCTTCGCCAGATCTGGTGTTCTTATATAGAAAGCATGTGATTTCCATGACTGAAGGGCAACCTTGCTCTCAGATTTGTAGTTCAATGCTCAAACCACTTTACTATGCTGGCTCAAAAAGCATTAATTGTGAACATCAGCCTATGTGGGAGGAGGTTTAATTCTCATGTGATAAGAAGTTCCAGGGACAGTGCTATAGAATTTTGAAATAAAGACGACTTTATACTTTTAAAAATGTACAAATATTGGAGTTGAGTATATTAAATACATCTGCATAATGATGCACCAGGCAACCAATTCCCTTACCCTGCATCTGTTTCCTAAAGAAATACTCTTCACCCCAAGGTTTTCCATCTTCAGCCATCACCAAATTTCTCTCTCTCTCTCTCTCTCTCTGTGAGTGCCTCTTTGGCAGAAACTGGAAAATTGGTTTTAAATGGTTGCTTTGCTGCTTCCTTCTAGCTGGAGGATATTGTCTTCCCAAGCTCTAATAGGCACCACCTTTCACAATCTGGAGAGGGACTCCCAGCGATCAGGAGAATGCCTCCTATTATTAAATCCAGTTAATGAAACATCACCTGGTCATCTTGGACTATTTGCAAGCCATGAGGCTAGTGAAGGGTGGTCTCCTAGCAACTGCAATAATGTTTTTAAAAGTAAGAACTATATCACATTATTCATGATCTGTCTTCACAAGTTTGTTGTCTAGAAGATTAGAGAGGATGAAAATACAGGATGGGGATGGTGCTCATCATTATGATTATGGTGGTGACTGTTTCTTTCTGACAAGGATTCCATACCATTCTGAACTACCTCCCTGGGCCTTTTCTGCTTTCCCATCTGTCTTTCTCTCTGCCCTTTGACTTTGCCCTCTCCCCTTTGACCATGCTTGTCTCGCCATCCCCTACCATCCTACATACACCATTTATCTTCCCATTGTCAGAAGTTCTTATTCTATTAATTCCCTTGAGTGCTATCTTCTCATCTGAAAACCCAAATAAAATGAAGTGTGTTTGAAGCAACAATGCTTCTGTTTGACCTATTTGGTGTTAGCTAGTTAATTGATACTTTAACAAAATAACAATCCAGCACCCCAAACCTGTGTTGTTTTATGACCACTTTCTTCCAAGGTATGGACTCCTTCCAGTGGCCAACTCTTTACCTTTGCTCCTTTTTAAATCAGATCTGTCATTCTCTCTTTTTACATTCTTTTTTCTCTGCCATGGAGACAAAATGAAATGTAGGAAGATAACACTTCCATCACAGATGGTACAACTGTAAAAAAAAAAGAAGAAGAAGAAAGTTGCCTTTTAGACAAATATAAATTAAGTCCATGTAATATGTATGTATGGTGACATTTATATTCACACTTCTAACAGTCTTCTAAACTCTGAAGTACACTGACAAAAAAGGTGTGAGATTTTTCATGTGTGCGTGCGTGTGTGTGTGCATGAGTGTGTCTTAAAGTTCACTTGCATTTCAAAGAGGGGACAGGAAAAGAAAATGAGTAAACATTCAGGTTTATACTTGGCTTGCCTGAATTTAGGTCCGAGTCACATTTTCATGTCAACCACAAGACCCTTCCTTGCAATAGGTGTTGCCTGTTTAGGTAAATATGAGAAAACAGAATTTGGGAAGCCTAGGCACAAATCTAACAAAATGGAGAATGTTTGCTATGTGAAGTAATGCTCCTTCAATGGAGCCAAGGCTAAGGTAGACTCATGAATAACATTTTGTCCAAAAATCTACACCACCAAATTAGTTATGAATATGTAGGTAAGTGTTGTCTCCTGGCCCAATCTCCCCAAACATACCTTAACAACCAGAAGCCACTCTGAGCAATGGACACATCTTCTGCTGGTAGTTGGGGCACAGCAAAATTACAGTTCCAGCCCCCTCCTACCTGCAATCTGTGCTGCAATAAATAATTGTGAAAGGGATCCTGCTTTTGATTGTAAAAGCCTTGCTAGCTAGTGAGAAGGGCTGGAAACATCATTGTTCTGTACCTCAATCACCAGTAGAACAGATCTCTTTCATTCCAAGTGGCTCCCTGAAGTTTAGGGTAGGAGTCAGTAGGCATTTATATTCATGGCAATAGTGCCAGGATCATGAATACATATATAACTGAATATGGAGCACTTACGGATCTGTAACTCTAGATTACAAATTTGTAACTGAAATACAGAATGATAGTCATTATTTATAGCTTGGTAGTAGAGTGCATGCTTTGCATGTAGAAGATCACAGGTTCAGCCTCTCAGCATCTCCAGATAAGGCTGGGAAAGATGCCCACGGAACCCCGGAGAGCAGTTCCAAGTGAAAGACGACTATACAAAAGGTGCAACAAATATTAACCTTCTTTTTAAGAACAGTCTTGAAACTGTTCAGGAACAGTCTGGAAACCTACATGTTTTGAAAAAAATAGCAGGAAAATGTAAAAGCAGAAGGCTTTATTCTTTTATTTTCACCCTGCTTTTCTCTGACCAAGGGATCCAAGGCAGCTTATAGTAATTTAAAAGAAATGTATCTAAAATGTCATATTACAATTTTTTTTAAAAAAAAATTAAACACCATTTCAATTAAAAGGCACATAGGTTGAACCTACGTAAAATACATTTAAACATAATTTAAAACCTGCACCATAAAAACACAACACACTGCTTTCATACATTGCTGTGCTATCTTGCCTAAATAGAAAGGACTTCTTCACTTGCTGGTAGAAAGAGCACAAGGAGATACCTAACCAGATTTCCTGTGAAAGGGAGTTCCACAGCTTGAGAGCAGCCCCTGAAAAGGCTCTCTCCCAAGTCTTCACCAAATATGCCTTTGATATCAGTGGGACCAAGAGGAAGCCCTCCCCGAAATATCTTAAAACTCAGCCAGCTGGACATCTTGGGAGACAGCAATTGTGAATGATAGAATGGTATCCAAATGAAAAGAAGGAGGTGGTCAAAGTCCAGATTTTTAAAAAGGGAATTTTGAAATAAATCAAGAGATTTAGAGAGTTCTAAGGAAAGATGAGTGAAATGGAGAAGGCAAAATTAAAGGAAGTGTCTCGTGGTTCTCTGCAGATGTCATATTAGAAAAGAAGCCTCACCTAATAACTAGAGTTAAGGTTCAGTCACGAATACTAACATAGTTCAACCAGACAGCTTGTAGTATAACAGTTTAACTTCACAAATTGGGTCACATGATGGAACAATTCAAGAAATTCAGGAACAGCTAGTAATCTATTGTCCGCAAATGTCCACACTGAAATAGCCACTGAATACTTTCCATTTCTTTGTACAAAGAAGATACCACTGAATCTACTCAGTTTCTATTATTTGCAATTATCTTTAAAGTGGATAGAGTTATAAGAAAAAGCCAAAAGAGAACAGCCGCACAATGGCACACTTATGTGGGATTCATGCTTCTTTTTTTTTAGAGAGGAAAGGAATTGACAATTTTTAAAGGAATGTAACATACTGTTTGTCCTTTAATGCTCATTACTTAAGCATAAAGGCGCATTATGAAACCGGATAACATGGCTCCCCATTGTGAATAGGTATTAGAAGACATATGTTATACATTCCTTTTAGCTGCACTTTTTGGCTCTTGTGAGCTCAAGATATTTTTAAGGTATAGAGGAATATCTCATCAAAATAATCACTGAAATCTCAATTGAACTGAGAAAAGAGAGATAAAAGAGAGAAAGAAAGAGGGAGGGAAGGAGAGGGAAAGTGTGTGTGTGTGTGTGTGTGTGCGTGTGTGTACAGGGAGCCATTATTTCTAAGTCTCTAGATAGCATCATAGGAGGAGTCACTTTATAAATGGCAGCTGTTTTGCTATGGGAGCAGCTAGGAAAGACTTTCTTTTCCCAGAGTTATTTTAATTCATGTGTTTCTGGCTGCTTAGGAGCATCAGGAAATAAAGGCAGGAAGGAAAGAGCACTGTTCAAGAAAGGCATGGAATGGCTAAGTACTAAGAAGGCAAGCATGTATGCAAAAAGGCTAGTATTCTGGGAATCAGTTTTAAATGAAGTGCTGCATTAAAGGCACACCATTTCCAGGGCCACAGTCCTATTAGCTGATGCAATTACATTGGCATAAGAGCTGGTGGTTGCATAGCAGGTAATGCACCAACAGAGGTAAAGTGGCTGCAGGCACTGTGACAATGGGAGATGGCAGAAAAAGCCATCATCATCATCATCATTGGCATCAGGAGAGAAAGCTGATAATAATAATAATAATAATAATAATAATAATAATAATAATAATAATAATTTTTATTTATATCCCGCCCCTCTGCCAAGCAATCGGGGCGGTGTACAACATTACAAAATTACAAACAACAAATCAACTTGGAATCCCATCCCTCCTTTACCCACCCACCCATCCCCCAACATATTAAACAGAATCAATAACAATAATAAAATCAATAACAATAATAAAAATATACAAATTTAAAAATACAAAAATCACTAGCACACTGCAATGTGTTGAGTAGACAAATGCAGATGGGTTGTACAGATCCTGCGTTGAATAGAATCTACTCCTACTTTTAGACCAAAGCAAAGGAGCTTTCCAAGGTGCTGAACTAGAACAGAGCAGATTCACCACCCCACTGGCATGGAAGCTTCCAGCCACTGCTGCACCTATTGATGCAGGGGCCAAAGGGGGAGGAGGAAATAGCTAAGAAGACCTGTAAACCCTCTCTATCCTATGCACAAATGGTCTGTTCCAAAGTGAGGGCTGGTGCAGCTATTTGTAAACTTTTAAAAAAAGTAAGATTTGCCTGAATGTGCAGCATCTAACATAGGGCAATTTAAAATCAATTTAAAACCACTCACATGCACACATTTGAATGAAATCACCCAGACCCCAGAAGCTGGGAAGACAGCAACATTGGCACCAATCAGGCCTCTAAGAGGAAGGTATTCCATACATTTTTGTCAAGGAACAAGGGCCCAAACCATTTAGGACTTTGAATATCATTATCAGCACCTTGATTTCATACCAGAAATGTATTGGAGGTTTAATCTTCAGAGAAAGCATGCAGTGCATGAGCAAAGTGCTGAATCCTAGCTCCGAAACAGGTTTAGCACCCTAGCGAATGCCTTCATAACTGAGACTAAAACCCGGCATGGATTCATTAGCCCTCTAACATGGGGGCAACCAGACATCATTGGCAGGGTCTTTCCATCAGCTCATTTGAGTGACCAGAAATGTTTGGCTCATTTCTTTGAGCTATTTCCATTTCAGCTGGTCATGATTAAAATGCCAACAAGTTCACCGCCAGTACAGCTTTTCATCTGCATTACAGCTGTCTGCTATTAGATCCATATACCATTCAGAAATAGGGCCTGGGTTTTTCTTGTCTGTCCTTTCTTTTGTCCTGTCTATTAGGCTGTAAGCCTTGTTTTTCTTCTTTTGGAAGCCATTCTGGGAGCCTTGACAGTTGAAGTGCAGGGTAGAAAGACTTCAAATAAATACATACACTAGAGAGGCATCAGCTGGCCCGAATAAGGGGAAAGGATTCTTGCGAAGACTGTCAAACTGGGAAGACTAGAGGGGAAAGATGCCATTTAATATTTTGGTAGGAATGCCAAAGCCATCTTTGGACATGAACTTGGATCTTGACTAGTTCTCACTTGGGATGCTGAAACCCGTTTTGGTTCTGGACTAATTCTAACCATACGGGGTTATGCATTCTTTCATGTGTCCATTGGATGCACACTTTTCTATCCTGTAATTTTCTGTCTCTGCTTTCCAGGTAAATCCTGCTCTTGTCTTGTTGGCTTCTGACCTTGGAAACAATGTGTCCCCAGCAGTATTGTTAGCTGTAATGAGTTACCTGTTTGGGTTTTAAAAAAAAGAAAAAGAAAAATTGCATAATTAAGATATATTTCAAAAGCAATGTAACCGTGGAAATGAAGCATTGGTGTAATGGGCAACTTTTAAAAGTTATTTTTTTAGGCAGGGTTACCTATGGACTGCATGCATTCAAGGCACCAACGGCTGGGTTGATATATCCATCCCATCAGCCATCATCTAACTTGCATATTATGTAAATTGTGGTAATGCATATTATTAATTTGCATTCTAGTTATGCACTTTCAACTTAATACTTGCATTTTTCTACCACTATGTTTCACCTTTAGCATCATTTTTAATATTAATTACTGTAATGGAAGAGAGAGCCAATGTGGTGTAGTGCTTTGAGCATCAGACTACAACTGATGGGGAGTGGGGAGAAGGAACAAATCCATGTAAATATCACAGGAAGCACCCGAGAGTGACTGCTGTCTTATTTACTAGAAAAAAATATAAAGGAAAGTAATGACAACCTTACAAACTACAACTTCTTCCCTCCCACTTTGCCTCGCTTTGTGCCCTCTTCTGTTGCACACTGTCACTACACTTCCCACTTTCCCTTCTTTTCTCTCTCTTTCCTCACCACAAGACTTCACTATGCCTCCCTCTTATTCTGCAGATGCCCCACTCTCCTTTTACTACTTTGCCTTCCACCTTCACCATGCTACCCTCTCTTGTCTTTTCCCTTCCTCCACTTGCTACTCCCTCCATGCCTTTCCCTCCTTGCCTCACCTAGTGTCCCAATGCCTCTCTTTCTTGTGCCATCGGTCAATTTATGCCCATCTCTCTTGCACTTCAACCCTGCCACTGCCCTTCTTACCCTCCTTTTTCTCCTCTCCACTTCAACTTAAATGTTTGTCATGCCTCCCTCCCTTTTCCTCTTACACTTCACAACTTGCACAACTCTCTTTCATGTCACCTCCATTCGTGGTGCCACAGGTCCCTTCTCTTATGCCTAGTTCCCACCTTTTTCCTTCCCCTTCTACTTGCTGTACCTTGCTCTGCACATTGCACCCCTCACTTACAGCCATAGCTGCAACTCAAACCCTTTCTTCCTGCCCCCCGGCTTAATTTCATGTGGATGCTGCCTATTCTCTAAAGCAGGGGTAGGCAACCTTTCCCCTTTAAGGGCCGAGGGACTTCAGCACCCAGAATCCCAGGAGCTATTGGCCAACATGGGACTATTGGCCAACATGGCTGAGGCTTCTGGGAGCTGAAGTCCCTCAGCCCTTAAAGGGGAAAGGTTGCCTACCCCTGCTCTAAAGGGTCAGAGGCTGAACAAAGCTTCCAACAGTGCTTTAAACAGAGAGCAGGTAAGCAGACAGGTAAGTGGAGGTGAGGCTTCAAGACAAGGAGCAGGAGAAAATGAAGATAAAACATTTTAGGGATATCTGGTAGCAGGGCCAGTGATGGGGAAGGAAGTGGGGGGCGGGAGACAGAAGGTGTCAATAATGAGGAAGGCTCCTCCCATGTCAGGCAGTGTGTGTTGCTGTATGCCCTCTAGTAGTTTCCTAGTTATGGTGACTCTATCATGGAAACTACCTATCATGGAAACTACCTATCATAGAACCTATCATGGAAACCACCTCTCATAGAATAGAAGTTGATTTCCCCCCCCCTCCCCTGGACATATTATAAAAATGCATAATATTGCTGCACCAAGCAAGTCAGGAAAAACAACAGAGATCATTGCACAGTAAATACTAATAAATGCACTGCCTTTTGCCATGCTTTGTTAAACCCCTCATCCTTTACTCCAATGGTTCCATTGTTTTCTATGCAGCGTTACAAAACAGGTATCAGCCAGTCTTTCCTCACAAACAAGACTTTCCTGTAGAGTTGTAATACTGACCCAAAGAAACTGAGAATGGAATTAAAAGAGGGCAGGTTGCAAATGTTATTCATAGTTGGGAGACTTCACAACTACTCTCCACTCAAAGGCAGAGGTAGGCTTCTCCATTTCAAAAGAACCAGACATAATAGTGACTCCACACTTTCCCCCCCATAACTCCACTTCTATAAGATCTAGAGACTTGTTTTTTTACAAAAATGAAAGTTTGCTAGCAGATGGCCCAAATGGTCACGTGTGGCATGCCTGGAAAGCAAGTGAACCCTAGCCAACTCTACCCAAGAGCCCCCTAGCACTCAGTATATTATTTTTTTTTTATTCAAAATGTTCCCTATGCCATCTAGGTAGTATGGCGTCAAATTTCCCAGGTCCTTCTTAGACTGTTTTAGGCTAGGTCAAAACCAGAAATGACTTCTGGTTTACTCCCTGGTTTTAAGAACGACTCTCCTGGTCCTACACCCCCTAAGGGACTCAAGGGGGCAATCTGAAGAATTATTTTAAAATATATATTTTTTAAAAAATCAGAATTTAGGACATGAGAGCCTGGTGAACCCTAGACCAAGTTCAGTTGCCCACCTCTGTTTTAAGAAAGTTTAAATGCATTTTTGACATGAATTTTTCAAATTTCATGTCATCCTCTACCAATCCTGAATTGCTAATTTTAACAATTTGGAAAGCAATGGCAAAGCAATGAGTAATACAAGTATCACAATTTATTTTTCAACATGGTAACAAATAATGGCAAGAAGTTATTTGTTAAACACCACAGTGGACAATGGGGAAATTAGTTTTAAAAGTAACTCTCAAAGTTGTGGTTAGGCCCAGGTATAGTACAGCAAAGCAGGCTGAAGACACTCATGATATATTAGACGTTGCTGAAAGCCTAGTGAGACCCAGTGTGCAACTGTACAAGGATGGGGTGTCTTGATTCCAGTTTTTTCCAAAATGATGGAAGATTCCAGTACATCCCTCATCACAGCCAGAACCCCTTTCATCCAAAACTGCATTTCCAGGGCTGTTCAGTAACTCTGGCTCTCATCTCAAAACAATCACAGATAATCTTTTCTAGACAATTAGCAAATCTTTGCTAATGAATCCAATCAGATGGCAGTGTATCTCTAAGGGGAAATCAGGATTTGTTAAAGTTTCTCCACCAATTACATTGCAATTGAAGGGTGACATTATTCTTTTGTGTAATCCTAATTAAATGCAGCCAAAGCAGAATTTGATTTATATTCTTGTAGTTAATCCACAAATGTTTCAGCCAGGGTGTCCAGATTAAATCTGATTTGCAGCCAGCTCTACACACCTGTTAAGGAAGAGTACTTTAATGCAAACTAAAATGCTCATATTGTAGTCTAAGGAGCTGACACTTCAACCTGTTTTGACAGGAATGGTATGAGCAGCTTGGATAATTTATGTATATCTGTATCAATTATTTCATCTCTTAAGTAAGTAGTTCTACTCCTGGGGTAGTTTTGGTCAGAAAGAACTTTACCTGTGTTTCATTCAAAGGTTTTATCTTTACAGCTGTGCCAACTGTTCTCTTCTCAAAGGTAGAAATAGTACACTTTCTGGGGAGATGTTGATCCCTTTGAATGTCCGTCAGTTTGATGAGGCTATATATAATTATTTAAGTTCAAGAGGCTGAAGAAGTTAATGCAAATCCTGGACAAATTCTCACTTGTCTTTGATGCGATTTTCTACTACTAGAATTTTAAGCGGTATGGATATCAGATATCAAGCAACTGCATTGGATATATGATTGCCAGAATGAAAAATGGAGATGGCTCCTGTACTCTTAATGGTTGTGTAGAAGAGGGAAATTCATCAGGCATTGTTTTCTACCTGTTGGTTAACAGAAAACATTTGCTGACATTTCTTCTTCTATACAAGCATTCAAGGTATAGGGGCCATCTCCATTAACTTCTTCAGTGTCTTGAACTGAAATAATTACATATAGTCCCATCAAACTGATGGACATTCAAAGGGATCAACATCTCCCAAGAAAGCACACTGTTCCTACCTTTGAGAATAGCTGGTGCAGTTGGAAAAATCCTATAAACCAGGCCAAAACCAGTAACATGGAAAAAGGCCAGCCAAGAAAATGGGAGCTTCCAATTTGGTAAAGAATAAAGTGTGTGAGTGTGTTTGTATATCACCAATAGGTGTGGACATAGCAGATGTTATTTAATCACAATATAGAGATATTAGGCAATGGAAAAGATGAAAGAGCAGAAATCCCCTCTAACTCTTATGTTATATTTACTCATATTTTAAACAGAGCATGTAGCAATAGCATGTACATTTCTGTACTGCTTATCAGTGAACTCAGCACTCTCTAAGTGGTTTACAATCTGTAAGCTAATTGCCCCCAACAAGCTGGGTACTCATTTTACCAACCTACGAAAGGATAGAAGGTTGAGTCAACCTTAGAGCCCCTGGGATCGAACTCACAGCCTTGTGGCTGCAATACTGGCATTTAACCACTGTGCCACCATGGATTCCAACGGAGGCTGGATGGCCAACTTTTGGGGGTGCTTTGATTATATTCCTGCATGGCAAGGGGTTGGACTGGATAGCCCTTGTGGTCTCTTTCAACTCATTAATTCTATGATTCTATGAGACAATGGGATTCAGGTGAAACAATATACATGTATTAGAACTATATATTTTATACAACAAATGTTTTGTATTATATTAGATGATATATTATATTAGGAAATAATGAAAGCTAAATATATGATAACATAAATTTTAGCATATTTGGTGTATATGTGTCTGTATATGTATGTGATGTTATAATTATTGTGTGGAGAAGTTTAATAAAAATATATATTTTAAAAATAAAACAAAATAAGCATTGCAAATGGGGAGAGTGAAGTGAAGCAGGTGACCAGGATGAATACAAGTTGTGGGGGACAGTGACTGTTGTGTTCTCCCCTCCCTGCAGTGACTTGAGAAAATGTAGGAATTTCCAGGGCCTCCCTACATTTTTCACAATGGCCTGAAGCTGATCTTGACAACCCTGTTCTCCACTGTAACATCTATAATGCCATGCTCAGATTGTTTTACAAATATGGATGACCTGGGGGGGGGGAAATCCTTGATTTCCTCCTCCCCATCATCTTTGAGCAACAATTGACACAAAAATATTCTTTCTCTCTCTCATTCTCTCTCTCTCACACACACACACACACACATATATGCATGCAATATCTCCCTTAATATCTGGGCCCCTCCTTCTAAAAAGTACCATATGGAGTCAGGAGACAGTCTGTCTCTCCAGAGCAAGAGGGGAAAGCACATGGGTGATATTCAGCACGACACTATGAATATTTCTTAATATCTGATATGCTCAGTACCATATCAAACACAGAGATTAAATATTCTATTTCTTTGGTTGGAAACTGTTCTTTCATGGTTCTTTGCCAATCAGGCAAAATAATGCCCTCTTCCCTGCTTGTGTCTACATCCTATTAAATTACAGAATTTTAAAAACAATTTTAAACTAGATTTTAAAATATAAATACAAACAAAGGGGGGAAAGAAAGAAAAATAGGGGCAAATGCATAGGATATGGACATGGGCTAGGCATGTACATTAATATTAAAGTTAATCCTAATGCAATGTTAATGTATCATAAAGTTATAATTGTAGAATGAAACTAAAATATCAGTGTAACCCAGTGAAACATAATTTAGCTATCAAAACTCTCAGTATGTCAATGAACATTACATTTCTCAACTCTGCTTTGTTATTGTTGTTTATGGGCCTCTGACTTTGGGTGATGCTATCACTGGGTTCTCCTGGCAAAATTTATTCTCAGTGGGTTTGCCATTGCCTTCCTCTGAGGCTGAGCAGGAATTCAAGCCCTAACCTCCCTGAGTCCTAGCCTAACACTCAAACCACCCCACTAGGTCAAACACAATTAATTCATATAAAGGGATACTGTTGTGGCAAATTCCCTCTTTCAATACAGAATGATACCATTGTGTCTGAAGCCGGTGATAGTAGGGCCAGCTTTTTGAAAGTCAACACTGGACCCAATGGTGTAAAATATTATTCAGCCACTCTTGACTGTTTTTATAGGGGCAAGGCATTAGTGGGGGCAAAACACCCCAACTTTATAAAATTACTATGTAATTTAAGTTGCCTTGAATCTCATTTAGGAGACAGACAGGATATGAATAAATAAAATATAGATGCCTTCTCAATCCCCCCCCTCCATATTAATTCCCCACTCTCCAAAAACCTCTCTCCCACTATGCAGCAAAGGAGTATTTAGACAGGGAAAATTTTGGAGAGAATTCTTATATAGTGTGAGCAGGGTGGTTGTTTGTTTTTTAAATGCCTATAACATACCCTTACATCTGTAAAACCACCACTTCTCCTACACTTCTCCTTACACCCTCAACATCCTGTGGCTCAACTGCTCCTAAATTCCATATGTCCTGATGGACGTTCTATAGGTCCTATAACAGGCTAAAACAGTCTTCTGTCCCCTGCCCTGTTCTACAGCATACTGCTCATACTCCTGTCATTGCATATTACAGAAAAAGACTGGTAAAAGTGGGCAAATGTGATCCAATGTGTTTAGGTCATCAAATTGTTGTTCTTGAGTCCTACTCTGGTAGAAAATTGAGATAAAAACACATTAAAATACATGTTTCTTGTGTGGGTTTTTTTAAATGTGAGGTACTCCTAAAAAGCTTCAAGAAACAGTCTGGGAGCTGTTCATCTATGATGTTTCAATTTATTTTTTCCTTGGCTTTCAATACTATCAACAGTTGACATGCAAGAGAAAATTGTATAAATTTGATATATAATATAGTCTGATATGTAATATCTTATAACATTTAGTAAACACTAGGCCAGGGGTAGGCAACCTTTTTGAGCCGGGGGCCAGGTTGCTGTCCCTCAGACAATTTGGGGGCTGAAGCACCAAAACCAAATAAATAAATAAATAAATAAATATTTAAAAAAATATGCATGCACACTCTCTCAGCCCCAGAAAAGCCATGACAAAAGCCCTATGGCGATTTTGCCAAGAAAAACCCAAGAACAAGTAATAACAACAATAATATCATCATGGTGGGCAGCGGTGACAGGACTGGGGCTGGTCCAAAGGCCTCGGGGGGGTGCCGCATCTAGGCAATAGTCATTAGTATTTGACTGCTGAGTGCTTGTATTTCATAGCTAAGCCTGCTCATGTTCAGAGCAATGAAGAAATGCCAATATCTAAAGCACTTGAATTTCAATTTTGTAGTTTAAATTTTCACACTCGGAATATAACTTATATCACTCATTGGGAAATGCTGGCAAATTTTGAATATTTGCAAATATTTGCTTCTTCTCCAACTTCTTATACAAATTTTATTGTATTTTATTTTATTTTTATTTTTTTTTTGCTGATCTTCTGGAAAGTGACAGGAGTCAACACTGTCTTTCTTTAGCAAGTTAAGTATATGCAGGCATCAACAGACGGTGATTATGAGAAATCATGCTTGAACAAAGTAACAGTATTCCCTTCCCTCCTACCTACTGCCAATGGCACAAGAGTGGGTGGGGAGCTGCCCATAAATCGTCTGGCTGCTGTTTGTCAAAAAACAACAGTTGAAACAATCCTTTTAGAATTGCTACTTCAGCATGTGCTGAAAATGACAAAGCCATCCAGATTAAATGGCTCTGCTGAGAACCTTCATTCCAAGGCACAGCCATAAAAGTATTGGTGGGTGGCCTTCATCACTGACTCCTCTCATTATAATTTCATTGTGTTTATATGGCCTACTGCACCATGGAACTTCCCAGTATTTCAATGGATTGCATTGATGGGGGCAGTTTGACATTCATATTTATACATCTCTGTGGCATTTCAATGTATCCTTCTGTTCTTGGGATCCAAGCTTTTCACAAAATGGTGTGAAGAAGAGGTGCATGCAGATCCTGGCCACATGAACTCTCTTATTGTAGTGAACATTGCAAATTTGAAAAATGATGCTTATAAAGCTTTTCCCCTCCATTATTTTCAAATAAAAACAAAAATAAAAAGTATATCTGATTATGTTTGATCTTTTAATGTGAATTGAATCTTAGTGTTAAACATTTACCAAATTAATACTCCAGTTGTAAAACTATAGACAATATATATAAACACTGTCCACTGCAAAGAATACCAATTACTAGTAAAAACAGACCATCATCTTTCAAAATATTTTTGTTTCCTTTTCTTATTAAAGAGTTACTAAGGAGCTTATTGCTCAGGCAAAAGAGGTGTCTTACCTCTTCCGGGTTTAATCCTCAATCGGAGATACACCCGGATGTTATCACACATAATTCACCGCCAATTCTGCCACTGTCTGAATCCAGCTCAGGTCCAAGGATTGCTCAGCCAGCCAATTTTTAAAGTAGGAAAGCTTCCATTTTCAACAAAGTGCCGTCTGAACATGGCTTCGACCCAGGCTCCATTCATCCGGTGGCATCGCAGCAGAATCGGAGCTGAATTATGTTAACATCCAAGTGTATCCCTGATCAAGGATTGACCCGGAAGAGATAAGACGCCTCTTTTTCCTGAGCGATAAGCTCCTAAGTTTAGCTATTGTCCTCATTAACCAGCATTCCATTAGGTTTGATACTAAGAACCAAATCCTATATGATATAGTAATTCTAGTCATGGATATCCCAGATCACAAAAGAATAAATGGTATCACACACATAATTTATACAAAGCTTTATACATTTCACTAAAATGTTCACATCACTTACTAGGGATGCAAATTTTCATAGTTTTCATTTTCACAAGCAAGAATGAATAATTTACTATTTTTCTCCTCTCTGCTTAAAAAACTGTGCAGTTTACAAAGACCATTTACAGTTCAGAACTTGTTCAGTACCAGAAAAGTACATTTTGGGGCAAACATGTGATTTTCTGTGCAGAAAACAAGTTACACAGAAAACAGCATTTCTACACAGTATTCTAAAACAGTATTTGGCATAGAAATGTTATTTTTTTCCAGCATAGGAAATTAATTTTGTGCACTGGAAACTTTTTTAAAATGGCAAGTAGATGCTAGAATAAAGCCAAACATCAGAAATAGATTAGATATATAGACATTTGGGGTGAACTGATCCTAGAAAGGCAATGGGAGATCTTTTCTAAAAAAAAGTGCCTGGGTGATTCTGAGAGTCTCTGGAGCCCAGAATTGAGAGTTGCAATTTAAAGTACACAGAATAAGTGTCCTTCAGGTATTAATTCCAAAGATCTGGATCTAGGCTACAATCTGTTCTAGTCTGGATTGAACTCCACATCCACTGAAGAACCAGGGAAACAGTGAGAAGTTCCTAGAGGTGACTCTTTTGCTTGATATTCAAGGGGACAGAGTTAGGCAGAAGTACTTTTTATCACCTCCCATCACCACCACCAGCTTTACTTAGAAACACTCGGCATGCCATTGGTCATTCATGTGCTAATTATGTCAAGAGAGGACTACTGTGATTTTTTTTTCCTTTAAAGACAGCTCAGACATTTCTATAATTCTAAAGCGGGGCTGACAATTTGTTTTATTTCCAAAAAGAGGTCTCTCCTATGTTAAAGTTATGAGACAGGTTTATGTAACATGTTGCTCATTTGGGAAGAGCAGGAGGAATATTGCCACTTACCTTGACTATAAAAGGTATCTAAAGAGTCTCTCTCTATATATCCTTTACTTTCAAACAGGGATCCTGAACTGCTCAGAGCAGCCCAGGTCTCCATTTGCTGTGGGTTGTGTTGTTCTCTTCACAGAAGACCAAAGTGATGTGATATTTTAGTTAGTCCTGGAAGTGTGGCTGGTAGCTGCTGGCCAGACTTTCTGGACTGACTGGAGCAACAAGCCATTCTTGGAAGTGTGGTCAATTGCTGCTTGCCACACTTATTGGAGTCACTAGAGTATCACATTTCACTACTCTAGACCAGCATACATGGCCAGCATTGTGAAGGATCCTGTGCTGCTCTGAATGATTCAGGACTACTGTTTTATAGTAACCATAGCTCATATTATACTGCAAAATATATTTATTATAATTAAAGTAAGTGGCAACTTCTCTTGTCCCCATCCCAGGAAATGAGAAGTATTAGTCATTGTTCCCAAAAAAACAAACAAAAAACAATTGTACTATTTGCAAAAGAAATTGCTAAGTGCATGTTATCCCAGAAAGTAACTCCCTGCAAGTAACATCATAACATGCAATGAATTTTTCCCATGAAAATCTGTGCTAAAGCCCAACAAACAGACAATATAACCAAACTTGTATCAACTAAATTGGTTACCTCTTTGTTTCTGGACCCAGTTTAAAATGCTGGTGTTAACCTTTAAAGCCTTTAACATATTCAGCTCTTTTCATTTTGATGCTGCTAATTTCAGCTTTTACAACTGAGGGCTGTGCACATATTGTACATACGTATGTATCGTATTTGTAAACAGTTGTATTGTATTGTATTTTTAATATTCTTTTCCTTTCTATTTATGTGGTTGTTGCTCTCCATTTTAATTCTTGTACTTGTCTTGAGTCTACTGTAGCAGAAATTGCCGTCACCATCATTACAATAAGGAAGAAGCACCTAGTAAATTGCTTGTAATTAATTCTTTTTTGTTACTAACGAATAGCTTAGTAACTCCTTCTGTGAGGTAATCTTAAAAGTTCTAATTACTTTTATAGTTGGGAGGGAGTAGCCTCACTTCTTAGGTGTTTTTGTACCACAGGCCAGCACCTCTGTAGCTCTTTGACATAGAAGTTTATTGCACTGCTAAATAAAGCATTTTACCTGTCCCAAATTCAATCTTAATTCGGGCTGCATCTGGACCTTATCACAATGATTTTACCACTGAAACCACTGCCCAAGTCCATCCCAGGTTCAGCCCTGGTCCCAGGAGCACTCCAGAGGCCATTTTTTTAAGTCAGAAAACTCCCAGTTTTGAAAAGCAGCGTACTGAGTGCCCCTAGGACCCGGGATGGACATGGGTGGCAGTTTCTGTGGCAAAAATCACTGCAATAGGATCCAGATGTAACCCGAATTAAGACTGAACTGAAGACAGGTAAATGCTTTATTTTAGCGGTGTGATAAGCTGTTCAGTTTAAAAGTAATTAAAAGTAATATTATTCAGGTACTTCTGAATAACATGAAAACAAATAATCACAAACAGCTCCTGGGGATTTTCGAATAGCCACGTCAAGTAGCTACTTTTAAAAGTAAATTTCCAAGCTCTGAATCCATTGATATATAGAGCAATTTTAGCTGCTACAAACCCATAAAGGGTAGTAGAAATGAGAAATCATTTCCCACGTTCTCAGTCTAGAGTGACTTTGTTTAATAAGAAATTATTCCTCCCACACTGAAAAATAATTCATACTTTTTCTGAGCCCATTCTAGGCTCCTGAAGGTACCTCCCAGCTGCCATGAGCCCTTGAATCATTCATTATTCCAATACATCTGACATACAATTATATGTAATAGAGATATCTGGCACTCCAGAAACAGCATGTCCCAGAACTCTTTGCACTTAGAATAGACACATGTGAGCTCACAATAGCACCTCAGACAAAAGGAGCCATGGGATACATAGTTTTCAAGATACCTGACTCTCAAGTGCCTCAGAACGCTACACGTCTAGGGCTGCTATCACCTGAGCTACCTGAAATGTACTACCATTTCAGCCTCCCTACTTATAGAAAGAAAATGGAGACCCCTTTCAAAGCTTCCCCATTGCTCCAACTGTGATCAGCTAGTTCTTCTTTGAGGGAAGAAAACGGTCAGCTGTAATGAAAAGGAACAAGGGCTTTGGGGTAACCTCATTACAACCAGGGCCCTAACGTTTATTTATTTATTTGTTTGTTTGTTTATTGAATTTGTACCCTATCTTCTCCTGGGTGGAATCCCAATGGAATCTGCACTGGGCTCCATTTGTAAATATATTCCCTGCCTACTTCATATAACAGCCTGGAACTAGGACTAAAAATCTTAAATTTGGGTAATGGCTTGGGAGGAAATCTCTTGTTTGCCTTTTGGAGCAATCACAATGACTTCCAGTTCTGGACAATAGCTCACACCCCAGATGAGTTTGGGGAGTGGGATGGAAGTAGCCATATCAAGGCTGGAAATAGTAATCACAGAATTCCAGATACACATCCAGGTCCCAACACAGGGCCTCAGTCAAAGCTGATCAGCCAAAAATCCTTTGGATTTTTTTGTCGTTATTTGCTGTTTGGTCAACTTTAACTTATGGTGACCCTAGGAAAGAGAGATTTCCAACACCTGGTGACCTCAATTGCCCAGCTGAACTCTTGCAAATCCAGGGACATCAGAAAGAAACTCTTCTAGAACATGGCCACACAGCCCAAAAAACCCACAAAAAACTCAGGGACAGCTTCCTTGATTGAATCAATCCACCTATAGTATGATCTTCCTCTTTTCTTACTGCTTTTCACTTTACCAAGCATTCAGGGTTCTCCAAAGCCCATGAACCCTGAGACTCATGTTTCCAAGAAATGGTCTAGCCCTATAACCCCATATTGTAAAGGTTGAGTTTTGGGGATTACAGTTGCATTGGCAGTGCCATAGCTGGAAATAGTAGTCCAAAAAGTAACTTTTCCAAGCTCAAGGAGTTAACTTTTAAAAAATTAGAAATCACTGATTCTTCTGCCTGTATCTGCTAGAGGACTTCATTGCTCTCAGAAGAATTAGTGCACCCTGCTCAAGAGCACACAGAACAAGCTCCATTGTTAACTAGCAGCACATATCTGACCCTTACCTCAGAGTTGAAAGTCAATTGAGTAGCTTGTTTATCTTATAATTTTATACATTTTTATTTTAATATGTAGTAATAACAGTAACAAATAATGATCATAATGTATACAATAATCTCCTTTCAACTAAGACATATACCATAGTTGTGAAACACTGCTCCGTCTTTCCCTTTCACCCTCCCACTCCGAAATCTTGAATTAATAAACCTAATCCCTGTCATCAGAAGTGAAAATGATCTTCTAAATAGTTACGTGTTGTCTGTATATAATGTTAACTTTTTTTAAAAAAAAATCCAAACAAGAGCTTGACTTAAAGATAGTTTATGTCCAGTATTAACATAAGTTGTGTAAACAACAAATGGCTCCCAAGTGATTTCAAATAAATCTTCTTTCATTTCCATGTTTACTGTTCTCACTTTATATGGTAATTTTTCTAAAAGTGCTATTGGACTATATTTGGTTGAACAACTTTCGTACGGAGACGTCTTCCAATATTTTCCATGTTTTCACAATTTCTAATCTTGCAGCACTTAACACATGTGCTATAAGAACCTTATTTGTCAGATTTTCATTAACACTTTCAGATATGGAAATGAGTAATAACGATGCTCTAAAATGATCTTTTTGACCTAACATTTGACTTATCCATCTTAATACTTCTTCCCAGAACTTAAATACTTTTGGACTTATTAACCACATATATTCCTAAGCACCTATTTTTCCATACCCCTTCCAATATAATTTTGGTTTTTTTTTAATTTTTTTATTGAGTTATCACAAAAACAATATAAAAAGAGATACATCTGCAATCTAACAAATTTCAATCATGTATATCTAATCAATATCTAAGCTTCCATCCAAAAAAATAAAAAAGGAGAAATTTATAACTTCCACATTACTGATTCCCTTTCCTATTCTTCATTTTCTTCTTCATTTCTTGTTACAATTATATTCTGTAGTATCCAATTTTACCATCAAGATACTTTTAATAATATTGCTTCCCCTTTATTTTAAATTATAGTGAACCAAATCTAATTCCAGTTATACTTAACTAAAATATTATTTTCTCTAAACCAAATAAACCAAATACACATAATCCTTATCATTATTAATCTTCCATCTTTTTTATATATAGAATATCACTCCAATTTCTTTTCAAGTAATCATATATTTTCTTCCAATCCTTTTTTCTATCTTCTAATTTTTCCTCTATTTCCCCAGATAATAGATTCAATTCCATTAAGTCCATAAGTTTTGACTGCCATTCATCTATTTGAATTTCTCTACTGGTTTTCCAATATTTCACATAAATTAGCCTGGCAGCTGTAAGCATATAGAATATGACTCTGCCATATTTCTT
>CM034701.1:334706304-334719810 GCA_020142125.1 Phrynosoma platyrhinos
AAATTTTAATTGTGTACTTTCCAATTTTAACAGTTTTCTATCTTTCAGACTCAACCATTCTTTTAGCCATAAACATGTACTGGCTTCAAAGTATATTTTTAAATTTGGCACCGAGAAACCTCCTCTTTCAGTTAAGTCTTGCATATAAATCTGTTTGATTCTGGGCCTTTTACCTGCCCAAATAAATTCCGACAGAATTCTTTGCCAATCTTTGAATACTTTTGTATTTTTAATTATTGGTAATGTCTGAAAGAGGAAAAGCATCTTCGGTACCACATTCATTTTGACTGCAGCTATTCTCCCCATCAAACTTAATTTTAGATCTTTCCAGTTATTCAAATCTTTTTTGATGTTATTCCATGTTTTACAGTAGTTGTTTTTAAATAATTCTGAGGGTTTTTTTGGAGATTATTATTCCAAGATATTTAGCTTTATTACTTACGAAAAAGCCTGAAATTCTAGTTAATTCTTTTTCCTCCTCCTGCTACATATTTTTTGTTATAACATTTGTTTTTCCTTTATTTATTTTTAATCCTGAAACTTTTTCTAGATCATCTAGTTGGAGCATTAGCTGTTTAATGTTTTCCAACGGGTCTTCCATTGTCACAGCTATATCATCGGCGTAGGCTCTAATCATGTAGTTTTCCCCTCTATTTTTCACTCCTCTTATCTTTATATCTTTTCTAATTTTACACATGAAAGTTTCTAAAGCTAAAATAAAGAAGAGGGGTGATAGAGGGCACCCTTGCCTTGTACCTTTATTGACTCTAATCGGTTTTGATCTTATGCCGTTGATTTTAATTCTAGCTACTTGGTCTTTATATATAGCAGCTACCCAGTTTAGAAATTTAGGACCAAATCCCATCCAGTTCATGACTCCGATCATAAACTCCCAATTCAAGCTATCAAAGGCTTTCTCCATATCAAGCAATATAATTGCTAGCTTTTTATCAATATGGAGATCAAAATGCTCTATTACATTGACTATATTTCTTATGTTATTTTTTAACTGTCTCCCCGGTAGAAAGCCGCATTGCTCCTCTGAAATATAATTAACTAGTATCTTTTTAAGTCTTTCTGCTAAGATAGCTGCATAGAATTTATAATTTACGTTCAGCAGAGAGATTGGCCTGTAGCTGTTTGGGTCCTGATCATCTTTCCCTTCTTTAAGAATTAAGGACACATTAGCTTCTTTCCAAGTCGAAGGAATTTCTCCTTTATCTATGTTGTTTACTGTGTCCAATAGCAATGTTTTCATTTCATCTTTAAATATTTTATAATATCTGGCATTTAAACCATCTGGACCCGGCATTTTATCATTCTTATCTCTTTTTATCACCTCCTCTAACTCAAATTATTGGTTTATCTAGTTCTTTTATGTGATCCTCTTTCAATTTTAAGTCGAAATTTTCTTTCAGGTATTCTCCAACCTTTTTTGTTTTATCTTTGTCTTTTTTATATAATTTTGGAACTTCATTATTGATCTTATGAAGGTTGAATGGACCATTTGTGAATAATTTTGAATACATTTTCTCTGGCCTGAGTGAATATAGGGCATGTCTACATGGGGCCAAATAAATGGTTTCCCCTCATCCTCACAATGACCTGTCTTCACGATGCAGGGCCAAATCCTTGATTCAAATGTGGACTGTCTTCATAACATTAGGCCAGTTTCACACTGAAACTACCCTATCCCTCCCTTAAACCAGTTTAAAATAACTTACCTTTTGCCCCAGGATTTTACAGGAAAACTTGGAGCACTCTGTAGAAATGCCAAGGGGCTATTTACATAAGTGTCCCTGATGTATTGCCCAGTGCCACCACTGCAAGCATGAGTTGCTCCCTCTGAGGTCACAAAAAGGTGCCCAGTGCTTGAAGCTGGATACTTCATTTTTTACCTTAGAGGGAGTGATTTGCACCAGGAGTAATGCTGGGTAACATAGCAGGGGCATGTGTGTAGATAGCCACCTGCCATTACAATGGAGTGTGAAGGTAATGGGGGAATCCAGGGCAGCTCCAGAGCCAGAATACTCCAGAAGCAGACCAGAGTATTCTGGCCAGTGTAGACAAACCCATTTATTTATAAGATGGCATCTTCTAGATTGAATCCCATTGTTTTTTCAATATTGGTATCCTGAGATCTGACTCCCAAACAAGCCTCATCT
Source organism: Phrynosoma platyrhinos (assembly GCA_020142125.1). Lineage (NCBI taxonomy): Eukaryota > Metazoa > Chordata > Lepidosauria > Squamata > Phrynosomatidae > Phrynosoma > Phrynosoma platyrhinos. The sequence goes on from CM034701.1 coordinate 334,708,470, forward strand.
CTAGATTTGCCAATAATTTTAAACATGTTGACATCAAGTCCACAAATGTGGCCAACAGGAACTCAATAAAGGGGTCAATATATGAATATTAAAACATGTAGGAAAGGGTTTGTTAGTAATTATGATATTTTAAGGAATCATATTTACTGAGGCACTTTGAGTGACATTGCTTGTGACTGAAAGGACAGGATCAAGAATTGAGCCACAGTAAGATATCCTGGCTAATGAAAAGACTAATTCAAAAATATATAAGACCAGTCATCAGAGATGTGAGGGGAGAAGGAAAGAGTCTGTGTAGATCAATGGCTCTAAACTGGCAAGAGATGGAGTGAATATATTCATCATGTTCTTAATTCTGAGGAGCATGCTTATTTATTAGAGCTACACCTGCTTTACAACTATTAACAAGCTTGAGAAAACCCACTAACAAAACTTTGCCAAGTGAATGAGGGATGGCAAGAGAGAATCTAGCAATGAAGCAACATAGAATTCTTTAAGTAATAGATGCTTAAGTGCTATGTGGGTGGCAATGAGAGAGGCAAAGTTCAACATGCACAAAATTATCTTTCCTTCAACTCTTTGTTGCTAATGCATTAACAATTATCACTGTTTTCCAGGGAATGGAATACACAATTTAGTAGAGCTTCCACATCTCTTTAACACAGCAGGATCATCCATTTCCACTTAGAACTGACAAACTGTTCCATCTCTTAGCTTAAGGACAACAATTCCTGAATGGAGGGAGGGAACCGTGGCCGAGTTTGCATATGATAACTTTATGGATGTAACATTTCATTATGTAAATGTTGAGTGTTCACTTTTATATTTCAAGGACCTATTTTTTTATTATTATTTTTGTAATTTATCATCTATATGCTGCTGTATCTCCACATCTTAGATGACTAGAAGCCTTGGGCTTCCTTTTGGTCTTCACTAACCTCATCAATAACCTCAACCTCAACCAACAGCAACTTATTGAGAAGGGAAATTACATGACTTTTTGAGGGCTATGAAACAAAATTAATAAAGATGAACAAATATGTAGTGTCTCTACTGGCTTCATGCAGGAATAAGTTTTTCAGGGTGATTAATTATGTGGTCATTTATCATATGAGATTCTACTGCATATGTACTTCATCAGTATTAGTTTTCACCAACAATAGAATCCACATGTAGAGAGATTCTGTAGTACCTTTGAGACTATGGGGCTATGTAGATGGCTGGCTCTGGGCCACCCCTGCTAGCCAGGGATCGGAGCCGTGGCAACCACATGCTGTGGCCCCGATCCTCCCTTTTGCTGCCCCTAAAAGAGGGGCAAAATGCCGCTCCTTTTAGAGGCAGCAAAAGACCACCCTAGGAGCCGGCAACACAGTCTTCCATGCCTTTTCAGCACAGTGTGTCTGCACGCTGCACCGGAAGGGCGTCCTGATGCTGTGCACTGTGTGTAAGAGCGTGGGGCATCAGGACAGCATCAGGCTGGGGTTGGGGCAGCCAGTGTGTGGCTGTCCCGCCCCAACTCCAGACCCAGGCCAACCCTTTAGGCCAGTCTGCAATGCCCCTAACTGAAAGAAAGATGTTGGCAGCATGAGTTTTCATAGACTTCAGTCTATTCCTCAGATACTTTTGCTAGAATCCACAGTTAGCTTAGCAATAAAGATCTTTTTTTACATGTTTTGGACAGGTCTACCTTCTATAATTTTAAAACATATCCTTATATATTGTACTTTTATTTCATCCCATAGACTTCTAAGAAAGGCTGAATTTCAAAGCAAGCAATGAGAAGCAAGTGCACTGAACTTAGTGCTGAAATACCTCAAACTTTGTTTGTGGAATATGCTGCATCTTGGACCACAAAGAATAATGGGACTTAAACTGAAAGGAAGCTGTCTTTCATTCTAATATTATGGCCATAACAAAATGGAGGAACAAAGCGCCTGTTAGCCTTTTGACCCAATGATGGCACATTCTGAAGACATGTAATATTGTACTTTTAGCATGCTGCTGCATAATACTCAGTTGTCAGCACAGGAGAGGCACCTCTAAGTTTAAATCAGTGAAAAAAATGGTTATAACAGATTTACACAATTTGATATTTTTGTTCTGTTCCTTGTATCAGTGGAATGGCTGCCTCTTCATTCACCCCCTCCCCCAGTTCTGAATATCGGGATTGGTTTCATGAGACATTTGGATGGACCTATATTCACAAATGAATAAAAATGAGTAAAGTCTTCTGAATCAAAGGTAAGCCAAAACTGGAACCCAGAAGCACAAGGCAACCCAGAGAGCCCATCTGCAGCCAAACCATGCAGCAGACCCAGACACAGCTTAAAGGCTGGCATCAAGACCGCCTGCTAAATCTGCCAAGGAGCCAGATGCTGTTGCTTCCAAACCTTGGCATGAGGGTCCCCAATTGCCATCCAACAGAGAGGGAAAAAGAGGAATGATATAATGTGGTGGGATACAGCACATCCCACCTCAACCTATTTTATTGCTCATAAAAAAAAATGGAATTGCGTATTGGAAACATATCATTGTTTTTGGAAATATGTACATTAGCCACAAGAGGACACATGCCAATTGGGATATGAAATATTTGCTTAAATATATGTGTGATTTTAAAAAGAAGTGTGTGTGTCTTACATTTGTGTGTGTGTGTGTGTGTATCATTGTGAATTTACTAACTGTCACATTTGTTACTATCAAAATGAACATATGTATACCATAAAAAAAGGTCTTCCTTCCAGCAATGTAATTTCAAAATTCTTTACCTCAGCACAGCTGTCTTTGCTTAGTGCATCTTAACAGCAGCTTTGTAGCACAGAGAAGCAAGCAGCTATTTTTAAAAAAAAAAGAAAAGAAAAAAGTTCAGGGGAAAAGAAAATGAATTGTTGAGAACAGTATTTATTATTACTATTGTTATCCTTCTAATCTGCCACTGAAATGTAAACCAATTAGTCAAAATCCAGTTCACAATAAAAAAAAGAAAATGAACATCATCATCATATCTGTTGCTTCAAAGATTTCAAAACAGCAACCAATTTTTTACAGCTATATCAACCTATTGTTTTCCTTAAGGTATCCTCAGAGTATTTCTGTTTGAATTAACGATTCAGAGATGGCACAAACATTATGTACAGGGGTATCTATCTTAACTATGTAGGCATATTCAGAAGCTTCTGGGGGCAGAAGAATTCAAGAGATGCCTGTTATAAGGCCAAATGCTAATATTGCTTCCAGCAGAGTTGTTCCCTGTGTGATCTAATAGTTCTCAGCTATACTGAAGGGGTTTTATGGTATACTCTGAGGCTTCCTTTGCATGTATCCCACCTAGGAGATCAGTGTGTTATTCCCATCAGCACAGGAAATGATATCCTGAAATTGTAGGACTCAAGTGATATGGATGCTAGGAACATGAACTACAACAGAAATCAGTATCTATAGTCTATAGGATGCTATTTCTAAAACAGAAGGTGATCTGTCTGCGAGGTGAATGGGAGCAAAGAAGCAAAATTAAGCAAATAGTAGTTACATCACCCAGACAGTGGCCTATTTTTTATGACAATATGTCATATTAGTCAGTATGTCATACTCAGAAATACAGCTTTCCAAATGGAGGTCCCATGCCTCCAGGTGAGTACTCTACCTTCTAATCTGCACCTGTATCTTTATTTTTGTAGCCAACAAGGTGGCTGTGGGAATCTTACAGAATGGGGGAGCCAGACATATCTCAGGATGTTTAAGTCTAAGATAATGGATTCAATAGCATTTAAAGTTTGGCGGTGCCACTGTTCCCAATGGAAGGCAACTCTTCCTAGTACCAGCATGTACTGTGGTTTGCAGAAGCCTCTCATTCTTCTTCAACAGAAGTCCTCTGGGATCTGCAGCTCTGCATAAATTTCTTCCTCCTCCATGCAGTGGTGTCACTACAGTTGGCACCACCTGGCATGGTAACTCATGGTGTCACGTCCCATTGACCTCCTCCCATACCACACTATAAAGAATCCTTAATAATATTTTTGTACTGTTATCATAATCATAATTTCTGTATATCACTGAATGTAATGGTAATTTGTTGCTCTTGTTGTGTGCCTTCAAGTCATTTCCAATTTATGGTGACTCGAAGGCGAACCTATTATGAGGTTCTCTTGGCAAGTTTCTTCAGAGGGAGTTTGCCATTGCCATTCTTCGAGGCTGAAAGAGTGTGGCTTAGAATCATAGATTTGGAAGAGACCAAAAAGGCCATTCAGTCCAACCCCCTGCCATTCAGGAACTCAAAATCAAAGCATACCCGACAGATGGCCATCCAGCCTCTGTTTAAAGACCTCCAAAGGAGACGACTCCACCACACTCCAAAGGAATGTGTTCCACTGTCGAACAGCTTTCACTGTCAGGAAGTTCCTCCTAATGTTGAGGTGGAACCTCTTTTCCTGTAGCTAGCATCTGTTCTTCTGGATCCTGTTCTCTGGAGCAACAGAAAACAAGCTAGCTCCCTCCTCAATATGACATCCCTTCAAATACTTAAACAGGGCTATCATATCACCTCTGAACCGTGTCTTCTCTAGGCTAAGTGTACCCAGTTCCCTACGTCATTCTGTAGCTAAAAGTCTAGTATGGGGAATTTTATTTAGCTCAAATCAAGAGGGGGTCGGCTACAAGGACCCAGTGAGACCATCTCTCACATGTATAACAAGAGATGGGGGGATCTTAAGTATTGATGCAGAAGCAATATCCTCAAATTAAAGTTTTATTTATTTTAAAATGGGAAAATCACACAACAATACACACAAACACTCATGCAAGGCTTGGGAAATCAGGGGTTAGACTGGAATAAATGCCGAGGCAGCACCACGGCGATACTTACTACTGATGAAGCCTTCCCCGGGATCCATTTGGGTGAAGTGGTGTGAGACACAACCATGGGTGGAACGGAGGTGCAGGTAACCAGATCAGAGAACAGAGTGATGCAGGGTCCCCCTGAACTCAGACTAGTGACACTGAGAGGAGAAATCCAGGGGTTTTTAAGGGACCATACTGGCCCCTGGTGAGGTGCTTGATTGCTCGGCTAAAGCCTATAAGCTTATCACACAGCACTTACAAGAACGGGAATGGAACGGAATGGAAGGGAATGGAAGGGAATGGAATGGAGGAAAACTGCATTTTATTGCATGGCAGAATGCCACCGATGCAACCAGGAGTCCCCAAGGCATTCCCCAGCAGTTCCTGGCAGCCGACCGTCCTTCAAAAATCTTGCCCACAATCATCTAGTGAGTTTCATGGCTGAGCAAGGATTCAAACCCTGTTCTCCAGGGTTATAGTCTAACACTCTAACCCAGGGGTAGACAACCTTTCCCCTATAAGGGCTGAGGTACTTCAGCTCCCAGAAACCTCAGTCATGTTGGCCAATAGTCCCAAGTTGGCCAATAGCTTCTGGGAGTCTGGGAGCTGAAGTCCCTCGTCCCTTAAAGGGGAAAGGTTGCCTACCCTTGCTCTAACCTACCTGCTACACCATGCACAATAGTTGTGACATAAACAACTAGCAAAATTGTAATTATACTTTAAACTTACAATAACATATGCACAACCTAAATGTATTTACATGTACATAGTTTCATGTGATTAAAGTGAAAATTTGATAAGATGTGATTTTAAAAATATATATATTAAAAATCTAAAAATTTAAAAATACAGTCATCCCTTGTAATTTACGGGGGATCCGTTCTGGACCCCTCCACCCATGAGACGCGAGAGGTGCGTATATTCAAGCCCCATTCACTTGAATGGGGCACACCCCTGTGCGCACGCCTCATTCATGGTAATGGCGGTTGCCCCTCTGCAGATTTCCAAGTCTGCAGATTTCAAGTCCGCCAACTTGGAGGGGTGACTGTATTTTTAATTTAAAATTTAAACTTCAATTCTAAAAAACCTGCTATAGCCTGTCTGTGCTAAAGGCAGATATTTAGGAAGCAGTGGTGTCACACATACCCTTGGGGTGTTAGCTGGTGCAGCCTGCCTCCCTGCACCCCCTAATGATGTTCCTGCCTCCATATTTCATCCCAGGGCAGACAGAATTCATGTAAAGCAGCATATGTGCCTCTTCCAGCCACTTCTGTGCCCTCCAAGACCCAGATTTGGTAGAGAAGATAGTATTATGACCCTATGCTTAAGATACCCCAAGGGAATGGTGGCAACTTCACCATATTTTTGACTCTCTTTGAGCCTTTTCAGCCCAGGAGAGGCCTTTCATTCCAGAATTTGACTTCCAGGTCACCTCAAGTTGGAAAAGTGGCCTCTGTTGAAGCTAATATGACTAATAAGAGCCACAAAATGTGATCAAATTCCCCCCATGCCTAGGAGGTGCTGAGAGAGCACTGGGGGACAAAAATAATGTTTCTTTGGGTGCTGCAGGGGTGCAGCCCTCCGAGGCCCTGGGAGGACAATATAAGTCCCTTGTCCCCAAAAGCTGTGCATGCCTGGTGTAAAGTGTTCAGCCTCGTGCTTTTTGTATTTTTGAAGCATGCAATGCACGTGACATCTGGTCTTTTGGGAAGTATTTCACTTGTACAAAACATAAGCACTCTGTTTAACATTGCAGCCATAGATGCAGCATATGTTAAACATACTTGATTTATAAAAGATACCCATCTATATTCTTTTCCCTAAAAATATGCCCCTTGAAACACTATGCATATTTTATATTAATCAGAAGCCAGACAAGATGTAGAAAATAAGTCCCCTCAAGTCTTGCAAATGTCTGATTGTACAGAAAACAGAAATCCTTACCAGCAGCAGAAGACTACACATGAGCTGTGACTTGAGGGCATAAAAAGAGATTGCTGGATGAACCCAAAGACATAGCCTTCTTCTCAAAGTAGCTAGACAAATGACTTGGTGAAGTTCACAAGCAGGGCTTTAATGGCAATAGCACATAGCACTGCTTTACCCTAGTACTTGTATTCAGACTTGTATTCAGACTGATTTTGAGGCTAGTATATAGCCCTTCTGACTAGCAGCAATCGACAGATTATCCTGTATGGTAAGGTGGGCAAATGTGTGGGAGCTTGGGGCCAAATTTCCCCCATCTCCAAAAGTTGCATCGTCCCCCAACTGCAAGCCTAAATACCTAGATTTTTTAACAGTCCCTCTCAAAATGGCAACAGGACGTTTAGGGCTGGTACAGAGTTTTGGAGTGTTTGTGGAAGTGGAATGGAACTGTATTATCTTGTATTTCCAGGCATTTGGGCACTTTTCTGCATTATTGGGGGGAAAGCCTCAAAGTCATGTTGAATTTCGGAGGGAGTTGGAGGACTTTGGCAAACTGGGGGAGCTTCAGGGGCCACAAAAGTGGGCTCCAGGGTCCGCATGCAGTCTTCACTTTGCCCACCCTTGCTGGCTATGTTTAAAGTATCTAAGCAAGCAAGCATCACTGTGAATTCCATGAATTAATTATGCATATGAAAAAGTCCATTATTTCATTTCATTGGATGACCTCTGAGTATTGTAAGTGAGGGCAACAAAATCTTTCTTTCCACTGTTCCCACACTATTCATTACCTCTACCATATCCTCAAATTTTCTTCTTACATAAAAAATGCAAAATGTTTTAGCTTTTCTTTTAAAGGAAGATGCTCCAAGATCTTGATAACCAGGCCTGCCTTTTTCTGACACTTTTCTGGCTCTACAATATCATTTTTGGGGACAGAACAATTGCACGTGTATTCCAAAGGTGGTCACACTATCAGTTCATTTTAAAAGCATGATAATGCTGGCCATTTTATTTTCAGTCTATCTCCTAATAATCCTAGCATGGAATTTTCCCTTTTCATTGTCACTGCACACTTAGTTGACATTTTTATTGAGCTATTCATCATGAGCCTGACATATTTTTTTCTTGGTTAGTTACTGCCAGTGCAGATCTGTCTATATGTGATGTTAGGGTTAGGATTGTTCCAACATATATCACTTACATTTAAACACCTTTCCCCCCCTACATTTACCATATTCAAACAGGTCTTCTTGGAGCTCTTTACAGCTCACCTAGGTTTTCACCATTCTGAATAGTGTGGTGTCATCAGCAAACTTGGCTGCCATATTTTTCATCCTTACCGCTCATTTATGAGCATATTAAATAGCGTCAATTTCTTTGCACTTGGGAGACTCCATTGATTCATCCCTTCCATTATGATAGCTGTCCTTTTACCCCTACCTGCTGTTTCTTACACATCTATTTGCACTAATGTATAATGGGAACAATAGGCTATTAAACAAGATTGTCACTATAATATCACAGCCCTGTGTCTCTTTCTGAAATGGGTTTCTGAATATACTACAGCTGATAGATCAGTGGGGGGGCTGAAGTGCTTTCAGCTCTTATTGGCATCAGTAGGTGTTTTGTCTGAGTAAAGGGTTAATAAGGATTTCAGGATTTATCTCAGTGGGAGATAGATAACCTGGGCTTATATAAGGATAAAATCTGTCCTTATTTCAACTCCTTTAATGGTTAGTTAAGAAAACATATATATTTTCATTTTTATCATAATAAACTGATTGCCAAATGTGCATTTGCAATGACAGCTAAAGCATATGGACTTTGTTATTAGTTCACCTATTGTTTAAGTACACGTAAGAATGAAAGCCTCTTAAAAAGATTGACAGAGGGCCTTGCACTCACGCTTCTCTTTACTCTGAGAGAGATTTTGAGGGATGATTTTTAAAAGGACTAATTAAAACAAAATTAAAAAGTTAGAATGTTCCAGAGCTGATATAGTACCAGCTCATTGGATTAGATCAGCTCCATGCCAATGAGCTTACTCTTGTCTTTGTTCACAGATTGAACGTGGGCTTGTTGTGTCGGAATGGGTCTGCTGAACCCAAACAGATGAGCAGACTCCAGTGCTTAGGAGAACATTTCATACTCATTATGCATGCCACCAAATGCCAGAATATGTCCCCCACGATCAAGCTATAAGGTGAGTAGGGCATACCGTAGGCATGAGTCTATGAATTAATGACTTCCAAATCCTAGGCAAAAAAATAAAAATTAAATTAAATTAAAAATCTCTAACCAGAATTTGATCTCCAATTTTTTTTAAAAAAAGGAGAACAAACAAGCTTTTGGCTGAAGATATTGCATTACATTATTGCAGAGGTTGGCATTTTTCCAGTAGGTTTCTAAATAGGGATTTGGTAAATGCAGGGGGAAGGAGCTTGATGGTGTCTTGATGGAGCCTTTGTATGACTAGCAGCATCATTTTCTCCAGAAAATTTTGACACGACTGTCAAACTAATTGATGTTTGACACACTCTATGCCAATTCCTATGAATGTACAGTTTCAGAAACTAAAGTGGCCTGACAGCAGTGAGATCAGAAGTTACCAAGTGGATGATAGGCTGAGCAAAAGGATGCTGATTTAATAAATAAATCACACCTTCAAGCTGACCACCTCAGGCAAACTTACAATGGGAAATATCTCAAGCTGTTAAGAGCAGTCCAAGCACAGTTAGCAGACTAGTGATGGTAGTGTACATTTTTGCTTACTCTAACCTTATTTTAGACATAGATGGAAGCAAAACATCAGCTAAACATCCCAAAATGTTATGATCTAAGCACAGAATTCATCTCTGCCACAACTTGGGAACCATACGTTCTGGAATGTCATGAGCTATCCATGATTTGTGTCATTGCAGAGGATGATAAATCACAGCTAAGGACATAACAACCAGCCTCATCACCACAACATAATAGATCATGATGTATCAGGACCTTCTCTGAAATATTATTTACAGTTATCAGGGGGTTGGAATGTCAGTGCAGAAACTGATATTAATCTTGCCTGTACTGTGCCAATGTGTTCAGCCAGTGCCCTGCCTTAAGAGGAGCACTAGCCATGATTTTCAGATGTGAGCAGACTCTAGGAGGAAGCTAATGTCAAAATCTATAAGAAAAGTGGAGCAAGCTAAAAATAATTTTACTAGTTATAGCTTCTTAACTTCCTATGTTCTGCTATGGTGCTCTTTCTTATCTCAGGCAAAGGAAACTTGACAGTCAAACTGAGTAACCTGAGAAAATCTTCCTTTTCCAAACATCAGTAAGGAAATGTAGGATTAAAAAAAAAAACCTAACCAAATGTGATCTCATGATGCAGTATATCACTATGTCATTCATAAATTATATAAACTTATTTTCCTTTGTGAAAGATAAAGGAAATATAATAATAATAATAATAATAATAATTTTATTTATACCCCGCCCTTCTGAGTGCAATCAGGGCAGCTAACAACAATAAAATACATCATATAAAATCCTGAGCCAATACCCACCCACCCCTTAAAAAAATATTAAACTAAGCACAATTAAAACATTTAAATACATAACAATTAAATGAACTCAAATTATCTAAACAAACAAAAATGGAAACAACAGAACAGAAGGTGGCAGCAGTAATAAATTTGAAGAGGGCAGGATAAAAGTAATAAGACAAAATAAAGGATTCTAGAGGCCAGGAATCTAATCTGGAAAGGCCTGCAAGAAGAGATCAGTCTTAACAGCCTTTTAAAATCTGATGGATCTCATCCGGCAGGCCGTTCCATAACCTGGGGGCGACTACCGAAAATGCCCTCTGGGAGGTTGCAGACAGCTTAGATATACGAATTTTGGATTGATCTTATTTGTACAAGTGACACAGAAGCAAAGATGCAAGTCATGTCAGACAAATCTGATCTCTTTTTTTGATAAAATTACCATTTTGGTAGATGAAGGGAATGCTGTGGATATAGTATATCTTGATTTCAGTAAGGCCTTTGACAAGGTTCCCCATGACATTCTTGCAAACAAGCTGGTAAAATGTGGGCTAGACAAAGTAACTATTACATGGATTTCTAATCCATTTGGTTGACTGGCCAAACCCAAAGGATGCTCAACAATGGCTCCTTTTCAACCTGGAAAGAAGTGACCAGTGGGGTACCACAGGGCTCTGTCCTGGGCCCAGTGCTATTCAACATCTTTATCAATGACTTGGATGACAGTATTGGGGGCATAGTTATCAAATTTGCAGATGACACCAAATTAGCAGGAGTAGCTAATACTCCAGAGGACAGGATCAAGATTCAAAATGACTTGAACAGACTAGAAAGCTGGGCCAAAGCTAACAAAATGAAATTCAACACTGAGAAATGTAAGGTACTGCACTTAGGGCGGAAAAACGAAAAGCACAGATATATGACGGGGGACACATGGCTGAATGAGACTACGTGTGAAAGGGATCTAGTAGTCCAGGTAGACCACAAGTTGACCCCAATATTACAACACTCGCTGCTTTTAAGAAAGCAGTTAAGACGGATCTCTT
>CM034701.1:334737919-334773871 GCA_020142125.1 Phrynosoma platyrhinos
GGATGAGTCCTTCCTGAATCTTCGTTTGAGAAGAAAAGCCAGAGAGAATGTTTATCTTTTGTATGTTTTGACTGTATTGTATTTCATTTGTAAGTTGCTTTGAGTCATTTGGCAGGAAAGAAGGGGTATAACTCATCATCATCATCATAGAATCAAATCTCAGAGTTGGAAGGGGATTTGTGGGCCATTGAGTCCAACTCCCTGTTCAATGCAGCAATTCCAACTGGAGCATCCCCAGCAGGTAGATGACTAGCTTCTTTTGGGGGTTTAGAGAAGGAAATCCCACCACTTCTCTAGGTGCCTGGTTTCATTGCCACACCACTCTTATTATCCAAAGGTTCCTTCTCATTTTTATTTGAAATCTACCCTACTATAATTAATTATGGTTGTAGTGGTGGTAGTGATGATGATGATCTCTCCTCTTATCTCCAAACTTAATCTATTTTCTGTGGGAAATTCCACATCAGTTTAAACCAATTTGTATCATAGTCAAATCTTTTAATGGCATCAACAATTAAATCAGTCATTACTGCATTCCATTTATTTACTCATTTTTAGCTGGATACTTCTGCATCATTTTATAGATTGTACAATTTACCACAGCTCTGAAAATACTTTATGGAAGTCTTTTAACTCATAGTAAAGAGCCCTGGTAGCATAGTGGTTAAATGCCTGTACTGCGGCCACACACTCACAAACCACAAGGTTCTGAGTTTAATACCAGCCAGGGGCTCAGGGTCACCTCAGCCTTCCATCCTTCCGTAGGTCACTAAAATGAGTACCCAAGTTGTTGGAGGCAATTAGCTTACATGTTGTAAACTGCTTAGGGAGTGCTTAAATGCACTGAAAATAAGTGGTATAGAAATGTACTTGCTATTGCTATTGCTATTGCTATTGCTATTGCTATTGCTATATTAGGGCCAAAATCCAATAGTTATGCTGTGTAGTTTAGCTCCTGTTCCCTAGCTTCATCTTCATCTTCCCAAACTGGTGGGTTCACTACATACTGCCACATTTCTCCTTCCTGAGGAAGAATTCCATCTTCTGTGCCCAGGCAAAGTAATTCTTTCCATGTAACCCTTCCAGTCAAACACCACCTAAATGTCCTACTGCTGCCATGACTGCTGTTTCTTCAGAACTTAACAACAAAGTTCAAACAACTGCTTTCCTCAGTGGTCTAGCTTTTTGTAAGATTGAAGCCCCAATTCAGCAGTTATCTTGAACACATTGTACAACATTTCTGAGGTTACTGGAGAGAAAAATGCAGTGGATATGAGCAAAGAAAATGAATCATGCTGCCCCACCCACCCAAGGATCCACGTTATGAGGCTCGGAACATAACTTCAGACCTGTGTGATGGAACCAGCAGGTATCTGGACAGAAGCACTAAAATTGGGTCCCTTGTTGCATTGGGGCCACAGAGAGGACAGGCGGAGGACCAGAGATGCCCAGGAACATCTCCCCAAGTGGTGTAGCAGCGTGGCGGCAGAAAGGATGGGCGGAGGCCCAGGAGACACCCAGGAAACACCACCTTTTAGGGTGTGATATAGAGCTTTCTTCTGACCCTTCCAGTCTCTTATCACAAATACATCAGTGATAGTGTCTCTAAAGATTGGATGGAAATTAAGACTGGACAGTGCCTCTTAACCCCTCCTCCTTTGGTTTTAAGATCATAGAGCCCCTCTCCCATTGAGCTGGCCATTGAGTCTTTTGTTATGAAATGGCCATGAGAACTTAGGGTAGGAATTCAGCTGGATCCCTTGTCATTTCCATTGTGCATAGGGGCCAGGAATGACATGGGAGCAGGGATTGAGGTTGTGCAGGGGAAGGGATAACAGAGTAAAGAGCTGTTACAAAAGAAGGCGGGATCAATGTCTAAAAGCTATCCCACCTTCAGTTCACCCTGTTGCCCGAAATAAATTGGAGAGTGCACCAACCATTCCACAGACCTTTACTCTGCTCTTTTACAATGCCAGATCGGTGAAAAACAAGACTCATATAATCCATGACCTTTTGTTGGATGAAGCTGCTGACCTGGCTTGCTTTACTGAGACCTGGCTAGGAGAGACCAGTGCTGTGACTTGGGTGCAGGCCCTTCCAGCCAGGAACTCAGTTAGTGAGCAGATAAGGGAAAGTGGGTGGGGGGTGCAGAGTGGCTCTGGTTCATAAAAACAATTTAACCTTGACCAGGATGGCTGTCTGGAACACAGTTCACATTGAGTGTATGTACCTAAGCTTGAGAACTAGGGATAGATTGGGGATTCTGTTAGTATACCAGCCACCCCATTGTTTAACAGACTCCCTAACCAAGCTGACACAACTGGTCTCAGAGTTGCTGTTGGAGTCACCCAGACTTTTAGTTCTGGGCAACTTCAACATCCCACTCAAGACTGATCTTTAATATGGAACAGGAATATCCTTGGTCGGAGGTTACTAAAACCTCTGCATTGCCATGGATGGATCATTTCCTGGTTAAGGCTGGGCTAAGAGTCACTATCCACCTCCCCAGGCGTGGTGGACCTATTAGAATGATCCGCCCTCGAAGGCTAATAGAACCAATTGGATTCCAGAAAGCCTTAGAGGGTTTAATGGTTGGTAACGCCGATGATTCTGTCGAAGCTTTGGTTAATACCTGGAACACTGATCTTACCAAGGCTATCGACACAATCGCTCCCAAGCGTCCTTTTCAGACTGCTCCTAACTGTAAGCTGTGGTATACAGAGGAGCTTAGGAAGATGAGATGTGCTGGATAATGACTAGAGCGCATCTGTCGGAAGACTCAACTCTTATCCGACAAGACTTATCATAGAAATTTTCTTGATTCCTATCGAGAGGAAATATGAGCAGCGCAGAAGTCCTTCTCCTCTGCAAGTATTGCATCTGTAGAGTTCTGTCCAGTGGAACTGTTTAAGGTGATGAAGGAATTGATGCAGGTCCCTCCTGCGCAGAACCCTCTACTTAACCCAACAACGGCCTGCTGTGACACATTTAACAACTACTTTGCAGATAAAATCTCTCGGATAAGAGCCGACTTAGATGCCAGTGTTATGACAGAATCTATAGAAGAGGCGTCCAGCAACTCCATTAATGGAATTTTATTGGATCAGCTTCAATCTGTGAGTACCAATGACATGGACAAGCTCCTTGGTAGAGTTAGGAAGACAACCTGCCCTCTCGATCCTTGTCCATCATGGCTGGCCATCCAGGGGGGTGACGCATTGAGGCTATTCCTCAGAGATATTATCAATGTGTCCTTTAGGGAAGGCATTGTTCCATCTTGTCTAAAGGAAGCGGTGGTTAAGCCACTCCTGAAAAAGCCTTCCCTGGACCCCCTGGGCAGGAATAATTGCAGACCAGTCTCTCTGTTGCCTTTTTTAAGCAAAGTGATCGAGAGGGTGGTTGCTTCCCAACTCCAAGCTGTCTTGGATGAAACCGATTATCTAGATCCATTTCAAACTGGCTTTAGGACAGGATATGGAATTAAGACTGACATGGTTGCTCTGGCTGACGATCTCCGCTTGGGTATTGACAGGGGTAGTGTGACCCTGTTGGTGCTCTTGGACCTCTCAGCGGCCTTTGATATGATAGATCATACCATCCTTTTGGACCACTTGAGAGGGTTAGGAATTGGAGGCACTGCTTTGCAGTGGTTCCGTTCCGTCCTCTCGGGCAGGTCCCAGAAGGTGAGGCTCAGGGACAGTTGCTCTACCAGAACAGAGCTTAATTGTGGCATCCCTCAGGGCACCATCCTGTCCCAAATGCTATTTAACATTTATATGAAGCCGCTGGGAGAGATCATTCAGAGACATGGAGCGCAGTGTCATCAATATGTTGATGACACCCAGATACACTTCTCCATGACCCAGTCATCAGCTATGACTTCAGATGGCATCTCTCCTCTCAATGACTGTCTGAAGGTAGTAATGGACTGGATGAGGAAAAACAGATTGAGACTGAATCCAGACAAAATGGAGGTACTAACAGTCACGGGCCCAAAACCAGGTCTGGGAGTATAACGTCCAGTCCTGGATGGAGTCACACTCTCCTCCAAGGACTGTGTTCACAGTCTAGGGTTGCTGCTGGATCCGTCGCTCCAGATGTCCAATCATGTAAATGCAACGGTCAGAAGTGCCTGTTATCAGCTTCGGCTGATACGCCAACTGCGCCCTTTCCTGGAAACTAGGGATCTTGAAATTGTAGTACATGTGCTGGTAACCTCCCGTCTCAATTTCTGTAATGTGCTCTACATGGGGTTACCCTTGTGCTTGACCTGGAAACTTCAATTAGTTCAGAATATGGCAGCCAGGTTGATCACTGGTGTTTCCAGAAGAGAGCATATAACACTTGTGCTAAAAACTCTCCACTGGCTACCTATTAGTTTCCGGGCACAGTACAAGGAGTTGGTTATGACCTTTAAAGGACCTTTAGACACCCTGGTGGTGCAGTGGTTAAATGCCTGTACTGCAGCCATTCACTCATGGACCACAAGGTTGTGAGTTCAATACTAGCCAGGGCTCAGGCTAAACTCAGGCCTGCATCCTTTTGAGGTCGCTAAAATGAGTACCCAACTGTTGGGAGGCAAAGAGCTTACAGTTGTAAACTGCTTAGACACTGCATAGCGCGGTATGAAGCGGTATATAAATGAAGCTGCTTTGCTTTTGCTTTGCTAAAGCCCTACATGGGTTGGGTCCAACTTATCTCCGGGACCACCTCCTCCCATACGATCCTCCCAGTGCATTCTAGTCCTCTGGGGGGAATCTGTTACAGCCTATAAAAACTAGGCTGTCAGTGACTTCCCAGAGGGCTTTCTCTGCCTCTGCTCCCAGATTATGGAATGGCCTGCCGGATGAGATCTGTCTTATTACCACTCTTGACACTTCAAAAAAGCTATCAAGATGGATCTTTTCTGGCAGGCCTTCCCTGAATAACTATCCCGGCCCAAAGATTTTGGCTAACTTGCTCCCCTGAGCTGTCACTGTTTATTTTAAGCTGCTGCTTTAATTGTTCCATGTTCCCTTTTTTATTTATTTTATTCTATGTTTTAAATCTCTACTAGTTTAATATTGTTTTAAGGGGAGAGTGGGTTAGGGAATTGCTATATGTATTGGTGTTTTTAACTGTTGTAGCTGCCCGGATTGCACTGCAGAGGGGCAGGATAAAAATAAACTTTATATTATTATTATTATTATTATTATTATTATTATTATTATTATTATTATTAAACAACTAGCTTCTTCCATGCTAAGCTCAACTCACCACAAACACAGGAGAGACTTCCTTGGCTTCCAGACACTCAAATAATTCAGACAGCAGTCACCTTTACTGGCTGCACAGCATGTGGATCTGGGCCCATAAGTGTCATGCTGTGGGTTGCCATGAAGCAGAAACCTCAGGGTACTCCCATATAGAATGCGGAAGCTGGCTGCTGCAGTAAAGGATTTATTTACAGAGGAAGGCAAGAGACAAATACTATTTACAGCAGTCACACACAACACAATATGGCTCTGCAGTTCTGTGGACATATTACAACACTTTAGTGTGACATGGTTCAGGTGGTCATCATTCCTCCTCTTTCTATGGATGTGCAAAGATAGCCAGTGACTCCTGCAGCCAGTTTCCTGGCCACTGACTAGCCATGATAGTGTGACTGGGAGCTGTCCAACTACCTTTACTACCTGGGAGTAAAGGCATTGTGCAAAGAGGTACAGCACACATCCTTGTACAACAGCCTTGAAAGTACTTACATTGATATAACTGGAGATTATGCAAGTAAGTCAGATACGGGGCAAGGTATAAATCTAAGGAGTGAGTGAGTGAGTGATATGTCTTTTGCAGTCTATTTGGCTGGTACTAATAATAATAATAATAATAAAATTTATTTATACCCCACCCCTCTGCGAGGCAATTGGGGAGGTTTACAATAGTAAAATCAACAGATTACAACATACATAAAACTTAAGAATCCCCAAACCCACCCACCCCTTAAAAAAGTATTAAACACATAATATATTAAAACATGTTAACCATATTAAAATAGCTTGAACAGCTCAGGCAGCCTATACCAAACAAACAGCAGCAGCGGTTCTAACCAAGGTGGGGAAGAAAAGGGGCACTCCCAGAGCCAGGAATCTAATCAGGAAAGGCCTGCCAGAAGAGATCCATCTTAACAGCTTTTTTAAAGCTGGTTAAGGTCATGATCTGACTGATCTCGTCCAGCAGGCCTCTCCATAGTCTGGGAGCGGTTGCCAAGAAGGCCCTCTGGGAGGTTGCCAACAGCCTAGTTTTTATCGGCTGCAGCAAATTCCTCCCAGAGGATTGAAGTGCGCAGGGTGGATTGTATGGGAGGAAGCAGTCCCAGAGATAGGTTGGACCCAAGCCATGTAGGGCTTTAAAGGTAATAACCAACACCTTATACTGGCCTCAGAAACTAATAGGCAGCCAGTGGAAAGACCTTAATACAGATGTTATGTGATCTCTCCTAGATGTACCCGATATTAATCTGGCTGCCATGTTCTACACTAATTGAAGTTTCCGGACCAAGCATGAGGGTAGCCCCATGTAGAGTGCATTACAGAAGTCAAGATGAGAGGTTACCAGCATATGTACCACAGTTTCAAGGTCCCTTACTTCCAGGAAAGGGCGCAGCTGGCGTATCAGCCGAAGCTGATAACAGGCACTCCTGACCGTTGCATTTACCTGATTAGTCATCTGAAGCGACAGATCCAGGAGCACCCCCAGACTGCAAACAAAGTCCTTCATAGAGAGTGTGATCCTGTCCAGGACTGGAGGTTGTATCCCTATACCTGGTTTTGGGACTGCTACTGTGAGTACCTCCATTTTCTCCTGATTCAGTCTCAATCTGTTTTTCCTCATCCAGACCTTTACTGCCTTAAGACAGTCATTGAGGGGAGAGACACCATCAGGAGCTGAAGACCGAGACATGGAGAAGTATATCTTGGTGTCATCAGCTTACTAATAATACCCAGCCCCATGTCTCTGGATTATCTCTCCCAGTGGCTTCATATATATATTAAACAGCATCAGGGACAGAATGGCCCCTTGAGGGACACCACATGTAAGCTCCCTTTTTGTGGGGCAACTGTCCCCGAGCAACACCCTCTGGGATCTGCCTGTGAGGAAAGAGCGGAACCACCGCCACGCAGTGTCTCCGATTCCTAACTCACACAGGCGATCCAAGAGGATGTTATGGTTGATTGTGTGGAAAGCCGCTGAGAGATCCAAAAGCACCAAAAGGGTCACACTACCCCTGTCAATGCTCAAACGTAGGTCATCAGCCAAGGCAACCATGGCAGTCTCAACCCCAAATCCCATCCTAAAGCCAGTTTGAAATGAATCTAGATAATCGATTTCATCCAAGACGGCTTGGAGTTGAAAAGCAACTGCCCTCTGGATCACTTTACTCAAAAAAGGCAATTAGGAGATTGGTCTGCTGTTATTCTTATCCAGGGGATCTAGGGAAGATCTTTTCGGGAGCGGCCTGAAGGTGGAACATGACCTTCCCTAAGGGATGTATTGATGACGTCTGTGAGGAAGATCCTCAATGCATTCCCTTCCTGGATGGCCAGCCATGATGGACAAGAATTGAGAGGGCAGGTCGTTTTTCTCACTCTACCAAGGAGCTTGTCCACATCATCGGTACTTACGGAGTGAAACTGATCCAGGATAATTGCATTAACGGAGTTACTGGACACCTCATCTGTTGATTCTGTCAAAACACTGACATCTAAGTCAGCTCTTATCTGAGAGATTTTATCTGTGAAGAAGTTGTTAAATGCATCACAGCAGGCCTGTCATGGCCAGCCATGAGGAAGATTCGGAGGACGAGGAGGAGGATGGGTCTCCTCCAGAGAAGGAAGAGATACAGGCTCCACCTGGCTCTCATTCTGCTCTGCCTGAGCCAAGCCCTGTTCTCCCAGCCCCAGAGCAGCCAGGTCCTAGTGCTACTCCTATGGAGGCTCAGCTGCCTAGTGGGGAGAATCAGGAAGATACAGCTGGGCCAGTACCTTCCTTTAGGCAGAGGAGAGCTGAGAGTGCTGGCGAGCGCAGGTCCAAGAGGCTGGCCGAGAAGCAGCTGCTCCTCAACAAGCCTCAGCTGGCACTGAGGTAGGATTTGGCTATTTAAACATCTGCAAAAGGCTTCCTCAGTGCCAAGACTTATTGTAGCTTTCTTGTGAGACTACGGTCAGTGTGGCTCCTTGTTTCCTGCTTTGTGCCTCTTGCTTCTTGCCTTGTGGAACCCTGTTGCCTTTACGCCGGACTGGACTGGACTTCTGTTGGTTGCTGCCTGCCTTGACCTCGGCTCGACTGACTACTTTGAATTCTGGACTCTGCTTTGTTTGTGCTTTGATTACAGGAAGGTTTGTAGCTTGCCTTGCTGTTTGTTGCTTATTCTCACCATTCCTAGCAGCAGCTGTTGGAACTAAGGCTGGCTGTAGTCCAGGACAAGGCCAAGTAGTGGGTTCTGCACAGGTGGAACCCACGTCAGCTCCCCTACCACCCGAAATAGCTTTGCTGGACAGGACTCTGCAGACACAATGAGCGCAGAGCAGAAAGATCTCTGCGCTGCACACACTGCCTCTCGATAGGAATCAAGGAAATTCCTATAACGAGTCTTGTCAGATAAGAGTCGAGTTTTCCACTAGGTGCACTCCAGTCTTTGTCCATCCTGCTTCATTTTCCTAAGCTCTTCAGTGTACCATGGCTTACGGTTTGAAGTGGGCTGGAAAGGATGTTTGGGAGTGATTGTGTCGATAGCCTTGGCGAGAGCAGTGTTCCAGGTATTAACCAAAGTTTTGACAGAATCACTGGCATTTCCAACCATTAAACCCTCTAAGGCTTTCTGGAATCCAATTGGTTCCATCAGCCGTCGAGGGCGGACCATTCTAACAGGTCCACCACCCCCAGAGGGGCGGGTCATGGCTCTTAGTACCGCCTTGACCAGAAAATGATCCATCCATGACAATGCGGTGGTTTTAATAACCCCCGCTCATGGATATTCCTGTTCCATACTAAAGACCGCATCAAGGGTATGACCTGCACAATGTGTGGCCCGATGACCAATTGGGATAGGCCCATGTTTGTCATGGATTCCATGAACACCCAAGCCGCACCAGTAAGATTTAACATGCTGGTCTTGAGTGGGATGTTGAAGTCTGGGCAACTCCAACAGCAACTCTGAGACCAGCTGTGTCAGCTCGGTTAAGGAGTCTGCTAGACAACGGGGTGGTTGGTATACTAGCAGAATCCCCAAACTATCCTTGGTCCTCAGGCTTAGGTACATACCTTGGTCCTCAGGCTTAGGTACTCTCCCACTGCCACTGAAGCCGCTGTGCTTCCAGGTGATGGTGGAGTTGGGTGGGCCTTTGTACCTCCGCCTGGGCCTCTCCCAATGCTGCTGATGCCACAACCGCCGCACTGCCGGGTGGTGGTGGAGTTGGGTGCTTTATGCTTCCGTCGGGGCTTCTCTTGATGATGATGCAGCTGCCATGTTGCCAGGTGGTGGTGGAGTTGGGAGAGCCTTTGTCCCTCTGCCCAGGCCTCTCCCGACGCCAACACTGCCACAACTGCCGCGCTGCCAGGTCGTGGTGGAGTTGGGCAGGCCTTTATGCCTCCACCCAGGCCTCTCCTGATGCTGACGCTGCACTACCCAGACACAAGTATGTTCCTGATTCTTAGCTGTCACAAACACATAAAGAAATTTTTTGTGTTAAAGATTCATGCTATCAACATCTGGTCATCATATACCTCTATTACAACTTAATCCAGTCCAGTTCCACACAGAGATGGAATCCTATTTTTTTTCCAAAGGAAACATGGGAAATATGGACATTCCTCATAAGCGTAGTACCTGAAGAAATATTTTGACTCTGAATAAAGAGATCAGCTCTTGCCTTCTCAATCACTTGTTTCCCCCCCCCCCCAGTAATACATTTATATGCATGCATGCACATACACACTTCTTTTTCTCCTTTTTTTCCCCAGACAAGTGTGAAGAGTTTACTCCTGACCCCTCTCTTGGCCACTAAATCTCTCGCTACTGCTGGGCAGCTGGCAGATACACAATCAAACACCTGTGTGCCAGATATGTACAGCTGTATGTGTGACACATGATCCATCTGCAGTCCATATCAAATGCCATTGCCAGTTGCTTTATTCTGGGTGGGATGGAGGGTGTGGGTGTCTGTGGAAGGCCATGACAGAATTCTGAACATCACATTTCTCCTTCTAATTGATTTCTTCCTCTCTTTTCATCTCATCATGCGCCTTTGTTCACATTTTGTTTATAAAGTGGCAATTGTGGTAGTGATAAATGTGCTGGTTATATAAAAGCTTCCTCCACATTATGCCAGCAGTGTTTGTCTGCTTAGAATGTGTAATGAATATCTTTATAGAACCATTGCTCTATGACTGGTCAGTTGAGTTAACACTACCCAACTGGATTTTTAGATTCAGGCAAGAGGAAATGCAGCAGCTACACTGAGATTTTAAAATGACATATTAGCATTTTAACAGCTTATTTTAGCCTTCAGGCCTGCACAGTGGCAGGATCTTTTTCATGCTTATAGTTGTTCTTATGTGACTGACTTATGGTGATCCTATCGTAGAGTTTTCTAGGCAAAATTTATTTAGAGGAAGTTTGCTATTGCTTTTCTCAGGCTGAGAGAATGTGACTTGTCCATGGTCACCTACTGGAGTTCCATGGCTGAACAGGGATCTCCCAGAGTCCTAGTCCAAACTGAAACACTGCACAATGATAGCTCTCTTCACGTTTATAATACATGGGTGTTTTCTTCTCTAAGGATTGTGTTTTCCTTTTTCTTCTCTTAAAGCTATAGGATGGTATCCTGTTCAGTAGTTATTATATTATGATCTCATAACTGCTGGGGATTCACATTTATGGTCATGAATGACTGAATATGACCACCTCCAATTCATTGTTTCAGCACAGCAGTCCCTGGCTGAAGCATTTTTGGGGCACTGGAGACTGAGTTGATGGGAAATGACATCTGCAATATCATGAGCAGTTGTGCCAAGAGCCCAAGGATCCTTTCCAGCTGCCTGTTCTCAATATGCCCCATGACCAGGAGAGCACTATGGGCATCATTTCTCCAGTGTCCAAGACTTTGGAATCACTTCAGTCAGAAGAATGCCAGACTGAAATAGTATATATTTGGTGGGGTGGAGTGGCACTGTCAGACATAATCACAATGACAAAACTTCATCATTGTAGTTACAGTGAAGATGCAGGATCTTAGCCAATCAGTGGATGGATGTGACCACATTTTCTACCCCTCAAATCCAGAAATATAGGATTCAGTTTACCAGAAAAACATGAAAGAAGATTGTGAATAGAGGCCAGAAAAAAATATCAGGGCTCCTTTATGTGAGACTAAAGAGTGAATTTCAGTGAAATCAATTTAGTTTTAAATGTTGTCCATTGCCTTGATGATCTTCTTATGCTAAAAGCTGGGACAGAAATATTTACTATTCCAGCCTAAAAGATTCCAGTTACAAAAGCCCTTCTTTACAGGTTCATTCATATTTTTGTATTACTAGAAAATTGCTTAGCAGATTCCCTAGTCCTTCATGGTATCACTAATAAGAATGATCAATAGCACCTTCCTCTTGATCTTTTCAATTTTCTTTTTAGTTCTGAACAGATCTTTAAAATAATAATAATAATAATATTTATACCCCGCACTTCTGCATAGCAATCGGGGCAGCTTCCAACATAAAATACAACACAATAAAATCAATCCCAAAATCCAGCCCCTCCCACCCCTTAAAAAAATCATTAAACAATCAACAGTTAAAACCATTATTTAAGATTAGGGCAAAGAGCCAATAAAATACAATAACAAACAACGATAGCGGCTGAAATAGCGGCTGAAATGGGGTGGAAAGGAGGTGCCATTGGGCAGGCTCTTATGACCAGAAAGACTAGTCAGGAAAAAAATACCTAAACTGATTGCAATATTCTCATATGTAACTGAATTTGCTATCAGTAATTGAAAGATGTCTTTACCTTCTGCTCAGTCAAGCATAGGCTATCCTTTCAGCACACCAGATGGGTTACTGGAGTCTCATGTGGGGTGAGTGATGGATCCATGGCAAAGAAATCAGGTAATTGCTTCAGAAAGTGAGTTACCCTTCTACAAGACAGCCCATTTTAGGAGGTGCTGTGGTAGCATGACCCCCTTTCTTCAAAATCTTTGAGTACTTCCAGACAGAAAGTTCCTGACACTACCAATCAAAAGATATTGTGCCACTATTTCATCTTTTTCTCATTCATATTTTTGTGAAATTAAAAAAGATAGAACAAAACACAGGGGGGGATGTTGAATTTGTCATTGTCTCCACCCATAAAATTCTGTGAGTGACTAGAAGAATTGCATAATCCACTGCATAATGAAATCCTTGTCTAAAAGCACTGGTAATTTAGTGAGCCAATGGGCTGTTCCGTGTGTGGGAAGCATGGTGGAAGGTTGTAGAATTTGTTCGTATAGTTCTTGCAATTTTTTTTTTAAAAATCCAAAGTTTCTATTTCCTAGACTATTGTCCTGGACTATGAGTTTCCTGGACTATTTTCTGGCAATTTCTGGCATCAGCTGCAACTTTTTATTCCTCTCTTTAGTGGGTTTCTTTTCATTCCAAGACATACTGGAACAAAAGAATTTCCTTTTCTGCTCCTCCTTTTTTTTCCTCAGAGTTCAGCGAAATGGTACTTCTGCACTATAAAACTATGGCCTTAATCCTCTTGAGGATTTACATATTCATAAACAGCATAGTGATGGTGCTATGCAATGAATCCTATTCCAATCCCTTCAATCCCCACTTACCGGAAAACAGCTACTGCAGTCAATGGGCATCTGTTCTGCTGTCATTAGGAAACAGTTGCTTCACAGTCCCTCCTGTGAGTGATCTCTAGTGTGACAGGCAGAAGTAGGACCCCTGCCATGATTCCCCCTTGCACCAGAGATCATCAGGCAGCCACCTCTTGATTGACAGAGAAATAGGGGCATCACTAGTGGGGTGCAGGGAGTATGGGCCACACCAGGTGACACCCTAAGGAGGGTGACACCATTGCTCCCCAAACATCTGCCTTTTGGTAGAAATGGGCTGGGGTATTCATCTGTGACACTTTAAAACACTGAAGAGATGGTGTGAGTGGTGCAAGGCTCAGTGGGAAGAGAAAGGAGAGTCCCCAGGTTTTTTTTAAATTAAAATCTATTTTTTAATAATTTTTAAAATATATATGTTTAAAAAACATTATTTTAAAATTTTCTTTAAAAACAACACATCTTAGTAATTTTTTGATTTAACCACATGAAATAATGTACATGTAAATACATGTAGGCTGTGTGTGACACCAACCCTAGTGATGCCACTACAGGGGAACAGACCCCTGTTGATCACAGCAACTGATGCCCAGTGAGTGAAAACAGGGATTTTCACATCCCCTATGTAGCCCCTAAACTAGGACCCACATAGGGACTGTGAATATGAAATAGTTGTGAGTGCATAACTCTAGGTTATGCATTCAAAACTGCTCAACAAGCTTCTGGCCTTTAATTCTAAGGGGGGGGGTTAAATTCAGAGGGGAAAAACATCGCCTTCAAATCATAGGATCACCTTTGCAAACCAAGCTCATTTTTAATAAAAACTTTGGAAGAATGCAGCAAGTGGATACAGAAATGACAGCAACAGGCAAAACCTAGCAAAGCCTAAGGAGCTACATTGTGAGAAGTCATACCTCTTTAGACCAATCAGTAAGAACCCATAAGTCATGACTGCTTCTTGCTGTGATTTAACATTCACGTCAAACTGTCTTTTTAAATGGCACTAACAAATATATTCCTTCATCAAAAAGCTTTTGCACAATAAATACCATGGGCCCTTGGCATCCACTGGGGTTTGGTTCTAGGGCCCCCTGTGGATGTTCAAGTCCCATTAAATACAATGGCATAGTGAAATGGTGTCCCTCATATAAAATCTAAGGGTTTTTTACTTTTATATTTTTAAAATATTTTCAACACATGGATGAATGAATCCATCAATAAAGAATCTGTGGATGTGGAGGGCCGACTGTACTGGTTGATCTGTTTAAATAAAGTACACCTTTGCTCTGTCAATGTGCATTTCTGCTATTTTCACTTGACAGGGTGCTTATTATAATAAAATATATTGTGTTTGTCTTACTTCACTTTTTAGTCATATTCCTTCAATTTTCCTATGGAAATATAAAATGGTTCTGGGATTTTAAGATAACAGGAATACAGTCTCTTGCATCACAAAGATATACACTGTCATTCACTTTCATTAGGAATGGGTTGCACCCAGAATAACAATCATTATACCATGTTATGGACATCTTATAATTAAGAAGACCTTGTTACCAATGTGTGTAATTACATTTACGCCCCTGAAAATCAAGGACTACTCTCACACTCTGAATCTGGACAATTAATAAACTCTCTCCTTCTTAAACCCTAAACTCTTTCAACTCCCTTCACCCCATCCTCACATTGTTTCTTCTGCCACTAAACTGTTCTTCAAAAATTCTACCTGACCTCCCCAAAATAATATTTTACTTTATTTCTAAATATTTTTCCCATTGTCTATGAGTCTAACATCATCTTTGCGTCAGCAGCCTTAGCACCTGAAACTTTGTTGAATGTTATCGTGCAGAGTGTAATTTACACCTGGTATTGGGAAATCAATATTAGGAGGTTTTAATTCCAAAGATTTGGATTTTCTAATACAAAAGTGAAAATGAATCTCTGCACGATTGCATCAAAAATGGTGTAAGAGAATTGGTCCTGGTGGAAGCTGGTCACATGTGGAAAGAGTAAGGAGAAAGCCAAGGCATGATGTAACAGAGACTATTCTTATATTAAAGATCTATCTATTTACTGTGAATGCAGCAGTCACTCTGCAAATAATTCCCATAAGCTTCAATGAACATTTAATAGGTTCATTAGGCTTGCAGGTAGAAAGGCTGTAATTTAGCATGTTACTGAGAAGCTCAGACTTGATAGCTTTTGCATGTATCATCTCTCTGGCACTTTGGCTAATTATAGGATGCAATTGTTCTATGTTAAGAGTGTTATAGTTGGTGAGGACACAGATCAGAGCCTTCTTGATGGTTGCTCCCACATGATTCTGTGTTTAAACAATTAGACAATTGTTTAGAAACTTTTATATCATATATTATTTTAAATGTATTTGGTTTTAACCTTACACTGTAATCCACTCATGATTTCATCTTGGGAGAAAGATTGCAAAATAAATAAATAAATAAATGTGCACTGAATAAAAATACCTAATATATATATTTTGCACTTGAAAAGGCAGCATGGTTTGTTTGTTTTTTTAAAAAATAGCCCAGCTTGGAGTGAATGGATCTTGCCAGTGGTACACAAGCCACTTGCGGTTCTTGTCACTAAAGCTCCTGCTTACATGTCCTTTAACTTTCTCAACAGGAATGGCTCTCATGATAGCAGACAGACAGTGGGAACTCGGGAGAGATTCAGATGCCTTCCTGACTTCCAGATCCCTACAACAATTGATTGGCTAGCTGGCTGGCTGCAGCAATCTTAGCCCTCCAGAAACATGCCCTTCATTCTAGCCTAAATTCATTCATATGCATATAATCTCATAGTTTGCATAACCTACCAGCTAGCCAGTCTAAAGCCTTGGCAGGAAAACATATAGATACCCTTGTGTTATACTTTGAACATATCATAAGTAGAAATGACTCATTAAAAAAAAGAAAGTAATGCCTGACAAAATGGGAGGCTGCAGAAAAAGAGGAAGATTGCATTACAGGTGGAGAGACTCCATCAAGAAAGCCTTGGCCCTGAATCTGCAAGTTCTGAATAGAGCTGTTAATGATAGGGTGACTTGGAGGTCTCATTCATAGAGCTGCCATAAGTTGAAATCATCTAGATAGCAGTTAACAACAAAAACTCTTGATTCTAAATTTTCTGTGGGGAAATCAAAGACACTTGCTATGAAATTAAACACACTATAGACATTCTGTTTTATGGATACAAGATCATCCTAGCAGTTCATTGGCAAGTCTTCCATTCACAGAGATCTACTCTTAGTACTATCTTTCTTTTGAAAACCAACTTTTCAAAGCAAGAGTTCTCCACTCTGTGCATAAAAGGAATGCTACACAAGAGCCATATTATTGTTCTTCTTTTGTGGATGTAAAGGGAAAAGCAAACCTAGACCTCCCATGAGCATGGTTCCATTCATGGAAACCTCTCTCACACATAAGGAGGAGTTACTTTTATCTGATATCTCCTTGTTTCTGCAGCAATCTTAGCCCTCTAGAAACATGCCCTTCGTTCCAGCCTAAATTCCTAATTGTTCATATGCGTATAATCTCATAGTTTGATTAACTACTCCAACTGGTTTGTAATAAATTTGTCTTGTTAGTTTTGGTCTACCTTTTTCACAGGCAATCTGAGGAGGTGCAATATCATAGTATCATATGCTATAATCTGATGTGCAGTGTGATACACATAGAAGAACCCAAAACTTCAGTTAGTCATTTTTTCACTAGTAGTACAGAGCATGGGGTTTTTGTAAATGCCTTACACACACAGCGGCTGCACCCCTCTCTACCCTGGATTGAGAGTCCTTCCTCACTGGGTAGAAACATTTCTTTTTGCACCTGGTCACCTTGGGAGCAGCAACCGAGCAGCTGGCTGAGCAGTGACCAAGAGGCCTCTTGCCCACACCAGTCTTTGCTGCAAGGCCAACACAAGTGAGAGGCCTTTTGGTCACTGCTCAGCCAAGTGCTCTACTGCTGCTCCCAGGGTGACCAGGGAGCAATGATCAAGTAGCAATTCAAGCAGAAACCAAGAAACCTCTTGGTTGCACTGGCCTTTGCCACAAGGCCAGCACAGGCAAGAGGCTTCTCAGTTGCTGTTCATGTAGCAGTTCAGTTGCTGCTCACAAAGTGACTAGGTGCAAAGGGAGCAGCAGCCAAGATTGGTTGTTTTGAATTTACAGTAGAATAGTAGATCTAGAATCAAGAAATATGCATGGGGGCCTATAGGGTTCTTGTTAGAGGACAGAGAGTGATAGCCTGAAAAAGTTTGGGGACCACTGCATTACTCAGTTATAGCATTGTGGTCTAATTTGTACAGCATAAATAATGTCTTTTGACACCACTTTAACTGCCATGGCTCAATGCTATGGAATTCTGTGATCTGTAATTCTGTGAGATATTTAGCCTTCTCTGTCAGAGAGCCAACTAGAAATCCCAGTATTTCATAGGATGGAGACATGGCAGGTCAAACATTGTCAAATTGCATTATTTTTGCAGTGCAGATTAGATCTATGATTCCACTTTAACTGCCAAGGCAATATCCTATGGCATCCCAGGAACAAGAAAGAGCTACAGGCAAGAATTCTTACCATTGTTGATGCAGGCAGTAATTTTCCCATGTGATCTCCAGCCTTCTTTACACAGTTCCTTATAGAGGGCAACAACATCACTCCCAACATCACATCTTCCCCATCCCCATTAACCCTCAGAGTCTCTTTGCAAAGCTGATTGGGAGAGAGGTACTAAAGACATTCCTTGCCCAGGGTACCATACATCCTAGAATTCATCCTGTAAAGATGAGACAAGTGAGCTAAATTTTAAGCTGGGCTTCTATTAGGATTGGCTGGATCTGTGCGCATGTGGTAAGCCACTAAACTTCAGGTGGCAGTTTCCTGTTAATGGATCAACTATACACAGCCAGGGTGGTTACTGTATTCTGATAGTCTTCAAGAGGGTTCAAAGATAGTTTCCTGTTCCACTTAGGCCTGGATTAAACAACAAAATACTCCTAAATTCTGATATATTCTAAAATACAAAACTGTTGGCACTCTTTTAATTCAATATAGTTTAACACTTATCTATTTGGCAAATTTCTATCTTGCATTTCAATCAAACAACACTCAAGACACTCAAACTTACAATACATCATGAAAATAAATGTTATAAAAGGTTGATCTCAATGTTGTTGGCACGTACCAAAATGGAGATTGCCAAGAGCTGGAAATCTATAGACAACCTAGCCTTAAGAACCTGGCTTGACCATGTATTGCCCTACATGAAAAGTTCACATGTAAATTATGTTCCTTGCTTAATGAAAAGCAATACAACAACTTTGTCTCAGTACAGTATACCTTTATTGCATTTGCTTATGAAGAATCACCCCCTTGGTGTCCACTAGATGAAGTTCTGAAGAAACTCTTTTTAATGGACATGCCATTGTCAATAATATTGATTTTGGAGGCAAACAAGATATATGAAAGTGTTGATTCTGCAGCAGACATATGGAGATAGAACAAAAAAGAAGACAATAAAATATATTAAATACCAATAGCATTTACAGATCTTTGTATTAAGCTTACCTGCATAAACTTTAATGCATAGCCTATTTGTATTCTTACATTAAAAAAAGGTCCGGAATCCTGAAGGTGAATTACATCTTTGTAAGAGAACTTACATTGCGGAAATTAGAATTGCACAGTTGTTTAGCATCCATATCCAGTAGAGGGCTGGTTTTTACGTTACTACATAGCAGAGTCAGCAAATGCATGCAACCAATAAGGTCCTTATGTGTATTGGCCATCAATGCACATTGGGTACTCTTGCTGGTGTCCCTATTATGCATTTTGGCAATTTAGTAAAGAGGTTTCTTAACACCTCTGCTAAATTCACAAACCCATGGACACTGGAGATACTGGAATTCACTCCAGGTTTGACTTTGAACAGTTCATCTCACGTCACCTTTCTTTACCTCTGCCAACTGGGAAACAGAATGGGAGGGAAATCATCAGAGTGGGAGCCCCCACAATTGCTGCAGTCATGCACCAGCTATGGGAAGCATTGAATGAAGCGAGCCAAGCCAAAACCACGTCGGCCTCCTCAGAGAACCTATAGCCAGCCTGGGTGGGGCAGCCAGCACCTCTTACTGGACTTTGCTTCCCACCACTCAGCAGCGATAATGGTGAGACACTTGGTTCTTCTTCTTCTCCAGCCATCCAGTCAAAGAAAGGCTGCTGGCCACTGGTCCAGTGATACTGGTCAAGCTTGCATGTGCCCTCCCTCTTTCCCTCAACTTTTCAGCCCATGTCACTGCCTAGCTGAAACGCTCCCTCACACAGAAAGAAAATAAATATATTTAAAATGATATCCCCCCCCCATTCAATAAAGGCATCTCTCCCTTATTCATTAGGTTAGGGACCAATGCACTATTGGTTCCACATTTTCATGATTCCCACTTTATAACAGTGCTGTGGTCCCTAGCCTGTCAAATAAGCTGTGGCATTCTGTATGTGCATTTTTGAGCAAGTGGTTTGGCAGAATTTCTCTCCTTTTTTCATAATGCTAAAACAGAATGTTTTATTACATGTCCAGAAAATGAGCAAATTTATTGGCTCAACCCAAACTGTACAGAATTTGTAGAATCATAGAATCATAGATTTGGAAGAGACCACAAGGGCCATCCAGTCCAACCCCCTGCCATGCAGGAACTCAAAATCAAAGCATCCCTGACAGATGGCTATCCAGCCTCTGTTTAAAGACCTCCAAAGAAGGAGACTCCACTACACTCCGAGGGAATGTGTTCCACTGTCGAACAGCTCTCACTGTCAGTTCCTCCTAATATTAAGGTGGAATCTCTTTTCCTGAAGCTTGCATCCATTGTTCCGGGTCCTGTTCTCTGGGGCAACAGAAAACAAACTAGCGCTCTCCTCAATATGACATCCCTTCAAATATTTAGACAGGGCTATCATATCCCCTCTTATCCATCTCTTCTCCAGGCTAAACATACCCAGTTCTCTAAGGGGGGTTGCAGACTGTCAAAAATAGTGTGAATTCAGTCCACTTTTAGGGTTAGGGTTAAGGTTAGGGAATCATGGGAAGTGAATTTTATTGTGGCACTAGAGTTCTCTGACAAAGAAGGTTCAATGTCTCAGAAAAATGACAATTCCCATGATTCCCTAGCACTAACCCTAACCCTAAAAGTGGACTGAATTCACACTATTTTTGACAGTCTGCAACCCCCCTAAGTCGTTCCTCGTAGGGCATGGTTTCCAGACCCTTCATCAGTTTAGTCACCCTCTTCTGGACACGCTCCAGTTTTTCAACATCCTAGAACTTAATTGCATATTAACAGGATGCAGATCTACCATTTAACAGACTTTCTGATTATTTTAGGATGTGCTAAAGTAAACCAATCTTAATAAACATACAGAGAGTGACAACCCCAATGCGAAGTCCATACTTAGCACCACATTTTATTGAGATGCCCAAGTTTTCTCATGACATTTCTTAATGAGAATTTGATTGATATATGCAAATTAGTCATAGCTTAGTTCATAGCCTAGGGGATACTCCTACTGGACCGAAAACAATAGAAAAATCCTTAATGTTATTTGTGGAATATCTCAAATTCAATCAACCCCAATGGGACATCCCAGCCTAACAGCAATGTGGATAATGTTCAATTGAACTTACATAAGTGTTGACTTAGCAATTTCCCATTGATTCAATGAGACACTCTAGATGAACCAGCAACTGGATTTAGGCCCCATCCCTTAAATCACATGGTTTACATTCTGTCTTCTTTCATCACCTACTTGCTCTTGAGTTTCAGAGAACTTTGTCATTTCTGTTGTGTATATACAGACACAGCAGTTAGTGACTCCCTTGTCTACAAAGCTCTTTTTAAGCTTCAATTTGGAAGAGGTAAGCTCAAGCGGTGGCTCAGGTGGTTAAGACACTGTTGATTGCGAGATTGGTAGGTTGGTAGTTCGAGGCCCGGGTGCTACATGATGGGGTGATCTCCCATCACTAGTCCCAGCTTCTGCCAACCTAGCAGTTTGAAAGCATGCAAATGCAAGTAGATAAATAGGTACCACTTCTCAGTGGGAAGGTAAACAGCATTCTGTTCAATCATGCTGGCCACATGATCACAGAGTAGTCTCTGTCAACACTGGCTCTTTGGCTTAGTAATGGAGATGAGCACTGCCCCCTATGGTCAGACAAGACTTGATAACCTTGTCAACAGGGAATACCTTTATCTTTATGCCAGGTTATTTCAGCAGTAGAATAATCTCCCAAGATAACTGATTCAACTTTATCTGTATGTGCCTGCCTGCAACAGGCAAGGTAAACAGCAGCTGCTTCCAGAATCCTTTACTCAGCATATGTGAACAGCAAAGTAGGAAGAAAAGGGGAGACAAGCCTGCCACATCAGCCACCCACAACATGTAAAGAAAACTTAGCTCTATTAAGTTTGGCTATCAAATGGAAATCATAAGAAAAGTGAAAGTTGGTGAAAGAAGAAGTTATCTTTGGATGATTTTGGAAGACATCTTCACATAGTCTCTATAAGATTCAAAACGTTCTTTGTTTACTTACAGCTTACCTGACCTGGTTGCTTTATTCCACTTGTGTTCATGTTAGTTCTGAAGAGAAAAACCAAATGACTGCTTAATATTTTGAACAGCTCTTTTTTGTGTAGTTTAGCAAACTTCCCTATACTTTCCATGTTATTACTGCCTCTGGTACCAAATTGACTATTAAAGAAGTAATGCCCAGGAGCATATCTACTTCATTAAATGAGGTATACCTGCATCAACAATGCTCTGACTTTTGTGAATACACTCATGGAAATTGAGTGTTAACAGGATCTCTGTTCTTCCTCTTCACTTACTCTAAGCTTTTCCTAAGCTTTAAAGTGTGCATTTTGGGGGAGGGGGGTCATGTGGCCTTCCAGATGTTGCTGCACTGTAACTCCTGACATTCCTCACCATTGACTATGCTATCTAGGGCTACTGTGAGTTGCAGTCCAACAGCATCTGGTTGCTTCAGAGAAAGAACACACTGTTTTGAACCTAAAGCAGGGGCAGGAATTACCTTCCAGATGTTAGTGGACTGCAGCTCCAAGCTCTTCTCACCATTTGTTGGCTAAGAATACTGTGAACTGTAGTCTAACAACATCTGGAGGATTGTATGATTCTCAACTGAGAAGTCTTTTTATCACTGAGTAAGGAAAGTCTGGCGAGAAGGCTGCATGTACCTCCAGGACTCCATTATTAAAAATGCCCTCAAATGCCCTCAAATACCTACTTGGAGATGTGAGAGGCAATTTTGCCTCTCTTTTGTGGCTTGAATGGGTTTGAATCATTCAGACCTAGAGCCTCTGTCACTCTTCCTATCCCCATGTCCCAATCCTCCCCTTTTCCCCCTTCTCTAATATGAGAACTCTCAAGTCAGAGAGGTGAGGGACACAGTGCAGTTTATCCACATCTAAGGCTAGAGTTTTGTCTCAAATGAAGATAATTTCTCATCAGTGTTTTGCCTTTGAAACATTGTCCCATGGTCCATTGGACTGGACTGTAACTGTTATAAGGCAAAAACCTCCATGTGCCGACATGGAAGATACCAACTGCCACTGCTCATGATGTAGAAAAACGCATGCACGGCAGACAATGATATCATGAAGAGAGACCTAGCTGCACGCCATCCACTCTAGGGTATAATGTGAACTTTAAAAGAAGTACTGAAGGTGCTAAACCCTATTCCCAAAATATGAAAGTACTATGGAAGCTACTAGCCACTACTGATCATCGATCACTATCAGAGCTGGGAGGGTTTGGTGTATACATCTAGTACAAGCTTGCATTCTAAAATGGTTGAAATCTCTAACTACAGCAACTCTGTAGATATATTTGCTTCATTTAAAATGTACTGAACTTGAAGGTTTCTGTATTACAAAATGTTGGGTATGCACTATATAGGGGATGGGCACAGTAAGGCAGCATCTCCAAAGATGTTTTTGTGGTCTTCAACACACTCCAAATCCCTAGATCGCCTTTTTTTTTCTGGCTAAAGGAAGAGGTTCTTTTTCTGGCTAAAGAAATAGCCTTCAGATGCACCATTTTACCTTCTAAATGGGTTGCAGAGCTTTCCTATACTGATTAACATAAAACAAGAAACATTTTTGAGCCCTAGAAATGGACTTCCAGACACTTTGGGAGTTTTCTTTTATTTTTCAGTAGTCCATGTGCCTCCTTCCCCCAACAAAGGTGCCTCCTTCCCCCAACAAAGGGTCTGGGTCCTAAAAGTTGCACTCAGATGTGCTACAGTTGCCTGCCCATCCTTGCCCTATAGCCTGCAAAATTCAAGCCACCTTGAATCCCACTTTGGGAGAAAGGTGGGATATAAATTCAATAAATAAAAATAGATAAAAAAATTGAGAGATTTATATTTAGTTAATTTTTAATATATCACCTCTGTTCCACTTTAGATTCAAGTACTCTAATTTGTTGATCCGTGTTGGACTTTCTGGGTGGTTCCCTAGTCATATATGTATAGGTTTGTAGTCAGTGTTTCCAAGCATCTCATAAGATCCTGGACACTAATAAGGGTAGAAATTCCAATCCAGAGGCACCCGTGAGTGCTCATGACAGCTGCAGCACAAGTGCATAGCTAGAGGTCTGATAAGGACCCTAGTGTTACAACACCTGTTGTGTATCGGGGCAGAAGAGGAACACTTGAATTGGATCTTGTGCACATCAAATAGAAATGCTGAATCATAGGGCTAAACTATTAGGAATATGCAATTAATATTCATAAGCACTGAAAAACAAGTTGGCCTAGTCTTTCAAGCAGTAACGCTAGTGCTGGTGTTGCACATAACAACATGCAGTGGAAAGGAGATGCTGGAGTGTGCTGAAGCTCCCATATTCCACAGCATGGGGTCAAGTCCAAAAGGTGAATTCGTACACATCAGTTACACTGGATCTCATAGCTGCACAAAGCTGATGGCACTAAGGGTGCCACAACCTGAAGTTTATCCATTGTGAAATGGTCAATTAACTGGAAGTGAAACAGAAAGTGTGTGCATGTTTGTGCGATGAGTGGGAAAACTAAGAACCACCCTTATTCAACCTTGGAGAAAGCAAAACTTCTTGCACATTATTTTTTTACTCAAGCTTAGTGCCCAGCAGCATTCTGGGGAGGAACTAAGAGACCAGCTTCACAGAACTGTTATGAAGATAAAAGAGTATAATCTGTGTGCAAATGATCTCTGGAGAAAGGATGGGATACCAATGTCACAAACTGGAAGCTTTCATATCTACTATTTGCCAAGTTGCAAAGTATTAATGAGCTCTTACCCACATACAGGTAAATGTGGTTGTCACTCCTATAGTATAACAAAGAAAAAGACTAATTTACATCTCCTGTATTTGCCAAGCATTACAGATTTATCTTAAGTTCCTCAATCATGACTCTCCATGATGGGAAGTAACACTTTGACAGTTGATGTGATCGGCTGTCAGATCAGAACTGAACACACTGTGCTGCCTTTTGGGCCAATAAGAACTGAATGAAATGCTTCTGTCTGCCTACATTCAAATGCCAACATGGCTTAGATCTGGAAACCTCCCAGAAAAAACATGGAACAAAAGTTCTCTATGACAGTAGTACTCCATGCTCCAAAATATGTTTTGATGTTTATTGGCAAACAGAGCCAAACCCAACAATAACTACACTGTTTTCAGTCTTCTGAAGTGACTTCATTTCTTCACATTTGTTTCAGCCAGGGTTGAGCTGAACAAATTAGACAGAGAGTTGGGTTTGCTTCATTGAACTTAGAAATGTCAAGATTTGTTTTTTCAAAAAAAATCCCTAAAAAGGCACAGCTGACAAGCCACTTTAAAAACAATTGAGTACAGCCCTCTAGTGCTACTGGAGACAACATTTTGCTTTCCATCCCTGAAGCAACTACCCCACCTGGTGGCCAAACTACTGTATATTTCTTTTTCCTTAATTTCATTTCAAGGCAAAGCCTTCCCAGGGCAGGGAAAGAACTAAGGTTGCCAGGTGAAATAAGGGACAGGGCTCCTGTACCTTTGATGGCTGTAATGAAGAGAGGATTTCAGCAACTGTTGCTTGTACGATAAGCAGCACTGGCCCAAATTCCCACTTCTATGCAAACTTTTAAAAGTACAGAAATAAGCCTGTGCCTTTTAGTTCAGCTGGTAACCCTAACATGAAGAAATCTCTTTTACTATATTTTTATAATTGTATTAATATACAGAATTCATATTTATATATATAATTTATCATATATTTATAGTTATATATAGTTATAGAATTTATAGATTTTATAGAATTCTAATTTACAGAATTTTTTTCTATATTTGGGTTTTTAAAAAACTCATGTTCTTTCTATCCGATTTATGAAGAAATCAGTTAATGGTGGTAAAACTTTATTTTAGGTGCTTATTGGTGGTAAAGAATGGTGTTTATTCTTGTTTATTCTGAACCAAAGGAAACTCTCACCTGGCCGCAGTGGCTGCAATTTAATAGCTGTGGTATTCCCAGCCAGGTAGCTGGACAAGATGAAGAGCTTATCAGGGAAAAAAACTTGAAAAAATCAAGAAGCTTGTCTTCTTAATTCGGAAACTTCAACTACTACAAAATATTGCAGCCAGGCTGGTTTCCAGCACATCTAGGAGTGACCATAGAACACCGGTCCTAAAATCACTACACTGGCTGCCGATTAGTTTCCAGGCTCAGTACAAGGTGTTGGTTATCACCTTTAAAGCCCTACATGGCTTGGGTCCAACCTATCTTTGGGACCGGCTCCTCCCATATAATCCACCCCACGCACTCCGGTCCTCTGGGAGAAATTTGCTTCAACCTATTAAAACTAGGCTGCCTACAACCTCCCAGAGGACCTTTTCAGCTACTGCTCCCAGATTATGGAACGGCCTGCCAGATGAGATCCATCAGATTACCAATTTAAACAGCTTCAAAAAAGCTGTGAAGATGGATCTCTTCCGGCAGGCCTTTCCTGATTAATCTTCCCGGCCTAAGGAGCGAGCTCAGTCCCTCTCCTATTCCCTACCATACCTGCCACTTGTCTGCTCTGCCACTATGATCCTTGTTAATTGTTTAATTGTCTGTTGTTTATTGTTGTTTTAAGTCTATGATGTTTAATACTGTTTTAAGGGGTGGGTAGGTCCTGGGACTGTATATTTATGATGTTTTATTATTGTAAGCCACCCCGATTGCATTTGCAGAGGAGCGGGATATAAATTATTATTATTATTATTATTATTATTATTATTATTATTATTATTATTAGTTCTATGACATACTAAAAGACTTGTGCTCAACATACCTAAAGAACCCTTCCCTCCCTTTTAGTCCATCAGTTGGGAAGTCAACCAAAAGAGGAGGAGGGCTATTTACACAGTATATAACGTGGTTGTGTGGAGCTGAGGTGTTCAGTATATTTTTAAAATTGCTTATCTTTGTTCACGCTAACCTCTAGTTTCCCTAAAACATAATGGGTGCTAATTAGTACCACTACTGTAAATGGATGTTTATTACCTAATTTTATACACTAACATTTCCAGCTCACCTTTAGGCATTTGGAATGACTTCACAGAATCCAAGAGTTGGAAGGTACCTTAAGGGCCATCTACTCTATCCCCCTATCATGCAAGAATCAACTGCTAAATCATTCAGAGAGATGGGCACCCAACCTTGGTTTAAAAGCTCCAGTGCAGGACAATCCACTACATTCTGGGTTAGCCTGTTCCACTGTTGAACAGCTCTTACTGTCAGGAAATTCTTCCTAATGTTCAAATGGAATCCCTTTTTCTTTCTTTTTCTTTTTTGTAATTTGAATCTATTGCTTCATGTTCAGCAGGAAACAAGCTTAGTCTATCTTCTATGTGATATTCCTTCAGATATTTAAGATGGCTATTGTCTGTTGTTGTGTGCCTTCCAGTCATTTTTGACTTATGGCAACTCCAAGGTGAACGTTGTTTGAGTGTTGGACTACAACTCTAGAGACCGAGGATCGATTTCCAGCTCGGCCATGAAAACCCACTGGGTGACCTTGGGCAGGTCACATGCTCAGCCTCAGGGGAAAGCAATGGCAAACCTCCTCTGAAATTGAAGACACACAATAACAAAAGTGAACCCATCATGGGGTTTTCTCAGGCTGAGAGTGTGACTTGCCCAGGGTTTGCATACGGATTGGGGAATTGAAGCCTGATCTCCAGAGTCATAGTCCAAAGCTCAAATTACTGTACCACTCTGGCTCTCATATCACCTCTTAGTCTTCTCTTCCCCAGGATAGACTTTCCCAGCTCCTTCAGTTATTCCCACATAATTCTTATGTAATACCCAAGGTATTTTTGCTGCCAGAAGTGTATATACAACCAAGCCCTGAAACAGATAGGCCAAAAGAAGCAGCTTCTGGCCGCTTCAGTGGTGTGGCGTTCAGATGACTCACCCACCACCTCCAAGTGTCTGGAAGCTTCTCTGAAGCCACCAAAGGCAGACTGCAGAGTTGGGGCAAGAAGAAAGGACAAGAAATCATTGGTTTATTATTGATGATGATGATGGTGATGATGATGGTGATGATGATGATGATGATGATGATGATGTATTTTTTCTACTGGAGATGAGAAGAGGTACATTTGTCCCTCCACAGTCATTGGGATTAGGGGCAGAGGACCCCTGTAAATGTGAGAAAACTGTAAACAACAAAAACACTATGTTTTTACCTAAGAGAATACCTCTCTAGGAATCTCTAGGTCCTTCAGTACAATTTTTGGTTAAATTTAACCATAGAGTTGCACTGGAGGACCTAGATATTCCTAGAGAGAACATATTAGCAAAATCCATGAATAATCAAATCCACAAAAGTTGAAGCCGCAAATCTGGAGGGACGAGTGTACTTCAAGAATTCTCCTTTCCTTTCATTTCTTTCCCTTCTCTCCTCCCTTGCTCCTCCAGCCTTTGTTGCCAAAAATAGCTGTGTTACTTCATGCATGTCTGGCTTGGATAATATGCATCTCAACTTAGATTACATGTGTGCGTGTATGTTTATGTGTTAGTTGCTATTCTGCCTCAGGTGGCAAGGTATCTGGGACTGGGTTTGCTAAAGCACAGGATTGCTATTAGAATATTGACACCTCTTCCACACTAGCATTGGATTACTTCATAAGGAAAGGGCATACTTGTGTGTATGTGCATATTGTGTGTGTGTGTGTGTGTGTGTGTGTGTGTGTGTTCATACATCATACCCTCTGTATCCAATTTGGCAGAGATGGTGCCAATTAATCCTCTGTCACCCCACTTTTTCATCTGCTTTAAAAATGTCCCATTCTCTCTCCTCCTTCCACTTTCATCCTTTGTCCTCAGCGTACTTAAAATTGCTGCAGACCTGCATTCAGTTAATGCAGGAGAGGAGAGGAGAGGAGAATAATCCTGCATTTCCCAAGTAGGCTGAGGGAAAAGAAAATTGCTCCTCCTGGCTTGGGTGTTCTTTTTCATTATTGTTTTTAATCTTGACCACACTCTGATGTTGCTTGTTCACACAAATTGAAGGATATGGTGTAAGTATGGATAGGTTGCTTACCTGTATCAGTATTTCTTTGAGTGGTCATCTGTGAATTCACACAAATGGGTTATATCTGCGCCTGTGCAGCTAGCTTGGAAAGTTCTAGTATCACTGGGCAAATCTTGGATTGCAACTTTTTGGCAGTAGCTCTGCCCAACCCTATAAAGCTCCTGGCGTTCCCGCTCTTTCCTCAGTTCCAAAACGTACACCACTAAGCAGTGACAGCAGGAATTTTTATAGTAAGGACATGACTGAGGGGAGGATGGGCAAGATTTGTGTGAATTTGCATATGACCACTCGAAGAAATACTGTTACAGGTAAGCAACCTGTCCTCCTTCTTCGTGGTCTCTGCAAATCACACAAATGGGTTATTTAGACTGACAAGCTTCAGTCAGTGGAGGAGGGAATGTCCTGACACCAATCTTGTAAGTTTGAACAAGAAAAGGATTTTATTAACAACAATAAACTGTAAACATTAAACTGCAAATGCATTCAAGTGTCATTGCATTTGATTCAAGTATGCAAGAAACAGTGCAATAATTAGTGCAAACCAGATAGCAACACTGCCCTCCCAAAAGAGGCTTCTTGTCTGACCCTTGTATCCAGCCTATAGTGCTTAATAAAAGTCATTGGCTGGGACCAGACAGCAGCTTTGCAAACATCCTCCAAAGGCACCCCAGTCAAAAATGAGGAGGATAAAGCTACTGCCCTGGTGGAGTGTGCATGCACCCGACCCGGTGGAGATTTGCCTGCCAGTTCATAAGAAAGATGACACACACTTAAACAGTCTTTGGGGTGTGACAGGCAGTCTTTTCTTGGCCTCTGAATAGCACACAAATAACCTCTCAGAGTGAGGTCATTTCCAGAGCCCATCAAACGTCTAGGGCAGAAGTAGGCAACCTTTCCCCTTTAAGGGCCGAGGTTGCCTACCCCTGGTCTAGGGTGTGCAGTCTATGTTTGGTATCAGTTGTTGGGTTGGGGGCCAGGGTGGTGAGTCTTGGTTAATATGGAAGTCCGACACTAGCTTAGGTAGAAAGGTGATATCAGTACAGAGGAACACTTTGTCCCTATGGAGGTATGGTTGGTCCATCCGCAAGGCACATAATTTGCCCGCCTGGTGGGTTGAAGTGATGGCCACTAAGAATGCTGTTTTCCACATCAGCAATCTTAAGTCCATGGTGGCCAAGGGCTCAAACAGTTTGGTAGAGAGGTAGGATAGTACCAGATCTAGGCTCCAGGCTGAGGTTGGTACCGAAGACAAGGGATGGAGGTTGTTCAATCCCTTGAGGAACCTTTTCACCAAAGGATCCACAAAAAAGGAAGGCCTGCCTTCAAGTTGGTAGTGTGAACAAATGGCAGATAGATAACACTTGAGGCATAAGCCTGAATCCACAAGAAACATCAGAAACTCCAGGACTGTCAGTACTGACACACGAGATGGAGGCAGGTCCTTTGTCGACAGAAAGTCCAGGTACTTGTTCCATTTAAGTGAGTAAGACTTTATAGTGGAAGGTTTCCGTGCAGCCCAAATCACAGTCTGTAGGAAATGCTGTTAAGGATGGATCCTCCACGCTACCAAGGGAAGGGTGTCCATATCTGGGTGTTGCACCCAACCGTTGTGCATTGTGAGGAGATCGGGATGGAACTCAAGGCGGTGGAAAACTTCCCAGGCAAGGTGTAGCAGGGGGGCGAATCATGACTGTCTTGGCCATGACGGGGTGATGAGGATGGCGTTCGTCCCTTCTGCCCTCATCTTGGCGATGACCTTCATGATGAGTGGAAATGGAGGGAAAGTGTAGAACAGGGGTAGGCAACCTTTCCCCTTTAAGGGCCGAGGGACTTCAGCTCCCAGAAGCCTCAGCCATGTTGGCCAATAGTCCCATGTTGGCCAATAGCTCCTGGGATTCTGGGATCTGAAGTCCCTTGGCCCTTAAATGGGAAAGGTTGCCTACCCCTGGTGTAGAACATCCTCCTGTACCACTCGAACTGGAAGACATTGCCTTGCAAGTTTGGGGCTGGAATCCAAGAACAAAACTCTATACAGTGCGTGTTCTCCTTGGTTGCAAAAAGGTCAATCTCTGGTTTGCCCTAGATCAGGGGTAGGCAACCTTTCCCCTTTAAGGGCCGAGGGACTTCAGTTCCCAGAAGCCTCAGCCATGTTGGCCAATAGTCCCATGTTGGCCAATAGCTCCTGGGATTCTGGGAGCTGAAGTCCCTCGGCCCTTAAAGGGGAAAGGTTGCCTACCTCTGCCCTAGATTGAAAAGAGGCATGAGACCGCTTCCAGGTGGAGGTGCCATTCATGGCAGGGATTGCTGGACTTACTGAGTTTGTCCGCCAGGTCGTTGTCCTCTCCTGATAGGTGCACCGATTGATAGAGGATCTTGTTGTCAATGCACCAGTTCCAGATGAGGATGGTGATTTGTAGAAGAGTTGGGGACTTGGTACCTCCATGTTTGTTCAAATAAAACATAACGGTGGTGTTGTCTGTTAGAAGGAGCAGCATCTTGCCAGCCAGTTTTGTTTGGAATGGTCTGAGTTCTTTCTCCACTGCCAGCATGTTTAGAGCATTGATATGGAGTGCTCTTTCTTCCAGGGATCACAAGCTCTTGATGGTCAAGTCCTGTGAGTGTGCTCCCCATCCTTCCTAGGATGCATCCGTTGTCAGGTTGACTTCTGGTTGAGGTGTCAGGAAGGGCATCCCGATGCACACATTGCTTGGTTCGAGCCTCCAGCACAGTGGTGAGGCTACAGGTCTCAGGACCGCAAGCCACTTCGATGGAGAATCGTAGGTAGGATCGAATAGTGACAGGAACCAAAATTGTATTGGTCTTGCCCAAGGTGTGACAAAGGTCATTGATGCTAAGTGTCCCATTGCCACCTGCACATAGTGGGCCCTAATACGTCTGTGTCTGAGACAATCGTTAATGGCACTGGTTAGGGCCTGGAATCTGTCTTATGGGAGGAAGGCTTTGGTTTGTATTGAGTCCAGAATAGCGTTGTGAGGGAGTCAGGTTCAATTTCTCCCTGTTGACCATCAGCCCAAGGGAGTCCAGGAGGGATAGAGAGAATTGGATGTCCTACTGAAGTTTTCGTTGGGACCATGCCAAGAAGAGCCAGTCATCTAGGTAGGGAAGACTGTGATCCCTCGTTGGTGAAGATATGCCACCACTGGTGCCATGTACTTCGTGAAGACCGTCGGAGCTGCGGAGAGTCCAAATGGAAGGACCAAATGGAAGGACCACAAAGTCAAGGAGCCTCCTGTGATCTCTTCGGATGCTCACATGGAAGTACGTGTCCTTGAGATTGATGGTCGCAAAACAGTGGCCCTTCTGTAGGAGGGGCAGAATAGAAGAAAGGCTTACCATTCAGAACTGTCAGTACCGAACATATGAGTTCAAACCTCTTAAATCCAAAATAGGTCTGATGCCCGAGTCCTTTTTAGGAACGGTAAAGTAGCGTGAGAAAAAAGAGTGTCGGGCCCGAGAGGGATGCACAGGCTCAATAGCACCTTTTTCTATCAAGGCGCGCACTTCGTTGAGTAGGGTGTCTGAGGGGCTGGTGGACAAAAAAGCTCCAGTAGGAGGGAGCTCCTCGAACTCGAGGGCATAGCCCCTACAAACAATGTCTAATACTCAGGACACAGAGATGATTGAGGCCCAGGTGTTATAAAAGGCCTGTAATCTGTCCCCAAAGGGAGGTTTGCCGAAGTGCGTGGCTTCATCTCATAACCTCCTCTTGCCCGAGTCGTAGGGCTTCTTCCTCAAGCCTTGTTGGTACCACGGCTGTGGTTGTTGACACTGGCCCGAGGAAGAAGAGGAGGAATGAGATGGTTGGTGCTGTTTCGACTGACCTTGGCTCTGTGGCTGATGCTCCTGTTGTTGGTACTGACGCTGGTACAGTTGGTACCAGGAGGGTTGCTGACACCCATACCGCCGCCTTGGTGACTGGAAGGTAGAGGACATGCCATGCTTCCTAGCTGCCATCTTCATTTGGTAATGGAAGTTTAGCTTCTCATCTGTCTCTTTATTAAAGAGACCAGAATCATCGAAGGGCATGTCCTCTGTGGAGGTCTTTGCCTGAGGGGTCAAGTCCGATGCCCTGAGCCAGGCATGGCAATGGAGAGCCACAGATGCAGACAAAATTTTGGTGGCGCAATTGGTGGAGTTTCTTGCCAAAACTATCTGCTGGCCACCCAAAGCATCCATTCAGCCTGGATGGCCATTGCC
Organism: Phrynosoma platyrhinos; assembly: GCA_020142125.1. Lineage (NCBI taxonomy): Eukaryota > Metazoa > Chordata > Lepidosauria > Squamata > Phrynosomatidae > Phrynosoma > Phrynosoma platyrhinos. The sequence goes on from CM034701.1 coordinate 334,770,622, forward strand.
CAGGCCTTGTCCTCATCAGGAATTCAAGCGAGAAGGGGCTCAAGTTTCTCCATTAGGTGTTGAACATAGGCCCCCATACAGGCACCATAGTTCACCACCTTTAGATCCAAGTTGGCTGCAGCGTAGATCATTTTTCAGTACGGCATCGAGTTTCTTGCCCTCCCTATCCATGGGAGCAATGGAGGTTCACCAGGTGAGCACCCTCTACAATAGAATTCTGGCACGGATGTTCAAACAACCAGGAGGGACCGGGTGAAGAAATCCTGAAGAGGTTTTTGATCCTCCTGGAAGTTGATGGGATGGTGGCCGGTGTTGTCCAAGATCTCTGCGATCTTCTCAAGAGAGGGAAAATAGAGGATAGCCGGTGGGGTTGGCACCCTCCCATGGACATGTTTCTCAATTGGATCCAGTGCCTATTCATCTGTCTGGGCAACGTCCAACTCGAGGGCATTCGCCATCCTCACCACTTGATCTGCAAACGATCATCATCAGTGATCAGTAGGAGAAGATAAGGCTAGGTTCACCATTGGTTTCAGACTGGATGACCTCTCTCTCTCAGATTCAGGTGATTGCGACCAGGATCGAGCTGGTGAACAACTCAAGGCCGGTGAATCCTCTGGGGACCTCGGGAGCAGTCTGATAGACAATAGAGAAGCGTGTCGGGTGGATCTGGTGATGGAGGTGGTGAGTGCACTCGGGATGGAGGAGCCTCACGGAGCCAATGTTGGTTGAGCTGGTCAGGTTGTACAGGTAAGTAATAACACCCAGCCTGGGCATTATAAATCAGCTTGGGATATCGCTGTATGAAAGGATCAGTTTGCTTCTGTCTTTGCTCCAACCAGGCCTGATCCGCCTGAAGGCCCAGGGAGATAGCCTCACCCTGATCAGCTGGAGAGCTGTCCCGAATTTCACAAGCGTCCGGTGTAGAAACAACTGGTATTGGATGAGCAAGTAGATGAGGAGTCGGAAGCTGTGGTTCCTGCTCCCATATCTCAACCTCGGATTCGGACCCCGAATCAACATGGACTGACAGGATCAAAGGTCTCAGTACCGAAGAGACTGGAACCGAAGGAGGCTGGTGGTGTCTTGGCCACCTCAAAAGAGCATGATTTTGACTGCCTCTTAGGAGAGGTGGATCAAGCTCTCTTAGTAGGGGATGGATGCAGAGACCTTTCACCAGAGGGCTCAAGGTGTTTCCTTTTGGAGGACTTTTTTCCTCCACCATCACCCCAGTCCTTTTCACCCTTCTCCCTTGAAGACTTATCCTTGGACCTCTCTTTGGTCCTACCTCTCTCCTGAACTTTCTCCACTTCAGAAGAAGTAGTTTCTTCACCAGGGGAGGTACCGACGGGTTCCGAGGCTGGTCGGAGTGCTTGTTCCCATAGGGCAGTCTTCAGTTTGAGCATCTTATTTTTCAAGGCCTGCCCTTGCACATTGGGCAGGCCTTGGAGTTATGAGCCTCGCCAAGACACTAGAAGTTGGTGTTTTTCTGCTGCATTTGGAGCAGCGCTTAAAAGACGCCATCTCCATTAATAAATCAAGTCTGCAAGGCAATAATGAAGTTGATAGTTCTGGCAAACAGTTACCAGAAGTTGCAATTCAAAGGTCTAGTCAAGGTCAAAATTAGGTCAAAAAGCCGTATGGTCAAGATTTTTCTAAAGTGGAATGAACCACTCTAACAGCGAAGTTCCTTGCTAGCTGCTAACGTGGTGGATGAAAGGAACTGAAGAAAGAGCAGAAATGCCAGGGGCTTTATTAGGGGTGGGTGGAGCTACCACCAAAAAAGGTGCAATCCAAGATTTGCCCAGTGATACTAGAACTTTCCGAGCTAGCTGCACAGGTGCAGATATAACCCATTTGTGTGATTTGCAGAGACCACAAAGAAGAAGTGTGTATACACACATATGCATATTTAATCAACCTTCATTTGTAGAAGTTTAAGCAGCAAAGCTTTCAGATAATTTTAAGGAGCTCCAGAGGAAACTTGTCTAACAAGCTGTGGTAGTGAAGTCCTCTTAAACTAGACAGTTTTCACACATGATCAGTGTGTGTGAGCCTGTGTATATTTGTATGAAGTGGGAGAATACTAAACATGTTCAGATTCATATACAAAACTCTGGAGCTACTTTGTCTTAATCCATGTTATCAGTCACTAGTGATGCACTCTTACTGGGTTCTAATTTATGCCGTAATCTGTTTAAAATTCTGTCACATCAATTTGGCAGCATGCTGTGTTATGTATTGGTGAAAACAACTGTGAAAAATAGGCATCCAACATTTCTTCTTTGAAAATTTTCTTTCAAAGATTGTTTCTATTATGCTTGGTGCCCTTAAGGTGCTGTATAGACACCATCATTTAATTTAAAAATGAATCTCTGGAATTGGTGGGATTCCAACAATGCCTATGGGATTGTAGCATCAATGTTAGTCATCTGTGAATCACTTTTCTTCTAGTGTTACCCTAAACTTTTTGTTGTTGTTGTCGTTAAATGCCTTCGTGTTGATTTCAACCCATGGTGACCCTACGGATGAGACATCTCAAGGCCCCCCTGTCCTCTACTGCTCTGCCCACCTCCTGCAACCTCATATTTGTGGTCTCTTTAATAAAGTTCATCCATCTAGCATGTGGCCTTCCTCTCTACTTCCCTCCACCTTTCCTAACATTATTGTCATCTTGGATTCTAGGGATATTTCTGGCTTGATCTGCTCTAGGACCCATTAGTTTGTCTTTTTGGATGTCCATGGAATCAGCACTCTTCTCCAGCACCACATCTAAAATGCATTGATTTTCCTCCTACCTTCTTTCTTGACTGTCCAGCTCTCACAGCCATACATGGTAATAAGGAATGCAATGGCTTGAATGATTCTGACTTTTGTGCTGAGTTGTATGTATTTACATTTGAGGATCTTTTCTAGTTCTTTCATAGCCACCCTTCCCATTCTTAATCGTCTTCTGATTTCCTGGTTGCAGCCTCCTGGTGGTGCAGTGGTTAAATACCTGTACTGCAGCCACTCACTTATAGACCACAAGTTTGCGAGTTCAGTACTAGCCAGGGCTCAGGCTAGACTCAGGCCTGCATCCTTTCAGGTCACTAAAATGAGTACCCAACTTATGGGGGGCAATGAGCTTACAGTTGTAAACTGCTTAGACATCCCATAGCGTGACATGAAGCAGTATATAAATGAAGCTGCTTTGCTTTGTTAATCAATGTTTGATCCCAGATATGAGAACTCTTTTACTATTTCTATT
>CM034701.1:334773971-334811848 GCA_020142125.1 Phrynosoma platyrhinos
CATATCTCAGATTGTTGATATTTCTTCCTCCTATTTTCACTCCTCCCCTTTCCAAGTCCAAACCTGCTTTCCTTACAATATGTTCTAGTTGAATAGGTAGGGTGATAGGATGCAGCCTTGTCTGACTCCTTTGCCAATTGGGAACCGTTTTGTTTCTTCATGTTCTGTCCTGACAGTAGCCTCTTATCTTGAATACAGATTCCTCATTAGGACTATCAGATATATTGAGACTCCCATGTCTTTAAGGGCATTTCATAGCCTTTCATGATCTATGCCAGGGATAGGCAACCTTTCCCCTTTAAGGGCCGAGGGACTTCAGCTCCCAGAATCCCAGGAGCTGGCCAACATAGAACTATCCCAGGAGCTGGCCAACATAGGACTATTGGCCAACATGGCTGAGGCTTCTGGGAGCTGAAGTCCCTCGGCCTTAAAGGGGAAAGGTTGCCTACCCCTGATCTATGCAGTCAAAGGCTTTGCTGTAGTCTATAAAGCACATGCTGATTTCCTTTTAGAACTCCCTGCTATGCTCCATTAGCCATCATATATCTGCAATGTGATCCCTGGTGCCTCTTCCTTTCCTGATCCCTGCTTGGACCTCAGGGATTTCTCTCTCCATGTATGGTTGGATCCCATGTTCTTTTATTTCTTCATATTGTTGCCTTTTTGTAATTGGAAGTGGGGTTATTTTATCCTGGTTATTTTTTGGCAGAACCCTTCAGTTTGGTTTTTTGACATATGTTGGTTAGCACAAGAGTTGACTGTCAATGTGGATTGCAACAGTTCTATTGGAATATCATGTAAGTGCTTAGAATGAGGTTATCAACTGCTGTGTCAGCAGATCACAGGGCATAGATTCTTTCTTATTCCATGTTCCTAAGCCAAATTTATCTACAATCTTTTATTCTACTTTTTTCCTACATTTGCATTACAACTGCCTATGATTAGCAAAAAGAACTGTTTCAGTGTGTGGTAAGTTTAATCCTGGACTCCAGCACAGAATCTTTCCATTTCTTCTTCTTCTGCCTTGGTATCTGGAGCATAAACTTGGATTATGTTGATATTGATGATTTTTCTCTGAAAGCTTATTGGTATTAGTCAGACTGCATTATATCCTCTGACAGCTTTTGCTACATCACTCCATTGCCATTAATCATAGAATCATAGAGTTGGAAGAGACCTCAAGGGCCATTCAATCCAACAACCTGCCATGCAGGAACTAACAATCAAAGCACCCCTGACAGATGGCCATCCAGCCTCTGTTTAAACCAGGAGTAGGCAACCTTTCCCCTTTAAGCTCCCAGAATTCCCCTTAAGGGCCGAGAGACTTCAGCCCCCAGAATTCCAGGAGCTATTGGCCAAACGTCAGAAAGAAACTCTTCTAGAACATGGCCACACAGCCCGAAAAAACCCACAAAAACTATGGATGCCGGCCATGAAAGCCTACGACTTCACATTGGACAAAAAGCTTCCTCTTCTATTGCAAGAGAGTTGTAGTTTTATCATGGTGAGATCACACCTACATCTGATCAATCCAAGATGACCCTGCAACTCAGGCAATCTGCAATCCTTCAGATTATTGCTCATCTATTCCCACAAGAACCTTGCTAACCTGATGGTGCTGAAAGCCCAGGGAAGCAAACATTTGTAATGCACTGCCTTCTTTTTATTCCATGTCAAGCTGAAGTATTTACAAGAGTCAGGACAAGCGTAGATTAGACACGTTTTGAGATGTTATCAATTCAGATAAAATTAGCATGCAAAGGCTAACAAATTAACTTTCATTTTTTAACTATCTGGAAGTGTATCATTTAATAATTTTGTCAAATCTGTAATTAAGTTTTTAAATTCCACCTTGATTACAGATAAGTCTCAAATTATATTGAGTTTGTGTTCTTGGACTTGCAATGTAAATTGACACTGTTATAAATAGGGGCAGCCAGTTCCACAGAGAATAAATAAAGACCAGGGTGGTGTATTCCAACAGAGCTGAATCAGCCACAAAGTTAGCAATTTCTACTCAACCCAGCACCAGTTTTAAAGAGATTTAAAGTATAAAACATCAGAGCTCACCTTTTCCAGGCTCGAGAAATATTCAGCTGCTCTCCAGGACCAGAAGAGGGAGCAACTGGGAGCTTGGCTGGGGTGAGCTGGCTTGCAGTTAGACAACACTTCTTCTTCAGAGGAATACAAAAACAAAGAGCAACTAGTAAGAACTATGTTCTTTTGCTGTGTCTTCTCCAGCAGGCTTCACTGGTGGAGAAAGCATATCAGGAGAAGGCAACATATTTCCTGCTATGTCTTCTGCAGAAGGTGCAGAGGACACAACAGTAAGAGAGGCAGCATGTCTCACATGTGGTGCTGGAGAAGAGTGCTGAGGATATTGTGAACAGCCAAAAAGACAACCAGATGGGTCCTTGAACAGAACAAGCCTGAAATCTCCTTGGAAGCCAAGATGATCAAATTGAGGCTGTCGTATTTTGGCCACATCATGAGAAGGCATGACTCATTAGAAAAGACAATGATGCTGGAAAAGGTAGAGGGTAGTAAAAAGAGGGGAAGACCACAAGCCAGATAGATAGACTTAATCTGGGAGATCACGAGATTGAATTTGCAGGGCCTAAGCAGAGTAGTGGAGGATAGGGGGTCTTGGAGATATCCCATCCACAGGCTCACCATGAGTCAGGGCAACTTAAGAGTAGTTAACAACAACCAGCTGCCCTTTTTTAAAAGCAACAAAAAGGCCTCACACAAAATGCCTATTGATTTCTCTTTTTCCAGTGGTAATAAGATAGTTTTAAGATATTATAAAATTGTTTGGCATTTTTACTATAGCATACTTAGCAGTTATCCCTTTTGGATTGCTACTGTTGAAATTGTTACTGTTACCACTTGATTGTGACTCTATTACATATGCAGGGAAAGGAATCTCCTCCCTCCAGCCACACCAAGAATCCTTGTAAGAAGGAAAAGGAAACCTCTTCCTTTCAGTAACACCAAGTCACAGCTGCAGTCTTCCTCTCTCTACTCTTCTAACTTAAGCAGGTAAAAGAAATACAGTCCAGCTAGCTTTTCTTACACCAGAAATGCTGCTTACCTCACCTGCCTGACTCAACTGCAGAGACATGTTGGAAGAGCTATGCCTTGTGTGTGATGGTTTTATTTATTAATTTATGTAGAAACATTATAAATATTAAAGGTTTTAAATGGGGATAATGCAAATTGACACTCATCTGTATGTCTGAGTAGTGTGTGGGGGAACATTGCTGTATCATCTAAGAATTTGACTTCATAATACAGTCGGTCCTCTGTTTCCACAATTTTTGTATCCACCAATTTAACCATCCAAGCCCCCAGGAGACTTTAAATAGCCACATTTCTCCACTACACCTGATCCTGCCCCCCCTCAAAAAAATGCTCCTAAATGTCTTGTTGGGGCTATGGGTACATTTTGCCAGGGGTGGGGCTTCCTAGGCAATGTTAGGCCCAGGAGACAATTTTTTTAACAATAGGAAGTGAACAGAAGTAATTTGCTGTTCACTTCGTGTGGACATTTGAGGGGATTTCAAGACAAAAAATTAGAATATCACCCAGTTAAACACAAACAATTATTTCATAGTAATGAAACAAAAAATATTGGGTTAATCCAACATTAGTCTTTCTTAGCACCTAAGATATCATCCATTTCAGTGGATTTACTGTAGGTGTGAGCAATATTTTATTTAGTCCATTTATAGTAAACTGGGATCTGGTTCCCACATACATAACAATGAATAAGAGCCTTGAGATCATACATATCTTTCTCCTCATATTTTAACTCATATCCTCTTGAGTCCAAAAACTGAATTCATTCACCTGCTCATGTATAGAATGAAATAACTGTGCAGAAACATGGGCATGCATGCAGGCCACTATGACAATCACATTACAGCAATATGCCAGACCTTTGTGTGGTGATTTGCATGGTGATTTCTAAAAGTATTCAGTGCTAGGAAACCTGTCCGCTGAATGCGGTTCAATAGGTTTGTGTAGACTTTCATGCTCAACACAGGAAGTTGGGGAAAGCTGCACTGGTGGGTGTTATGTTAGGGGACATGACTTATATTTGATGTTATTGTTGTGCCTTCAAGTTGATTCTAACTTATAGCAACTCTATCATAGAGATTTCTCAGCAAAAATTATTCAGATTTTTGTCATTGCCTCCCTCGGGTTGAGTGAGTTGCCCAAAGTCACCCAGTAGTTTCCCATAGCTGTGTATGGATTCCAACCCTGGTCTCCCAGAATCCAAGACCAATACTCAAACCACTGCAACACACCAGGTCTCAATGTACAGACCAAACTGTGCACCTACCTCTATACAGAGTTTTGTCATCCATATAAGAAAGCAATGTCTCAATTGCACTAGTTTACTATTACATCTGAAATGGCAAACTGTTCTATGGTTAGCCTTATCCAAAATAAGAGTGCAAAGTACCTTCAGTTATGGCCTGTAATCTTGTTTTGGAGAGCAAATTGTTCTGAAGTATCAGAAAAACAGGGATTGTGCTAACAAAGAAGTAATGAATACACAACGAAGTGTCTGATGTGAAGAGCAAAGTCCTGTTCAGACGTTCACCCCAATGTGCACAGAGTTAAATCTTGGATGGAGACATCAATAAACATATAGTCAGCCTTCTGTACCCATGGATTCAATCATCCATGGCTTGAAAATATTCAAAAATATAAATTCCAAAAAGCAAACCTTGATTTTGCCCTTTTAATATAAGGGAAACTATTTTACTATATTTAATGGGACATGAGCATCCATGGATTTTGGTATCCATGGGATCCTGAAATAACCCCCCATGGATACCAAGGGTACACTCTATAAGTTTCACTCACACATATGTGTCCCCTGTCATCCAAAAGTAAGACCTCTGCACATTTGAATATAGTTACAAAGCACCTGTGCTGTGGAACCTGCCATCATGAATATTACTTCTCACAGAAATTTTGTAACTATTTCCATCCAAATGCAATTATCCATCGTGTTTCATGCATGAAGGTATGACTTACTTTTGATTACTGGGAGGATGTTGGTAGCAGGGCTTATGTCCCAATGTAATCCTTTCTGCATTCAGGTAAACAGTTGGACAGGGCTGGAGTAGGCAAGTAAAATGCAATGCCATGGTTTTATTTGTATCTGAACTGAGCAAAAGTAAGTGTGTGTTTAAAATCAAAATTCTCATTTTTAAAGTCACTGGAGTCTGTATCAGAAGTGTGAAACTCCAGATTTTTCACTTTTTCTGTCTTGAAAGTATTTCACAATGCCTCTCACCTATTCTGTGGTTTTAGGTGCCATAACCCTTGGAGAGAGTCCTGCCAGAAAAAAATATGGAGATATGTCTCAAGAGGTTCAATATATGTTTTAGCCAAAGAACATCTGCTGAGCAGGGCTTTAAAACAAGGTCTTCCTCTTCCAAACAAATATACAATTTGTTAACAATATGGATATAAACCAAAGCTCTATTTCTCTGGACTTTACTCAGCAGTCAACTTATTTTAGTATAACAGCTTGTAAGTCACACTGCCATCACAATACCATATGCATCACAATGCTACCCACGGCTTGATTTCATGGATGTAGACAAAAATGTCAGTTTCTTTAAGCATCCTGCAGGAGGAGACAGTTTATCTTTTTGCCACCTTTGTTTCCAGTACATTGTCCCAACTCAAAAAAGAGTAGCAATCATTTTCATTAGGTGAGGACATCGAGTCAGGTAAGAGTTTATTTATACAGAACCTCCTAGAATAAGAGTGCTTTAAAGAATTAGGTATGTCCTACTAGTAGTAATACTAATTAAATTGTACAAACTTCAGTGGTTAATCCCTGAGGGGAAAATAGACATTAGAAGAGAAGTCCATTTGAAAAAACACCTTATGATCTGGAGCAAGGATATGAAAATGCTTTTGGCTCCTGTATAACACTGACATGTCAGAAACCTGCCGAGGCTGCATATCAGTTGTGGGCATAGCCAAACCACAAAAGGGACATGTTTTTAACTGCTGAGAGAAGAAAACACCCTTCCCTTGTGCTGATAGAAGCAATTCTCTCAACAGCATAGGATAAGAGTGGGTTAAATTAACAGTGGGCAAAATGCAGCCCAGAAGCCACATGCAGGACACCACTTTTGTGGCCAATGACATCCCCACCAGTTACCAAAAGCTCCCCAATCCCCACAAATAATACTTTTAAATTTTTAGCATGATTTTTGCCCCCAAACCATGGGGAAGCCCCCAAATACATGAGAATGCATAATACTAACTTCAGCAAACCTGCCACAAGTACCCCAGAACCAGGTACTACCTTCAAATACCTATTTTCGTCTGCAATCCCTATCAAAATGGTGACAGGAAGTAACAGGAACCACTTCTTGTTGCCCTTTTGAGAAGGCCTGCAGAACACAGCAGAACTGGACTTGTGATGGGGTGGATGGCCCACAGAAGGGTTGGGGGAATTGGCCCCTGCCCCTATTCAGTTACCCACCCCTTGGTTAAGTTGATATTGCCTTCTGTCATGATGAAACAAATGACCATCTTCTCATGTTTTTATAAAGCTTCTAGATAAAATCTGCAGAACTTCAGGTGTACAATCTCTGTGTACAAATACCAATATATAGCTGTAGTGAACCTTTCATTGAACAGCATGACATTACTTGTACATAATTAATTATCATTGTATATATACAATCACACTAGAATGTGAGAACCAAAGAGCAGGTCTTTAATTTACAGGAGAAAAGCAAATGCTAAATCAGAAACATCACTATATGGTGCGATGGGAAATGTGAAAGCTTTGATGGCACTACTGACAATTATGAAGGCAACAGTTGAACATTACTGGTTGACAAGAACGTGACAATATTGGTAAATATAACAGCAGATCTCAACAGCTCACATTGTGTGTGTTTTTCCAGAGCTGCCACATTTAAACACCATCTTGCTTCATGTTTCAAGGTTGACTAAAATAACAAGCCTTGGAAATATTTTGTAGACTATAGCTGTATTCCACACAACAGTTAAGACAGCATACCTTCCAAGTTTATATGCTGTCAAAAGGACTTGGTGAGTTCAGGGACCAAGAATTTAATACTAGTTTTCAACTGTTATTGTCTTTTTGAAAGACTATATCTAGTACAGAACAGCAGCATTTTTATTGTAAAGTGAGAGAATTTTGGTCATTGGGTGATATATATTGTAAGAAAAGCCAAGTCTGTATAATTCTTACTTGGAGACAACATAGGAAGACTCTTAGTGAATTGTGGCAGAGACGTAGCATTTTCTGCTGCTCAGCCTCTGACTCATCCCACTACAAAGTTTAAACATTTGCTTGCAGGGAGGTTGCCATGGCGTGCCCAAAACATAATTCACTGATGTAGTCAACAGCCCACATAATCTATAATATTTTCCAGTGCTAATGGGTCAACATTTGCACACACCAAGCTGTGACTCATTGTTCAAATGAAAGCTTGCAACTGACAATTTAAAATAAAATTAAAATAGTGGTACAAAAATGATATAAATGTACAAATGTCCAATCCATGCATTTTGATGTTAGTTTAAAAAATGAACAAGGTTCTGGGAAGGCCTCCTATATATTCCTTATACCTGTAAATGGTAATGGCTGAGATCCAAGAAGATGTAGAAATTCAGGGATTCAGATAGGATGACTGTTTCTCTCTCTGAACAATAGAACAAGCCAAACCATAACTACTTTTGAAACACTTCCTTGACCTAAATCCAATTGTTGGTTCCACCTAAAATAGACCTGGTAAATCAGTGGGGGGACTGGTAAGGTAATACTTAAGTTCCATTGATCCAGTAGGTCTATTCTAGTAAAACAAAACAATTGGATGTAGGTCATTCATTTCAAAAAGAGGTTTGCCACATGCTCTGAAAGGCTAATGTTTTAAACCCAACTCTAGAGCATCTTCTGGGCTCATAAGCATGCACATCCATTGTTATAAATTTTATTTTTATTTTTTGTTTCTAGCCTCCATTTCTGCAAGGTTGCAGGCAATTATTCAAAGATATAGTGCACAGCAGAGACACGACATGAATTAGCTGGTCCTCCAATTTAGGGTTAACCCTCAGCATTTGAATATGGTTTAAAGTGTAAAAAATAACCAAATATGTACACCTGAAACAACAAACAATTTGCAAATCATCTCCTCTTACTATATTGATGAACCGTGGGAGCTTTTTCAATATCATTTATCAAAGTTTATCAAAGTGGCTAGGATCCAACTGAGTACTTACACTGACAGAATGCAGATCCAAGAAGAGGTCGTTATCCATCCATACATGAAGCTCTGGTATGCCTTCAATAGCTTCCCAGAGCTTTGAATTAACTCACTAATTAACTCTTTGAGCTATTAATTCACTAGACATTTCTAATATCACTGCTTCTCAAGCTATCTGATATGGGGAATTTTTTTCTCAATGTACAATGGACTAGCAGCATATTTGTGCCCATTGGCTAGAATTGTCTCTTTCTTTTCTGAAAAGTGGCAGCCTGTGGCCAAGGGCCTAGCACTGATCCAAGGACCACCACCTTGTGTTGCACTGCCCTAACTTACTAGATTCCTCAGTTATCACAAAATTAAAAATGTTTTATTGAGTTGGGTTGTTAGAATTTATTAGGGTGGGTGTCTCTGACTGTTACATTCAGTAAGGCAGGAAGGCCTAATGCCTCAGAAAGACTATAAGAGGAAAAACTGGAGGAAATGCACCACATGGTTCATTAGTTATGTAGGCTAATCTGTGTGATTTCTTTGGGAAGATATCAGGGAGTAGAGAAAGGGAAAACAGTACTTTATGGAATCCTAGTAAGACCAAAAGAGATAGGTTTGTGAAAGAAGAAAGAAACATGAGCCTTAGAATGGAATTAGGGTAGGAGAAAGTGAATTTTTTGCTTTGTGGGAAATTAAAGCCCTTATTGTGCATTGTAAGTCTCTTCAGTAACTCTTCCTCCTGTATCAAATATATTCGGGAACAGGGTTTTTTTGTATTGTGGTATTATGATCTTGTATATTATTTGGGGTGAGCAGCAATAAATAACTTTAATTTTACACACTAAATATTATGCATTTTGATAAGTAAAAGTTTTCCTCAATTCCATCCCTAGTTTCTTTATTGGTTCTCCCTGTCCCCCTCTCCCCACCATTTCCATTATGGTCCTCACTCCCTTTTAATTATACAGTGAAGGTAAGATGGCAGAGAGAATGGGCTTGTTAGAAACCTGCTCATTAAAAGTGAATCTACACAGACAGAATTTGGGACCTCTGGCTCCTTTGTGCAAAACCTGCTCCGCCACTAATTTCTGCAGTCTGCACTTATTGATTAGGAGGGAAAGGCAGAAATGATGCAGTGATTCAGTTTTGCAGGAAAATGGTCTGCATATGCTCTGAGAATCTCAAATCTTTCAGATTAAGTATTCTTCTGTCATGGTTGATCTCTGTAGCTATCTGATTGCTGTACTTGCAGTGGATCAGTACCCTGAAACTGAAGTAAATCACTCCTTATTAAATGTTAACAGACAAAGTATTTGAAGGATGAGTGAAGTGTACATGTTGCTGAGGGTGAGATGGGGGGGAAAGATGGAGAGTAACAAACTGTATGGAAGAGGTTGTGAAATGAGATCTCACACTTTTGGGACAGCTTTCCCCAAACTGTCAGCTCCCAGACCTGTTGGATTCTCACCGTTTCAAGACAACAGTCATATTGTGGGCTTTGTAGCTCATGTAGGGAACTATTCTAAGTTGAGAAAGACCAATTTAAAAGGACAAAAAGAGCTCTTTTGAAGGACCTAGTAAAATAATGTACTCCCTGTAGGATCCAGACAACCTCTATGCCTGTCTCTGTAAATCCCATAATCTAGAATAGGGGTAGGCAACCTTTCCCCTTTAAGGGCCAAGGGACTTCAGCTCCCAGAAGCCTCAGCCATGTTGGTCAATAGTCCCATGTTGGCCAATAGCTCCTGGGATCCTGGGAACTGAAGTCCCCCGGCCCTTAAAGGGGAAAGGTTGCCTACCCCTGATCTAGAAAATACTAATATCTGAACTGATGTTTAAACTAACAATAACTTTACTGAAGTATCTGGATTATTTGTGTTTATGGTAGAGGTTAATTTTCCAACTTCTGACATTAGCATTATTAAATTAATATTCATACCTAATGTTCCATGCTCTTATTTGATCAGTGAGCTGAGAATCCCTGATGGAGTGGAATGTCAGGGGGGCTGGAAGGGAGAACATTTTATTACTGATACAGTTCAGTTCCAGATTATCTTAAAAAAGCCCTGTACCTCCATATACAATATGACCCCCCTTCCAGATCTTCTTTTGTCAGTAGGTAGACTTTTTTTTTAATTCAGGCAGGCTTTTTTAATGAGTAACTGCTTGCAGCAAGCCCTTTTATTTTAAATTCTGTATACTTTTAAATTATTGTGTATATTGTGAATAATCTATTTTTATAATCTATTGTTTTAATGAGATTTACATGGTACTTAACATTTTTACTATCCCAGTTTTAACTGATTCTTTTTATGAGCCTCCTTGGATTCCACTCCATGAGAAAGGTGGCATATAAATGAAACGAAATAAAGAAATAATACTATGTGGGGAGGGAATCACCTTTATCTGGATCTGCTAACAGGATTTCTTCCATCAGCCTAAGTACTCAATAGGATCCTTGGCCTTTATGCTTCAAGAAATGAATCAATGTTTACTACTGGCTGATGTATGTTGGTTTTACTTTTTTGTGTTCAGACATATTTATTCCTGTATTTCCTTACTTATAAAATAATGTGTAAAACATTACCAAGCCACCCTACACAAAAAGACTTTCAATATACTATATATATTGGTGTATAAGTCTAGAAATTTTAGTAAAAAATTTACTAAAAAAACCTGAGTCACTTTATCCATGGGCCAATGTAAGTACTGTATTTTAGGTAAAGGTATTCCCCATTGACAAAGTTGTCAAGTTGTGTCCATCTATAGAGAGCGGTGCTCATCTCCATTACTAAGCCGAAGAGCCAGCGTTGCCAGAGACTACTTTGTGATCATGTGGCCAGCATGATTGCACAGAATGCTGTTTACCTTCCCACCAAAGTGGTACCTATTTAACTACTAGCATTTGCATGTTTTCGAACAGCTAGGTTGCCAGAAGCTGGGACCAGTGATGGGAGCTCACTCCATCACATGGCATCTGGGCCTCAAACTGCAGACCTGCTGATCTTGCAATCAACAGAGTCAGCGTCTTAACCACTTGAGCCACCATATTCCACTGTACTTTAACTCTTATTTTAAAAGGAACCATTCCCTGGTAAAAGGCAAGAGGGCAATCTGTCCTGGAAGCACTGACTCCCTTCTACACTCTGATCCACCCATCCTTTAGTATGAGCACAAACACGTATGTCTGCTGGAATTTTGTAAACTCTTGGGAATCATTTTCCTTTGCTTCATCCTTAAGATTCTGTTATATGCTCTTAAGTTTTACCCTCAACTTATCCATGAGCTATATCAAGATCCATAATTTTGGTCCCAAAATCTCCCTTTGACTATATACAGTAAGTACAGTTTTAGAAAGGGAACTTCAGGAGAAAAAAAGGGGGAAATTAATTCCTTAAAATGTTTTGCATATTAGTTTGCCTACTCTGAATATTTAAATAGACTTTATGCACACAAACTCATTATAACATTGTTTATATTATAATTATGTTTTGATTTCATTGACAAGAGGCATAACATTCTATTATCTTTTCCAGGGATTTTAATGGCAGGCTATGTTGCAGCAATAAAATTACGGCAGTTTGTAGATTCAGCACCTGAAATCCCTACAGGGTAAAGTATGACAACATATACAAAAACACACAAACCCCTCAAGAGTTTATTCAGGTCATCAGATTTAGTCTGCTGGATTTTGTAGGACAGCAAAGTAAACAGGGAAGCTCAATCCAGACATATGCTAAATCTAAATGATACGGGCTCAAAGGCTTGCCATTTTCATGCATCAAGGATGTAGATTAAATTCAAAAAGTTAGTTGTGAACATTGTTTCTGTTAATGAAAAGTAGGCTTCATACATTCATGTGCTGTTGTTGTGTACCTTCAAGTCATTTCTGACTTATGGTGACTCTGTCACAGTTCTCACAGTTCTCTTGGCAAGATTTGTTCAAGTGGGTTAAGATGGATCTCTTCCAGCAGACTTTTCCTGAGTAGATAACCAGCCACTGAAAATAGTTATGCCTCACCCTGATTTCTCCATTACAGTTATTTTAATTTATCTGTTATTTATTGTATTTTATTACAGTTTGTTATTTTTTAGTTCGTTTTTAAACTTGATGGTTTAATTGTATTTTGGGGGGTGGGCTATTGGGGGAGGGGATTGTTCATTTTATTATGTAAGCCACCCCGGTTGTATTTTACAGAGAGGCAGGATATAAATAAATTAATTAAATTATTATTATTATTATTATTATTGGGGTTCCCCAATAATCCAGTAAGTTTCCATGGCCAAGTAGGGATTCAGTGCCTTGACTCCAGAGCTGTAGTCCAATTCTCAAACCACTATACCACTCTGGCTCTTTTACATTGTGCTTAATATTTAGAAGACTACCACTACAATGGACTTTTAAGAAAGGTGCAATTATCCTATAAAAATATGATTCATAGCATTCTAAAGAATTCTAACAAATATAGTGAAACGGATCCAGATTTTGCTTCCTGTGGACATATCACACCATTCATCCACACGATTTTGATTTAGCACAGGAATCCTGCTGCTGGAACAGAAGAAACATTTTTTATTAACCCTGCTTCCCCTTACAATCCCTTGTACCCCTCCTCCCCCAAATCTGCTCTGTAGAGTTGAAGGAATACTGTGGAACAGTGGGGGAGATGGTACTGGAGGATGCAGACGGAAGGCAGAGTAGCCAAAGAACACCTTCCTTAGTTTTTGCTGCCAGGAACGTGCTGAGTAGGTCTCTGCTTAAGGGATGCTCGCATTGGCAGAAAAGAAACACCATCCAACCCAATTATCAGACAGCAACAAAAACTGGTCTGAAATATCTAGATACCAATAATCTCTGGATATTTATCAGTTTCAGCCCAGAAACCTAATTAATACTTCCTTGAACAAAACAAGGTTTTAACTCTGAATAAACATTTCTATGATTCATTTGCCCATAATTATTTATATAGTGGCATCAGAGAAAGAATGGGCCCCTGAGCTTGATAAATTTTGTTGTTGTGACTTATGACCACCCTAAGGCGAACTTGTAACAGGTTTTTCTTGGCATGTTTCTTCAGAGGGGGTTGCCATTGCCATCCTCTGAGGCTGAGAATGTGGCTTGCCCAAGGTCACCCGGTGGGTTTATATGGCCAAGCTGGGATTCGAACCCTGGTCTCCAGAGTCATAGTCCAAATTTACAGACTCAAATTTATCGTACAGGAAAGAGATGAAGAAGGGGAAGAGAAGCTGAAATGGGACAGACAAGGGAATCAGGGGCTATTGTTTTAGTTTAGATCAGGGGTTGGCAACCTACAGCCTGCGGCGCCGTTGGCGCCCCCACGCGTGCACGCATGGGCGTCATGCGCATGTGCGCACAGGGGGCAAGCGCGTGCGCAAGCACACACGCACATGCCCAGCCCCAGCCCCATTTCCCCCCTTCCAGCCCCCCGGGCAACAAAAGTTGCTGACCCCTGGTTTAGATAGTTTAGATATTTAAATTTAGTTATTGCTTAGTTGTTGCAAATGAGGATAAAACAAATATCATTGTAACTATTGGGCTGTATGTTATTACTGCAATTGTAACATGTTGGTCTTGTACATATGAGGTGCAAATACAGACTATAGGCAGGCACCATAGTTAACAGCATTGTGATATTGCATTCAAACATATCTGGGATTTTGTCCAGTCATTTCACTGTGTTCTGACAGATATTTTTCCAGTGAATGTGCATGCTGTCCTTTCTCTGGTAGTTTACAATAGTTTGGGAAGTTACAACCCCATTAAAAACAAAGATACCAATTTCTGTTAGAACTGCATTGGATACCACCTGGAAAATAGACATTCCTCATTCCAATTATGGCTTGAGAAAACATGCTTTTATGGTAAGAATGACAGACGCTTCATACAAGTGAAACAAACTCTTCCAAAATGTGCCACGTGGTTAACATGAACAATAACAGTAGCATTTAGCAGTAGGATTGATGCCTATAGTTCTGCAGTTGCTCCTTCGGATATTTTCATTCAAGTTTTAGAATTACAAGAATTTATCCACTGTTTTGACATTTTAAATATATGTATTTAAAACATATTTGGAAAAAATAACCAGAATAGCTGCTGTTAATTAAATGTGCAATATGGACACACAAAATTAAATTAAAATCATGTTTGAAATATGGAATCTGGACATTTTGTTCTGTTACTAGAACTATTCATCATCAAGGAAAGGATGTTCTTGGTTACTATCCAGGGCAGCTGGCACGGCTTCATATTGCATATCCTCCTGAAGGGCAGCCAAAGTAAGAAAATATTTTGTACCACTCATCACCCCTTAGGTGTTCTAACTGATTACAACATTTTGTCAGTGACATGCAAGTATCTAGAATAGTAGGCATATGGCCCTTTTCAGGAAATCACTGTGATGGACAGGAGATACACAAGTGTTTTCCCAAACATCAGACCCATGTCTCATTTATTAGACCTGGAAAAGATCTCCCTTTTTTAAAAAAAAAATACCCTTCATAGTACAACTATTTACCTATCAGATTTTATTACAGATTTATCTATCATTTGTTGCTGGGTTTGTTTTGTTAACATCTTTGGGATATTTGATATATGAATGCTAGAGACCATAACGTGAAAAACCAAAGGGACAGAACTGATGGGGAGGAGGGTAAAGTAAAATGGCTTTACATGCCTTTCAATATAAAAAGAATGGCAAAAAGAGGGGGGGCATAAAAAGCAAATTGAGTCCACTTTTAGGGTTAAGGTTAGTGCTAGGGAATCATGGGAATTGGTTTTTTTTCTGAGACATTGAGCCTTCTCTGTCAGAGAGCTCTGGTGCCACAATAAAATACAGTTCCCATGATTCCCTAACCCTAACCCTAAAAGTGGACTCAATTTGCACTATTTCTGGCAGTCTGCAACCCCCCTAAGTTAGGCAAATACCTACACAGACATAGGACCTATGCAGAGTGCTAGAAATAGTGCAAATTGAGTCCACTTTAAGGGTTAGGGTCAGGGAATTATGGGAACCAGAGCTCTCTGACAGAGAAGGCTCAATGTCTCGGGGGGGGGGAACAATTCCCATGATTCCCTAGCACTAACCCTAACCCTTAAAGTGGACTCAATTTGCACTATTTCTGGCAGTCTGCAAAGGTCCATAGACATCCACAGTGATGTTTGCTGCTTTTAAAGCCCTTTGTAACAAACCAGAATAAAATAGGCGAAACTACATGATGCCTGGACTGCTTGAAGGTAGGCATCAAGAAAATAACTTCCCTCTGTTCAAGTACATGTCAGTACTAGTACAGATAAACTAAGTTCAGCTATGGTAAAAAAGAGATCCAAATTGAACAAAATTCTGTCACTGAATTTTGTGGTCCCCCTCCAGGACACTGAAAAGTTATCTACTCAGGCCATTCTTTGCAAATTAAGAAAAGAACTTAAAACGAACCACAGAAATAGATATGACGATATGACTACAGTCTCTTTTTCTCATTCAAAGAGATGACATCTTTGAACTACATACTCTTAACTCTCAGGCTTTAAATTTGAGTTACAAGAGAAAGGGGCACTTCACACATGCATCCACGGTAATAAAAAAAAGAAACAGGAGATTCCTCAAAAGTACTCACAGGACACTTGAAATGGAGCTGGTGTTATTTAAGTAATAGGGCAAAGGCCAAGAGAGTTTTAAAGTTTCTGCTGTTGCTAAACAGATGGTAATACACAGAGGAAAGGAAACTGATACATATGCAAGTTAAGAGACTGTAGGCAGTGACAATTGGAAGGTCAACAACTTTACAAATAGTGGAGCTAGTATTGCTGCCAGCTAATCTTAAAAAAGATAATGAGTCCTCAAATAGAGGACATGTTGGCTAATGGTTGAATCACATGATTCCTCCTGCACCAAATATCCTCTGGGTATTTTTCCTTTTCCCTCTTGGCTCTCGATCCCTAGAATTTGAGTAGAAATGTAGGCCATTGTGTATGTTCATGTTATGTTTGATGCAAGAAACTGTTTCTGATAAGAATCCTGGATATAAAACAAAGGGCTTCTGGCTAGTATTGAAAGCTATTTATTGTATATTACAGTAAACTTCCACTGTAGAATAAATCAATGCCATTTATAGTGATTTAACTGCAAGGTACACAGCCTCATTTGCACCACTTCAAGAATCTAATTGGGCCAATTTAGTAACAATAGTTTATTATGAGTCTCATGGTAATCCATCATGCTGCTAATGCCTATTAGATTATAGCTGGATTAAAACTGAATAGTCCATTTCAATAGGATATGCATTTAAACACTTTGCTGTTCTTATTGGGTAGCTTATGTTTTGCCAAACTGGATATCAATGTGAGATCACTAAACTATTTTATGTCTTTCATGTAGTCTTTTTACAAAACTGCAGCCACTTCCAGTAAAACATGAAGCTGTGCCTCACCACGAGTATGACTATGTAGTTCTGAAGCAATATATCTATTATCAAAGGACAAAGAAGAAAGTCCATGACTGGTACACACAATCCACATACAGAGAAGCATTCACATTACCATTTTACAAAATAGGTGGGTAAATGTTTAGCTGTCTAATGTATGCAATCTGTACATTTTATTTGGGAAGGGCATTCTAATCTTCTGAAAAGTACTATTATGCATTGATTTGCATACTCCTTTAATGTGTGTTGCAATTTTAAAAAGGCCAATAGAAGCCTTCCTAAAATGCAGCTAAAGCAAAACACTGTAGTATCTTCATTTTCAAGGAATATTGCAGGAGGTGGCAGGTAGGTTATAGGTATAGAGAAACAAATACATATTACATGGCATGCTTTCATGAAGTATGTGATGATTCTTTTCCTCCTATACAAATAGGTCTGGATCTAAAAACTATATGATAATTTCCACATGTCCACAGCAGCGCTGGACTTAGGTTTCTTAAACCAACAGTCTCCTAAACCAGATGGTAAACCACGTTTCAAATTGAGGCTTGGGGAGCAAGAGAAGCACTTAATCACACTGCTGTGTATATACGTGTGTGTTTGAAAAAGTTAGATAGGTTAGACAAGTCAAATTAACAATGTTCTATTCAAAGTCTTTTATGTCCTCTCCCCATAAAAGTCAGCCCTCTGTATCTACAGATTCCACCATCCACAATTCAAAAATATTCTCTCTTTCCAGTGGATATAGTAAAGTGATAGACTGCTTCACTTAAATAAATTCTGTGACAATTGCATTTGGTTCCAAGCTAAGATCTGAAGTATTTTAACAATCTAAAACTTTGCCACTCTTCAACAGTTCATCAGTTCAAAATAAGCTGTGGCAGGATCAAATTACAAATGAGCTAGGATGAAGTAAAAACTGGAATGAAGTGGAGGGGAAAACAGCAGCTACAGCAGGTTACAATCCACTCTGCATTCAAAAGAAGGTTGCATAAAAATAAGTTAATGGGAAATATTACTGTGTATAAATGTGCATAGGATGGAGATTAAATATTGGATGAATTGATTTGCAGGGAGCAAGGGTCAATATGTTTTTTGTTTTTAAATTACAGACAGTGCTGAGGATCGTTATCGCCCAAGAACTGAAGCTGAATCACTATCACTTTGGAAAAGTGTTTCTGCCAAGAGGCACAAAGTTAAACCTTCATTTATGGGAGCTTAAGAAATTCTTCCATCTAGCATTTCTAAAAAGTAACATGGAAGATCCTTTTCAAGACTGCTTCTGTCAAAACAACCAGAGACTTCTGCTAAGAATATATGGATGCTGTGGCAGTTTTAAGCACAGTCTGTGTCGCTTTGAATCCTTTGAATATTTAACAAGGGAAAAACTTTAAAGTAGTAAATATCAAAATGAAAGACAAAGCTATAGTAAAATAATAATCACATACAGCACAAAAGTGGGATGCACATTTTTAGAGCACAGAGGGTTAGCCACTACAAACAGGAAGCTTCCTTTAAAAAGATTAGAGCAGCTGACATTACAAAATTCTAGGAATGGGCATCCCCCATTCTACTTCATTATCATTTCATAGCTTTACTTTGCAGAGGTTTCTCACCAGCTTCCTTTCCTTCTACACAGAGTATTAATTCTGGAATTGATGCATGTACCATAAATATTGCTCTTGTCAGAAATTTCATTGCAGGTAAAATTATTTCAGTGTACTTCCTTCCCCATTACTTTGCCTTTTTAAAAAATCTAATTACACAAGTGTAGTACAGACATGAACAAGTAAATACTTTGCATATGTTTTAATTATGACAGTTATGTTTGTCCATCTATCTCCAAGCATCAAAAAATGGACTAGAATCTCCACCAATACAATGAGTTAAAACAAGTTGTACTGCTAACTTCCTAAGTAGCACTTGCAAAGCAGAAGACTGCATTATTGTGGTGCAATTTGGACAAAAGAAGCATGGACCAGTACCATAGAGTAAATGATTGATGTTACCAAGGAATGAAAGAACATGCTCCCCATCTTGTTCCTTCTAAAATCACAAACAAAAAGCCCTTTACCAGTGTTTTATATTGGCAAAATACGATGAACACACTCCTTCTTCCTAGAATGCACCATGGCAGGGCACGTTACATTTATTCACAACTGTCCTTCATACACATCCTTAGCAAGCTGTAAGGATTATGCCCACTTCTGAGTATGCCAGGAAACCCACCCACCCCCAATTTTATGATCCCCATGAGTATAGAAATAGAATCTTCTTATTAGAGCAAAGCCACTTCTACATTGCACTACAGTAGCAAAAAAACCCAGGCAGAATGGCCATGCTGGAGAAACTAAAGGCTTTGAAAGTTTAGTAAAATTATCTTCATTTTTGTATATTGCTGCAAATCCTGCTCTTTTTATACAAAGCTGAGCTTTTATGTTTGAAGACTTTTATGGCTGGAGATATTGATCATATAAATATCTCCATATTTAGCATTACAAGACAAACCCATATCCTCTAAAAAAGAGACTAAAAATAGAGGGGAAGTAATTCTATGGAAAAGATTGAGGCACGTAGCTTGGTCATTTATGGTGAAAAATCTAGCTGTTCTGTAGTACAGAAATGTTTTTTTATAGTTTTCAAAAGGACTCTCAGAGATACGTTGTTGTTATGTGCCTTCAAGTCATTTCTGACTTTTGATGAACTTAAAGACAAACCTATCACAAGGCTTTCTGGGGCTGAAAGTGTGTGACTCACCCAAGGTCACCCGGTGGGTTTCCATGGTCAAGCAAGGAACTGAATCCTGATTTCAAGAGTCGTAGTCCAGTGCTCAAACCACCACACCATCCTAGAGTTACATAGATGTGTGCATAGTCTGTATTTGGGTATAGTGCAAAGGTGGGATTTGTATTTTAGTTTGCACACTGAAGTACACTTGTGCAGAGAAAGGTAGAAAAACCACACCTGAAAATTGAGGGGGGAAACAATCACACCAATGAAGATTAGAAGGATGTTTTGCTGCATCAGACCAAGGGCTCATCTGTTCCAGCAGCCTATTTCTCACAATGGCCCACCAGATTCACAGCCCACAGCTGGGATATAAGGTATAACAGATATTTCTCACTTTGTCTCATGCGAACTGGACTATACAACTTTGATGCAGGCTGTAACAGAACACCAGACTTGAAAGCATGCATAATGTTACAATAATCAATAGGCAGAGAAGGAAGAAAGTAGAAAGGAAGAACAAATGAAAAAAGGGAATCATAATTTGCTCTGTGCATTCCATGTAAATTCTAGGAACTAAATCCAAAAGGAAGAAAGAATACATCAGTACTAATCCAGTAATGGAGGTCAATTAAAATTTCATGCAAAAATTTGAATAGGAAAAGCATCAAAGGATTCCCCCTAAAACCTTGTTCAGAATCAAAACACAACAAAACTACTCTAAATCTCACTATTGTGTTCTTTTTAAAAAGTTTTCAGCAGTCCAAAAATAAAACTCAGTACAACAGGGGATAACTGGTTGAGAAGCATCAGCTCAATACACTGTTCTGGTTTTAAAAGAATCAGTCAGAAAAGAGGAATAATAAGGGCCATATTATTTTTGTGCAGGACCTATGAGTATTGTTCAAGCAAGAAATATCAGAAAGGAGAAGAGAAGAGAGAGCATTTGTACTGTCTTTTAACATGAAAAAAAACTGTCTTTGAGTATATATTGAGGCAACCTAAAAACTTACTGGACTTGGAAAAAACTATAGGTCACATATTCTTAAGGCTTGGGGACACTAAGAAGGGGCTTTTCAGGGAGCATAGGAAATTACAATGAGGACTGCAACTAGCAGTCCATTCATTATTTGAATAGACTGCTGGTTGTACCACTCTAGAAGATGCCATAATGTCTTATTTAAAAAGTCATAGCTAACAGAGGGTTAAATAATCTTGAATTAGCAGTTTTTAAACAGCTGTATATAGCAACAAAGTTATATATAGTAAATAACTGAAAATATCCCAAGTAGATTGGGTAATAAAGATTTTGTAAAACTTTACTCAAGCAGCACACAATTAAGAAATCCCAGTTTTTTAGGCTGCATCCACACTGCAGAAATAATCCAGTTTGACACTTTAAGTACCATGGCACCATCCTATGGATTCCTGGGATTTGTAGTTTGTTGTGACACCAGAGCTTGCTGACACAGAAAACTAAATGTCTCACAAACTACAATTCCCAGAATTTCATTGAGCCATGGCTGTTAAAGTGGTGTCAAAATGGATTATTTTGCAGTGTGGATGCATCCTTAAAGAAATATTTTGGTACTATGTTTTTCATTTATCTTGTAAAGAAGATAAAGTTTCTTTCCACTGAAATACAATATACACTTTTTCTGATTATAAATTAGCTGCATACACTCAAATTCCATAGTTATCCATTTCCCATTTAGTGTTTTACTTTAAATCAGTGAGTTCCCTTGTTCTCTTAATTAACCATCCTATTGCATGTTTATTCTATCACCTATTTTTAAATTTTTAATTACAAAACAAAATTCTATATAGAATACTAGATAATATGTTAGAACACAGCTATCTTAGAGATTTGACAATAGATCACAGACAAGAATGTAGCACAAAATAACTAGCCGAATACCTGTTCCTTCAAGCACTATTGATACTAGTCTACAATTTACTGCTAACTTTCCCAGAAAGTGAGGATAGTATTTTCACAGAAAAAATATTTAAGTTCTTTTCCCCATGCCCAATGTTTGACCAAAGAAAATTTACAAAATTGTATTTTGTTAAGAGTTCAATATCATAAATATACTTTCAGAACTCAAGAACACAACTAGTGTCATGAAAATGCAATTTCAGATATGAGCAAAGTTGAAATGTTATTGATTTCCTATAACCTACAGCTTCCTATATCCTATATTCTACTCCCTATATCCTACAGCTGGGCAACGAAAAATCAGATACTTTTAAATCAAGGAACACTGTAGTATTGTTCTACTGTAGTAGAACAATGTGGTATTAAAACTAATTAGTAGCTTTAACCTCTTAAGAAAATTTCAACTATTAAAATATACTGTACTGTGTGCAGTTTTGGCTCCTTCTTTTTAAAATATCACATAAATAAACTAAGGTATAGAAGATTTTTTGTATAAGGAAATGAAATGCCAGCATTCAACTCAGAAAGTAATGCTCACGGAGTAAAAGCAGATAATGAATTGTTCTAAAAGTCATGTCTAAAAGAATGTAGTAGTGATTAATGTTACTTACACTCTGCAGTAGGAAGAGCTGTGAGATAAACTGGTCAAGGTAACAGATATGCAATACAATCAAAAGAAAAGCTTTTTGCAAACCATAAATATGATGTGCAGAACATGGTGTCCAGGGAAATTATCAAAGATGTATTCAGACATATTTAAAAATAATTTACTGTCAAAGTACTACTTTAAGTGGCTATTTATCTATTCTAGGATGTTGTGTTCATTCTCAAGGAACAAAACTATGCAACATCTGTCCATCCTCCAAAATCCTCATACTTGATGGATTTGGAAATAGATTGAGAGGTTAATACCTGCTGTGAACGATCATTCAAGGAAGGCTGAAAGGACAATCCACAACCATTGGAATATTTCCTCTCACCAGCTGACCAAATCCAATAACATCCAAACAATGATACCTTTATTAGACCAACCAAAATGCACAATTACATGTTGCAAGCTAGCTGACCAAAATGGATTTGATCAAAATATCAAATCCATTTAAACCAACACCTGCTTCTCTCTCCCCTTCAGTTTGTTAAATAGCTTTGCATGCTTTTATTCTTGAATTAGTAAAAAAAAAAAGAGTTGGAAAAAAGTGTGCCTGTGTGTGTATGATTGCTCCTTCAGTCTTCCTTGAATTATCATTCATAATAGATATCAACCTCTCATTTTCAGGACAACTAAAAGAGCAATCCATAAACATTGGGATATACCCAAGCCAAATCCCTTAACAGTGGGAGTGGCAGCCTGTTTCCTTAACATCTGCTTGTAAATTAATTTGCCCAAGGCTGCCTGTCCTGAATTAAATTTGTTCAATTTATAATGTCTGATAAACGTTAATGGTCCTTTCCATCAGCTGCTTTGCACACTTTGTCCAATACAGACATTATTTTGAATGCCTTTGTTGTTGCCATCAACCTTGCTGAATGGGCCCACACATGCTGTGGTCTTGGAATGTGGGAGTAGTCACAGCACAGGTAAATACAGCTTTTCAACCATCTGGAAATCGTTGATTTAGTTGCTTTGAATTGTAAGTTTCCAGAATGGAAAGAAACAAAAAAATCTTCTGTACATCTAATTGTTATTCTCCTTTCTATAGAAACCAGTACTGCCCTCTTAACATCCAATGACTGCCATCTCTCTAGTGGATGTGTCGGATTTGGGCAAACTGTCAGTTCTAATGTCTGACACATACTTGTGTGCAACATATACTCTGGAAGAAATAATGGATCAATGGTCAAACATAATTTATCTTTCTCAGGTCTACACAAGTCAAGGTTCACTGACATACATTTCCAATACCCTCCTTGCCAATGTAACTGCTACAAAAAATGACATTTTAAAAGTCATTAACCTCAGAGATGCTCAACAAGTGACTTAAAAGGATCTTTTGTCAAAGTACTCAGTATCAAGTTCAAGTCACATATAAAGAACCTATGAATAATTGACTGAGCTTTTAAAGTCACTCTTCTCAAAAATCTTGACATGATAAGTAGATAACTTCCCATTTCCTAACAGTACAAATGAAAAGCAGTAACCTGCTTCTTTAAAGTATTGAGTTTTAGACCTTTGTCGATTCTACTCTGAAAAAGACAAATCACCACCTGTCTAAACCTCTTCTATTAATATTTAATTTTGTTCATACCATGTCCAGAATGCCTTCTGGTTTTCTTATATCTTCGGCATCAATTCACATCTAGACACTAAAATGGTGTCCATGACTGGCACAGTGTATCCATTGCCTTAGTTTCTTACTTGATCTCCACAGTTAAGACGTATCCATTCTGGCTTGGCGTGATTAACTGGACCCTGAGTTAAGAGATCTGGTCTTTGGGGTATCCAATATGGATTTTCCAGTGACATATTTATTTGCAAAGGATACCAAGGTCTGCATGGCCAGTGTGGAGCAATTAAAATCATCTTTGGTCTCTTCACTGTTTTTTTCTGAGAACTTTCTAATGTTGGAAGCAGACAGAATAGATAAATTAGTTCCTTTAGCTATTCCACTGCTAATGCATCGTGCCCTTTTCTACTTGTGCTTTGTTTGAAAATTACCTTTCTACTTTGAAATTCTGAACAGATGCAAAAAGGTCCGCCACATATTTTCCATAGTTCTGTAAGTTGTTGAGTACTTCCTGGTTCAAACTCCACTCTCTTGATTGAATTTTGTTTCTGTTTAGGTTGTTCGCTAATAAATATAAAGTTCCCTGTTAAAGAGTACAGCCATTTCTTGGCCCAAACCAGAATTTTAGTGAAGTCCTTTAGAAGTTGTTGGGATCTCGTTGACCCTTGGTTGCATAGATAGAATTTCACAGTGATGTTGTTTGTCGTCATAACTGAACCAGTGGACAACTTAGATGAGAACATCAGGATAGAAATAAAATCATTATTATTATTTTCCCTTCATCTTGCTCAGATAGTCCACCTGGACTGGACTGACCACCCAACAGCTCTTATACAACAATCTTCACCTGCTTCCTCAGGCACTCGCTGACTTGCATTCAGGACACCCATGCACACCTGCTGTGAAGCCCTTGGAGTCCCCTTCTGTTTCTGTCTGCACTGGATGAGATTTCCCAGAAACCATCTATCTGAAAGAGCTACCAGCACCTACTGATTTAACATACACATTCCACTTGCACTGTGCTTTCCACTTGACCCTGGAGGTAAATATGCACACAGATCAAGCGAAGGCACATGAAAAGGGTGTGAAAGAGAAGAATTTTAAAGGAAAGGCTTTATTCTAAGCAATACATCTACATTAGCAAAAACTATTCTCTTCATGAATAATAATAAGTAATAAAATTTATTTCTATCCCACCCCTCTGCAGCACAATCGGGGTGGCTTGCAACAAGTAAAATACAGCCAAACCCCAAACCCCCATCCCTTAAAAAGTATTAAACTATTAAGACAGTTAAAACATTTAAAATTAATCATAATATAACACAAAGACATCACAACAATACAACACAAACAGCAGCAGCATGGAAGGGAGAAAAATAGCTGACTCTTTGGGCCGGGATAGTTATTCAGGAAAGCCTGCCAGAAGAGATCTGTCTTAACACCTTTCTGAAGCTGTCTAAGGTGGTAATAAGACGGATCCCATCCAGCAGGCCATTTCATAGTCCGAGAGCGGTAGCGGAAAAGGCCCTCTGGGAGGTCGCCAACAGCCTCGTTTTCATCGGCTGTAGCAAATTCCTCCCAGAGGACCGGAGTGCGCAGGGTGGATCGTATGGAAAGAGGCAGTCCCGTAAATAGGTTGGACCCAAGCTATGTAGGACTTTAAAGGTCATAACCAACACCTTGTACTGTGCCTGGAAACTAATAGGCAGCCAGTGGAGAGATTTCAGCACAGGTGTAGTATGGTCTCTTCTAGATGTTCCAGAGACCAGGCTGGCTGCCATGTTCTTAACTAATTGAAGTTTCTGGGTCAAGCACAAGGGTAGCCCCATGTAGAGCACTTTAAAGAAGGGCACTTTCCCTTCAGGCAGACTTACAATTTATGGAATAGTCTAGATAGTTGACTTCCATGATCTCCAGCACTTCTCTGTGACAATCATCCTTGCAAAAATTAATCTTTAAATCCAACATCACATTAACACAGTTACCTGGAGGGGGAGAGCCTACTCTTCAGCTGTGTTGACTTGATATTAGGAGCCCATTATCATGCTTGCATATGGTTGTTTTTTTAAAAAAAAATTCCTGACAGATGTTAACATCACTAACCTGACTTCTTGCATCTTATAAAATTTACACTGTATTCCTTCTTTGTCCATTCTCCCTGGACTACTTGACAATAGGTGTCCCATTCATAAAGATTATCTGTTAATATTATCTTGGGGTTTTTTGTTTTTTTTTACAAAGTTCCCTTGTACAAATTGCCTGGTCTCACCCACCAAAGTAAATCCTTTTACTTTCATTGGTATAGTCAGAATGATATGCCTTTTCCTTAGTTTTGACTCTAAAATGGTTTCATGAAAATTTGCAATATCCTTGTGTGAAACCTTGCCTACAAGACTGAATAATTGAAACTAGTATCCCTAGCACTCTTGCCAAATTCATAAGATCTACTGTTTCATATTTTTCAATTGTATTACTTCCTTCATTAGGTTTGATTTCCTTTCCTTAGAAAGGAAGAAACATCTGCTCTGTGCATTTATTTTTGTAGCCAAGTGAGTTAATATTCTTGTAGCTGTCAACTGGCTCTTCTTGAAATTTATTAGGAGCCTGTAAATCTGTAAACTGCAATGCCAGACTACAGCTGTGTTCCACCTTCTGTCTGCACCTGGCTTTCACCAAAATATCATTCAAATACAACTTGCACTTTCTACTACCTAAAAAAAAAAGCTACCAACAGAATTAGTACTCTGGTGAAAACCCTGGGTGCAGATACCAGGCCAATTGGAAGACTTGAATTAATAATGACTGCCACTGTAGTTGATCCTTGTATTTTCTGGAGCTCCAATGCATAGGAACATGCAAATATGCTCTTCTCAGATCTACCAAGAATAAGAAATCATTTAGGACCAAATTCTCTAGAATGGTTTGTAATGTCTCCATCTTCACAACCATTCAGGTATTTAAAGTCCAAGACAGGTCTGTGCCCCCAATGTTTTGGGACCATAAAGAAAATGGAGTAGTCCTTTGAATTTCTGACAGGACAGAAATTCCTGTCTTTTCCTCCCACCAAAACTTTTTCTAAAGCTTTTTCCCAAAATAACAACTTTTCCTTGAAGGGATTTTCCACCAAAATGGCTCTTGACTTTTGACCAGTCTCTCAATCTCTTACAACCATAGACTCTGTAATGGAACGTGCTACAAATGCTAGCATCATATCTTGCATTAGCCACATACTTAAATACCTTAACTTGTGTAACACTCTGAATTGTTCGAGTAGTTACATCTTCCCAACCCAGGATTTCTTGAACCCACAAAATACTAGCCCTGGTC
This sequence comes from Phrynosoma platyrhinos, assembly GCA_020142125.1. Classification (NCBI taxonomy): domain Eukaryota; kingdom Metazoa; phylum Chordata; class Lepidosauria; order Squamata; family Phrynosomatidae; genus Phrynosoma; species Phrynosoma platyrhinos. The sequence goes on from CM034701.1 coordinate 334,800,899, forward strand.
AACAGGGAAACTGTAATTGATACTATAGGGGCTGAAGCCTCATAAGACCTTCTATGGCTGAATCTATTCTTTTTTCATCTACATCTTTAAGAATGTGTCACCTTCCTGAGAAACAATAGCATTCAATATTAAAACTGATATATAACAATGAGAGTCATTCGACCCACTGCTTTTTTCTCAAATGAATATAATTTTTTATCACTCCAGGGGTCTCTTAAAATTATGAGCTCTCTCCTATTCAGTCAATTAACTCTGTAAATATGTCTGGCATAGATATCTACATTTTTGGATTTTTAAAAATTATTGTTTTTTTATATACACTGATGCCACTTTCCTTTTTCTTTTTTATACACTCACCTTGCTCTGGAACTTCCAGGCCTAACAAGAATAATATTTTTCTAAGTAATCCTTTAAAGTTGTCCAAATCAAATAACCTACTCGTTTTGATCATCTGACGATTCTACACCATCCAAATCCAAATCTGTCTACCTCCCATATACTTAAGACTTTCTCTTCTAATATTTCATTTTTCTCTACTTATTTTTTGTTCTTAAGGGGGACATGCTTTAATTTTTCCATGCATTTTCTTGGGGAGGGGGTTGCAGACTGCCAGAAATAGTGCAAATTGAGTCCACTTTTAGGATTAGGGTTAGTGCTAGGGAATCATGGGAATTGTTTTTTTTCTGAGACACTGAGCCTTCTTTGTCAGAGAGCTCTGGTGCCACAATAAAACACAGTTCCCATGATTCCCTAGCACTAACCCTAACCCTAAAAGTGGACTCAATTTGCACTATTTCTGGCAGTCTGCAACCCCCCTTGGTTTCTCTGTAATCTTTTCCTTAGGTTGCTGAGTTTGTTCTGTTAACTGGTGCTCTTGAGAAACTTCCTGGCCATCAGACTTTTCACCTGCTCCCAACAGACCTTCTACATTCATTAAGTATGCATTGTCATCATTTCTGAAATTCACTGTTGTAAAATTAGATTGAGATATCAATTTCATTTTTAATCAAGTTAAACAAATATTGCAGTTGATATATTTTGATCATTAAAAGTATTCTGAATTCTTTTTCCCCCATTTCTGCATTAATTAATTCTTTAACGAAGCTTTTCATTGCTAAACTATAATGAGCTTGTTGCTGAACCTCATCAGTAAACTCTGCTGGCAAGGCATTAACCAAACTACAACCTTGTACCTGAGTCTGAGTCTGGGAGAACACTGTAGCCAAGTAATTCAAAAACTTTTCCTGACTCTCAGGGCCTTTGCAGACTGTCAGAAATAGTGCAAATCGAGTCCACTTTAACTGCCCTGACTCAGTGCTAGGGAATCATGGGAACTGTAGTTTATTGTGGCACCAGAGCTCTCTGACAGAGAAGGCTCAATGTCTCAGAAAAAAATACAATTTCCATGATTCCCTAGCACTGACCCAGGGCAATTAAAGTGAACTCAATTTGCACTATTTCTAGCAGTCTGCAAAGGCCCGAAGTCATGCAGCTTGAGTTTAAATAACACATTTTTCCTCTGACATTTGCTATTGCTTCAGAGCATGTGCTCTGCTTATCACTCAAAACATACACATGAAGACAGACTCCTCTGAATGGCTGGGAACTATCTTAGGGCCTCGGCAGACGGCTAACTGAGCCGTCTTCCGGGCCCGGAAGAGGAGGGGCAGCCGCATGAGCGGCGCCCCTTCCTCTTCCTGAGGTCGCCCTTGGAGTGGCCGGCCGTTCGCACGGCCGGCACTCCGGGGATGACCTCACGCCGCGGCAACCGGACGCGCCGCAGCGTTTGAGTCAGGGAAAGTGTGCCCGCTGCTTTTAGGGTGCACTTTCCCTGACATCTAAAAGGAGCGCCAATTTGGAGCTCCTTTTAGAGTCGCCGGAGGAGCGCAGCGGTGCGGAGGCTGAGCTCCGCCGGCGCTCCAACCCGCGGCGACTGGGAAGCAGTCGGCTGCTTCCCCGGTCAGTTTCTGCTCTTCCCTTCTGCCTAGAATCTTCCAATTCAATATAGTGACCAGAAGGCACAACTGGGCTTAAATCACCAGATCTCCCTTTCTTCCCCTGGGGAAATAATGTTGGTCATTTTCTTTGTATTTTTCTCTTTCTTGATTTTTTATAACTTTCTCCAAGTGCTGATGAGGTGATCTTCCCTCTGTATCACTCACTAGATGTTAGAAAAAAAATTCTTCAGGTATACTCTGACACCTGTTCAGAGATATGCCACTCAATGACCAACTGAATGGCTGAACTGTTTGTTTATAACAGGGGTAGGCAACCTTTCCCCTTTAAGGGCCGAGGGACTTCAGCTCCCAGAAGCCTCAGCCATGTTGGCCAATAGTCCCATGTTGGCCAATAGCTCCTGGGATTCTGGGAGCTGAAGTCCCTCGGCCCTTAAAGAGGAAAGGTTGCCCACCCCTAGTTTATAATATCCTGATCTGCAGCTTGCACACTTGCACACAATACTGCAGCTTCAGTATTGATCTCATCATCTAGTACCTTTTTTTTTCTCTGATAGGACACAGATAACTTCCCCATTCCTGTCTGGATCTGTTTTTTTCCCTCTTTTTCCTTTAAGTTCCCTTGCCAATTCCATGTTTATGTTTCTCTAACTATAGTCTAATTTTAATTTTAGTATTATAGAATGAGAGATTCTCAACCAGCTGGCAAGGCAGGAGAAGAAAAACTGAAGGGAAGAGAGAAGCAAGCAACAGTTTAAGCAGATTTAGAATTTTGGTCTGCCGCCTTGATGGAATTGTGTGAGGGACTATCCCTATGGTTGTGGATTGCCCCTTCAGCCCCCCTACAAAGGCACACATTATGTATTGATGAAAAATGGAATGAATGAGGGAAAACTGAAATGCTAACTTTTTAAAAATATTGAGGAATTCTTTACAATAGTGAGCATAACACACATTCAGTGTTTTCAGTATTTTCATTTATAAATTAAGCTGTTGCAATGCATACATATTCAACACCCTTCCAAACTACCAGATTATCATCGTAGTTTTAATAAAAACGGTAACAAAAGTGTATGGGGTTTTTTCATCATTATAAAATCATCCCTCTCTTTAATTACACACTACATGAGCAGCCATACAGGGAACAACAGCTTTAGGAGTATAAATGAGGATGTAAAACTCTGTGCAAAACTGCATTAATTATTTTAAGCATCTAAAAATTTCAGGAAGTTAACACCACCAAAGGCTGAGAGACAATAAAGACAAATGGTCATGTAATACAATCTCAGGTTTTGAGAGAAAGTGTAGGGACAAACATATCAAGAAAAAATTCTGGTGGCACCATGACAAATGGTGTTAAATAGCAATAAATGCCCTGGAATTCATGAGGTCATAAGAAAAAAATGATACAAAGTCTTTATAGCAGGAAGAATAGTTTTTTCAGGCCATCTCTAGCTCTTTTACACACCAGGTCCAGCTTTCCAAAAATCATTAATTATTGAGCTAAGAATATTAGATATAACAATGAGCAGTCTCTGAGGAGTGTGCTTTCTTTGCTTCCATTTATTCACCATTTTAGAAGAGTTGGATCATCGACTCCCTGGATTTTCCTACTCCAATCCATTTAACTGCAAAAACAAAAACAAAATATTTTTGGGGTAATAGTTTGAAGAAATGATCATCATATGATTCCAAGGATACCTTTGAAGTCTCCCAAAATTAGAAGCTTTCCTGTAAAACAGGACACTTTTCTTCACCTTTCATGTGATGCCCTGCTCTTTAATACTGTTGCTGTTGTGTACCTTCAAGTGAGTTCCTTATCATACTACACTGTTATAGCACTATATTCCACTTTATCTGCCATGGCAACATCCAACGGAATCCTGGGATTTGCAGTTTATGGAGGGGCATTTAGAATTCTCAGGCAGAGATTCCTTGGACCTCACTAAACTACAAACCCTAGAATTCCACAGTATGGTGACATGACATTTAAAGTAGAATATAGCACTATAGCTCTATCTCATTTTTGACTTATGGCAACTCTAAGGCAACTCTATAATGGGAATTTGTTGGCAGAATTTGTACCGATGACATGGACAAGCTTGGAAGTTTGAGGAAGACGACTTGCCCTCTCGATCCTTACCCACTGTGGCTGGCCGTATGGGGGGGGGGATGCACTGAGGCTACTCCTTAGGGATATCATCAATGCATTCCTTGGGGAAGGCTACATTCCATCTTGTTTGAAAAAAGTGGCAGTTAGGCCGCTTCTGAAAAGGCCTTCCTTGGATCCCCTGAATACGAACAATTACAGGCTGGTCTCTTTGTTACCATTTTTAAGCAAAGTGATTGAGAGGACGGTGACTCTTCAACTCCAAGCTGTCTTGGAGGAAACCAAGACCCACTTCAAACTGGCTTTAGGACAGGATTTGGAGTTGAGACTGCCGTGGTTGCCTTGGCCAACAATCTTCAACTGAGCATCGACAGGGGTAGTGTGACCCTGTTGGTGCTCTTAGACCTCTCAGCGACTTTTGATACCATAGATCACATCCTCTTGGATCGCCTGAGGGGGTTAGGAATAGGAGGCACTGCGTTGCAGTGGTTCCGTTCCTTCCTCTCAGGAAGATTCCAGAAGGTGTTGATCGGGGACAGTTGCTCCACTAAAAAAGAGCTTAACTGTGGCATCCCACAAGGTGCCATTGTGTCCCCAATATTGTTTAATATATACATGAAGCCGCTGGGAGAGATCATCCAGAGGCATGGGGCAGGGTGTTATCAGTACGCTGATGACACCCAGATATATTTCTTCATGCCTCGGCCATCGGCTATGACTTCAGATGGCGTCTCTCCTCTTAATGAATGTCTTAAGGCAGTAATGGGCTGGATGAGGAAAAACAGATTAAGACTGAATCCAGATAAAACGGAGGTACTAACACTAGTGGCCCCAAAAACTAGGAACTGGGATACAACCTCCAGTCCTGGACGGGGTCACATTCTCCACGATGCGACGGTCAGGAGTGCCTGTTATCAGCTTTGGCTGATTCACCAGCTGTGCCCTTTCCTAGAAGTAAGGTATCTTGAAACGCTGGTACATGCACTGGTGACCTATCGCTTGGATTTCTACAGTGCACTCTACATGGGGCTACCCTCGTACTTGGTCCGGAAACTCCAGTTAGTTCAGAATATGGCAGCCAGGCTGGTCTCTGGTACATCTACAAGAGACCATATTTCACCTGTCCTGAAAAGGCTGCTCTGGCTACCGATTAGTTTCCAGGCACAGTACAAGGTGTTGGTTATCACCTTTAAAGCCCTAAATGGCTTGGGTCCATCCTACCTTCAGGACCGTCTCCTTCCATATAACCCAACCCGCACACTCCGGTCCTCTGGGAGGAACCTACTTCAGCCTGTGAAAACTAGACTATGTCCTCCCAGAGGGCCTTTTTGGCAACCGCTCCCAGATGATGGAATGGCCTGCCGGACAAGATCCATCAGATTACTAATTTAAACAGCTTTTAAAAAGCTGTGAAGATGGATCTCTTCCGGCAGGCCTTTCCTGATTAGTTCCCGGCCAAGGAGTGAGTTTACTTTTTCCCCACCCGCTGCCACATCTATTGTACCTGCTTGGTACCGTGTGTATGTATGTATGTATGTATATATATATATATATATATATGTATATATATTTGTGTGTGTGTGTGTATTGTAAACAATTTATTGTTTACTGTTTTTAGTCTTTCGATGTTTAATACTATTTTAAGGGGTCAGCGGGTTGGGGGTGTACACTGTGGTATTTTATTGTTGTAAGCCGCCCTGACTGCTTCTGCAGAGGGGCAGGATAGAAATAAAATTATTATTATTATTATTATTATTATTATTATTATTATTATTATTATTATTATTATTATTATTATTCAGGAGAGAAGAACCGCTGGACTTATTCCCCTTCCCCACTGCCATTCCCTTCTCCTTTTGTGTAATGTCTTTTTAGATTGTAAGCCTGAGGGCAGGAAAATGTCTAAATAACTAATTAATCTCTGTAAAGTGCTATGTAAATTTATGGCGCTATGTAAATAAACATTAATAGATAACAACAAGCAAAACTACTAATTTTGCCAGCCTTTGTGAAATTGAATTAGATATATAATATGTGAAATATCAACATGTACCATTAATACAATCCCATCTCAAAACAGAAAATGTATTAACAGTATTTTTAACTCAAGTCTGGAGTTCTGAAATATTACATTTATCAACTGATGAAACTCACACACTTGCAAAAGAAAGGTGGAAGTACAATTCAAAAGTATTAATTTTTACTAGTGAATGGTAATATCAGGATATGGGTCCCTAAAAACGGCTTCAAAGTAAAACATTCCCCTCTTTTAGAAGTGCAATTTCTGAAGCAATTTAGAACAAAGTAAATCAATGTACAGTGGACCCTTCCCATTTGCAGGAGTTCAGTTCCAGGATCTTCCCTCACCATGAATGGCATGAAATATGGATGCTCAAGCCCCATATGGTTCAATGCTGACACCTCAATGCACTTGCATGCACATTCCCTGGATAATATGGGACATGGCAATCCGCAGTCAGTTAAATCTGCAGATCACCAGCCACTGATATGAAGGGTCCACTGTATACAGAAACAGAAATGTTACTGAGACACCTTTGGGAAGCCAAGACCTCAGATTTCTTGGTGCTCCTTTTTCATGTAGAATGAAGAACAAATAGAGGCTGCTTCTAAAAGCAGCTAACTATGCAATTTATACACTCTTATGAGGTACTACATAGATCTCAGGCCATTTTACAAATTATGATTTCATCATACATTTACAAACCCAAGACTACGACAGAGGCATATAAATACAGTCAGCAGTAATACTCTTAACAAGGTATCTCATTTGAATGACTTCTGCTTGTAGTAAGATAGGAAACATATGAATCTGTTTTTCTTACCTGGAACACCTAGCTCCATTTCTATAAATCGAACGTAGTTTTGAGCATTTACAGGCAATTCATCAAATGTCCTTGCATTTGATATATCTGTTTTCCATCCTGGGAACGTTTCATACTGAACCTCCACTTTATTTAAGACTTCCTGGTTTGCTACAGCAACAAAACACATAACTGTAATTCTACTGTTAACAGTGATAACAGACTAAATCAATAACCCAATTAAAAAAACAATGCAGCTTCAAGTCACCAATGGAATAAAAGACAACAAATTCATGAGGATAAAGCTTAACTTACAGAAACAGTTGGAAATAGCTTTCCATATTTTTAATCTTGCAAAATCCACCATACAAATAGGACAAACAAGACAGAAGTTTCGATATAAGATCCATTCCAGGAATAGACTTATTGTAATTACATACAAGGCCATCTCAGTGTTACAGTCACAGGTGAAAAAAGGAAATTCCTATTCCTATTGGGCTAATTCCTATTACTCTGTAGTTTGCAGGGTGAGTCAAGAACAAAATAAAATGGCAAACTCAAACCAATTTACTGGGAAGAAACTTTATTCTGCACAGTGGAACTTATTGAATTACCTGGGCTTCTTTCTGAATATATACATACAACTTTGTATTCTAAGACCAAATAACAACAATATCAAATATTATGCAGCTTCTATTTAAAGGAAGGGCGAGAATCATGTGCCCTTCGCTGTCTAGGATTGTAAGTCCCAATAGTAGCACTTGCCAGCATAGCAACTGATGACAAAAGGTGGGAACTACAAACATATGGAGAGTTGCTCAATTCCCACCTCTGGTTTGAAGAAAGCATACAGGACTAATGACAGGATAATTATACCACTGCACTAGTTGTACATTTAGAATATGAAAATGTACACTCATAGGTACACTCACCTGGAAAATGAGGTATGGTTTTATCATCTAGTTTGTAAGCAATACCAACTTTAATTTCTGGAAATACATCCAAAATATCCAATTTGGTAAGAGCCAATCTATTTTAAAATAAGATATTGACACTTTAGTTACATATAGACCACTATAAACTAGATTTCAAATTAAGACATAACTTTTTTAAAAGGTACAATTTTAGTTTAGGGCAAATATAGTTCTAATCATTAAAAATATATAACATTTTCCATCACTAATGATGGTATATCAGTCCATAGCTCAGTCAAATATTGTCCATTGACCATCTCTTTGAATGCAGTCAAATATTCCATGATGCGAAGAGTACCACTGTCTGAGTGGCTGTTTATTTTTACAGCTGCCTTTAAGAATGCTTGTTTTGCTTGCTGGTTTGGTTATTTGCTTTAATTTCTCCAAAAATGTTGTAATGGAGGCAACCCTTGTTGTTCCCAAGATTAAAAGCAAAAAGAACAATTTAATAATTATTCACATTTATAGAAACATTAACTAACAAGGCTGTAGGTTTTTAAAATCATAAGTTGTTCTATGTTATATTTAGGCCACTACTGACTTGAGACACTGGTTCATCTCCCCGCGCCCATACCAAAGAATCTCATAGGAAAAGAAGTAATGTACACAAATACCATGGTTGCCATTGGTGACCTGAACACATGGCAGGCTGATAAGGGAGAAAGTGATCCTTCCTTCAACTATCCTGGTCTGTTTTCAATCATGGTCTCAGATCATTTGGAATTTTTAACATATCAACAGGGCCCAGAAACAGATAAGCAACCATGGAACTGAAATAATATCAAAGTCATATGGTCCATGCAATACACAGTTAACAACCAACCCAATGCATCTGTAACCCAATGAATTTTCTAGGTGCACTAGGAAGTATCAGAACCATCAGAGCAGTGTTACTACATCACCAGTAAGATAGCCAAGGAAACCTGCTAAGGTTTGTACTATTCCACTTCCATCTTCCATTGCTCCTACTAGGCCAATCAAGACAGTTCAATATGAAAAACAATTGGAAACTAGATCTTGTCATCACTGCAATTTACTCACGCAGTAAATCCATTGATCATATGAGCATATCTAAGCAATACAAGATCCAGCCAGCCACATCTTCTCTTCCGACCTGTGGTTACACCAACTTCTTTTCCTCGTGTCTGTAGCAATTCTCCAATTTCCTAAGAGACAGAATATAATCATGTTAATACCTTACAAATAATTACAAATAGCTTTTACTGACAATAAAAATAAACAGAGCGCATTTTACATCTGCCCCCCATAGTGCACAAAGCTATCAATGAGGTTGAAGATAAAATAGAGGAGCTACCTTTATAATGCCAGGTATCAATGTGAAAATATTAGCTGAGCAGGCCATTTCCTCAACACTCCATGTTGATTCTGCTGTATAATGCCTACCTGCTACCTCACAGGAGTGTTGTAGCTCAGTTATTGTTTGTGAAGCTGTGAAATCCTTGGCAATCATAAATTGCTAGTCCTGTTAATTCAGCTTGGAATCAAAAAGGCAAACTGGTTCAGATGCATCGCCACTAGTAATAAAGATTCTGCAACTGGAACTTAGTTAACAATTCTGCTGCTGTTTCATGAGCAAGAACAGAATTCAGCTTGCTCTTCGACAGAATTATAGGCTCTGCAGAACTAAGGAATAAGCAGTAGTTAAAAACCCTGAATTGAGAAAGTTATATATCAGACAGATAAGAATGCAGTATATGTGATCTGATGCTTGGAAGAGTAAAGTTATGTGTATTGTAAACAATACCCAGAATTACAGATTTAGTTATTTGGCCCCAGTAATTCACCTTTATTTTAATCCCATACTTACATTATTTTGTTCTGTAGGAAAGGCACCAATTCCAACTCTAGTCGTGTATGCTTTCACGACTCCATATACTTCACCCACGTTCTGAGGTGGCATACCCAAACCAGTGCATACACCTCCCACAGTGCAATTTGAAGAAGTCACAAAAGGATAAGTCCCTATGAGCAATGGAGAGAATTAGAAGAGGGAGCAAAGAAATAAGTGAATTAGCAGGTTTACGAAAGGTGTGTAGGTAGTGAGTTTTGTGCTTTTACACTGAAAAGTAACTTGAGTAGCAATCATTTGGATCTTTGGAATGGTAATCATTTATACAAACATTGAATGGTAGTCATTTATATATGATTAAACTGTAAAGCATATCAGAAACTTATTCACATATTAAAATCATGGTGCTAGAGATTTATTTAATACACTTACATGGTCAGTTAAAAAAAGATAACAGTTCACTCCACCAAAAAAACCCAAAAAAACACCATTCACTTTGAACATTTAGAGCAACAAACTCTTTAAGAAAACAAAAACAAAACCCAGTATTTATACCTACCAAAATCAATGTCCAGCAGTGCTGCATTTGCACCCTCTACTAAAATTTTCTTTGGTGGGCCATGCAAAGCTTCGTACATAAAATATACACCATCCCTCACCATTGGTTTGATCCTTTCAATGTAACCCTAAAACATACAGATATATTCTACAGATTAGAATTGAAGTAATGGATCATGATCAGCAATAATTTTTAGTAGATACTGCATAATTTAAATCAGTGCTTCCCAGACTTTGGTTCAGCTCCTCAATTTGCAAACTAGGGCTTCTGAGAGATAAAGTTCAAAACATCTGGAAAACCAAGTTTTGGAATCACTGATTTAGATTAATGGTTCTAACCTTGCAATAAAGCTAGCACCATTGTCATATACACACACAACTTAGAAGTAATTTTTTAGGAGGAAAAGAAAAATGAAGATCCCTCCTGGATTAGAATAAAGACCCATCTAACAAACATCCTAGTCCCAAAAATCAAACATGCCCAGAAAGACTACATGCAAATAAGTTCAGAGATCTTAAGGGCCTTTTGGTTTACAACTCTGGGTATGGTGCTTGGGCTTGAGTTCACCACCTTCCTGGATTGCCGCACAAGCACCCCTGGTCTAGCTAGTTCCTGTTCCTTTGGTCAGTCTTGGTTGTGATATTTATATGTCTGACTCTATTGCCCATCAGTTTTCCTGCACAGCCATGAATAATAGTACATAATGGGGGGGGGGGGGGG
>CM034701.1:334811938-334824632 GCA_020142125.1 Phrynosoma platyrhinos
AAAGTTTCTATCAGGGATTTCTTCAGTAATGACAACCGTCTGTTAGCCACTATGCTACATTAGCTCTCTATAGAACTGTTGCACCAATGTGAAATATGGTTTCTGAAAGATAACTGTGGAATTCTGTTTTGAGCAGAAACACTTTTAGCATAGCATAAATATACTTCAATAACGATACCTCTTCTGTAATTGAGTGACAATGGATGCTGCGGCTTTGAGCTTATCCGCTACACAACAGTTCCTTACCCACTTTCAAATGTGAAAGAGAGGGTATTGTGTGTGTTTGCAAAAGAGCTAGCTTCCCTAAGGACCACACAACCTATGAGAAAGTGAGATCACATGTACAACCACAACACTGGATTCCAGCATAAGTATTTTGATGAAGCCGCAAGTTCCTTTAGGAACTCTCACACAAGTAACTTAGTAGTTAGTCATCAAATCAAATCATTTTATTACAGCCATTCGGCCAGTAGTAGTTAGTCATAAATTAATGTTGACTGTTTTTAAAGAAAGTTTCTTTCATTATAAAGAATATATATAGAAAAATCCCTGCATATAAACAGCTAAAACTTATAAAGTTTCACCTTGAGTCTTTTCAGTTCCCCTTCAATGTCTATCTCTAAGGCAGGGTAAATAGACTTGTACTGGTTGGCCAGCACTTTAAATCTAAAAAGTAAAAAAAAGTTAGTATTTATATTATTACACTTGCAACACTTCTTGAAAACCAATGATAAAGATTTTTGACTCAAAAGAGAGGGAAATTACAATTAACAGATCTCATTAGGATTTTTTACAACATAAAAATCAGAATCTATAAATATGTAAACTGATGTCCCTAGTAATAAATATAGTTGAAATGTAACATTACTCTAGAGAAGTTGTTACCTTTCTGAAAATTCATTGAAGTCAGAAACTAGATCACACATTCTGAGCCCACTTCGAGCTGCTTTAGAAGAATACACTGGACCAATTCCCTTTTTTGTAGTTCCCAAGCTTTAAAACACAAAAATAAAAAACACACACACACTACACAATCTGGTGACTCTCAAAAGACGACTAATTTGTTTATATTATTTTTTTTAAAGTATATGATTTTTGTTGTTGCCAGTTGCCATCTATTGGGTCAGACTTGCATACAGGTGAGCACCTGCAGCAGATACAGAAGCAAACAAATGGTGTAGAAGATGGACAACTATCTCCAGGATTATTTGCAACACTAATACACATATACTTAAAAATACAAATTGGCTACAGGCTACACACAAATTAATCTTCTAACCTTACACATGATGAACATATAAAAACACATATTTATAATACCACATTGCATGTGTATCTATTTTTCATGTACTTCTACAAAAAACTTTCAAAGGAAGCTAAAGGCTCCTATTACAAAGAGCCTTAATAGCAAGAATGTTAGTGTGTTATAAAAGTACTAAGTGTGGGTAGCATTTTAAAAAGCACCAGAAGTAGTAACATATAGGGGATATCATAACACAGGAGTTGCCGAGATAAAAGATTATTAAAATGATAGTGATACTATTACTCTGTGGTCAGAACAGTTTGTGCTTTCAGATTATTTATTTGCAGTTAGAAGCCTGGAATTTTCTGTTATACTTCCTGGATGATATTCTCTTCCTTTCCCTATCAGCGCAATCAAAGTATACAGCATAAAGGAAATGGCTGCCTACCTCTGTCAAAATTCTCAACAGTCAACAGCTTAGATGTTTGCATCTATGTTAAAACCTTACAATATTGAGACAATATATACATGAGAAAAGGTTTCTTGAACCTTTCATTTCCATTTGTTCATAGTCTTAGTACTCAGTTGTCTGGCCCAAAGATGACCAGCTCCTTTGTCACAGCACAAAAGATAAATCCAGACAGTGGTCTGTAATACCTCCATTTGTTCAAATATGGTACTATAGCAAATGAGGCAATGGCATCAAGAGAGGCAAGGTAGGCAAAAATGAGTGCAATTGTAAGAATGAAGAAATCACAGGACAAAAAGTAGTATGCAGGGGATTCTAGAATAATCTGTTAGCTTACAGTTGTAAACCGCTTAGAGCAGGGGTAGGCAACCTGTCCTCTTTAAGGGCCGAGGGACTTCAGCTCCCAGAATCCCAAGAGCTATTGGTCAATATGGGACTATTGGCCAACATGGCTGAGGCTTCTGGGAGCTGAAGTCCCTTGGCCCTTAAAGGGGAAAGGTTGCCTACCCCTGGCTTAGAGACTGCTTGGTGAGGTATTAAGCGGCATATAAATGAAACTGCTATTGCTATTGCTAGTATGATATAATCAAATGAGGCAGAGGATTAATAAAATTATTTAACTAATCAAACCATTTTTAACTGTTTCTATTCTATCACATACTGTAATGGTAGCCACAAATCCCATAATTTATTGAAGAGATGTAATATTCTGGAAGGTATGAAGTGTTAACAGCTCAACCTGTCTTTTCACATCGTCATCACTATAACAAGTTCTAACAAGGACCATGCTAAGGACCAATATATTTGGGGTCTATTTCCTACAGTCTTCCTGTAGCATTAAATGGCAAGTATAGAATTTATGGAGGAGAATGCAAAAATCAAGTTTGTTCTATTTTATAAGAATATACGATCAGTAGTCTGATGTTCGTTTGTCCTTAATTCCACTATCTTGGCAAAAGACACTCTTCAAAGTTTTATCCTTGCCTCTTTAAAAGTGGACAACCATTTAAAATTTAAAATTTTAAAAATAAGCTATCATTTCAGCTATTCAACAGTCTGCTTAATGCTACATGAAAAATGAAGCAATCTGCATCTTAATGTTGTACTGCTGTAGGAAGAAACCATGAGAAAAAGCTCATCTCCGCTAATTTTACCACTGTTATCATCAGGAAGGACAGAAGTGCAGTAACAGATAATTAAAGAATCCTATTCTACCTTTTCGTAGAACAGAATTTTAAGATCCTGCTTAGAATTATTTCCTTTTCATTACCACAAATCTAATTATGATTATGCCATGAAGCTGCAATGAATGATAACTGATGAAACCTAGAAATAACTTCTCAACTTAGCATTGAATCGAGAGGTCTTTCATCTATTCAGTACAAACAATATAATTTTATCATATTAGTCCTAGGTAGGAACCTGGAAAGCCCGCACCTAATATTAGCTATTGCTGCTACTTCTGATCAAGTATTCATTATAAATTTGATAACACAATTAGGGCCTCTGCAGACTGCTACAAATAGTGCAAACTGAGTCCACTTTAACTGCCCTGGTTCAGTACTAGAGAATCATGGGAATTGTATTTTTTTTTCTGAGACATTGAGCCTTCTCTGTCAGAGAGCTCTGGTGCCACAATAAACTACAGTTCCCATGATTCCCTAACACTGAGCCAGGGCAGTTAAAGTGGACTCAATTTGCACTATTTCCGGCAGTCTGCAAAGGCCCTTAGATGTATTATGTGACAACTCAAAGTAGAAAATCTCTGGGAGAGAACCTCAATCTGTTGTACTTCAACAGGCTGTACTTCAACAGGCTGTAATATAATCTAATGGGCTCATGTATATTTTTTGCTCAAGAACAATATTTGCATCACTGATAAACATTTTTAGATTCATGTTATAGTTTAGGAACAAAAACAATGGATTTACTCATTTGCCAGATATACTACTGGCTTACAGTATATACTGTGCCTGCAAAACTGCTGCAGAAACACAGAAGTTGGGTGTATGCCAATGTTACAACTAGACTGAAAATAAGCAAACTACTTTTGCATTCTTTGAACTGCCTATCTTAAAAGTATATACAAATATGTGGAAATTTTAAACATTCAACACTTCCTGCAGAAACCCTCACCTCATACAGAAATAAACTTACTACAAAGTACGCTTAACAGAACACTCCACTGAAAGTTTCTTAAAAGCTTTTGGAAAGGAAGTGGCAGAAAGACTCTTGATGTCACTTTAAATTTCTTCCATTAGTTAGCAATAAATATATTTAATACAATACAACATACTTCTTTCCTGCTTGTTCTTGCCTTTGCTGTTCTTGGATGCCATCAGCAGCTTGATGGAAGTCAAATACTAAGGAATTTCAAGGGTACAAAATGAAGTCTGTTGTACACATATAACTGTATTAAGTATCAAGCTACAATAAATTAATATTCTGATTAACCTTTGCCAAAGTACTACATGTTTTGAATACAATCTTTTTAATAGTTGTACAAGCATCAGGTCAGAAACACCTAGAAAAAATACAGCTGTTCGGTAAACATGTACTTTGATTAGTAAGGGCATAAAAACAAAGGGAAATGTACTATGGTATGCTACAAATCAGGTGATTGTTATTATATATACAAAAGTGGATCATCTTCACTAAGATTATATTTTACACATCAATCTATAGTTCAAAAGGAAAAATTATCTCCCCTCCCTAAGAGTATGACTTCAGTTTTGACAGCCAGTTCAAGCCAACATTTGATACCAGAAACTTAGTTTTAGAAATAAATTTGTAATGAGTGTGTGTATTACGGGTTTCTGTTCAGGGGAAAATGGTTTGATAAGTACATTAATAAACACACTTACTATTTTATGAAATATTGAAATGCTCAGGAGTGAGAAGTGGTAGATGGAGATCTAATGGCCTCTGGGGAATTGACAAACATTTATACTCATCAAATGAATTATATAGGAAGAACTCATATTTTCCCAAAGAAATACAATTTGGGAGTCACAGAAATTTCCCTGCATTCCTTCCATGCAGCCCTTTGACTATGGCCTATATTATTGTCTGGTCTTTACAAATGATAAACAATGCTGTAAGTTTTACATATATATATTACTTACCAATATGAGCTCTATCAGATATAATTAATCTTTTTTCCCAGCCTTCTAATCCTTAAAAAAATGAAAGCAAATATATCATCAGCTTCTAAATAACTAATGGTGTATTCTGATGAATATTTACTCAATAGTTTGATGACAATTGCTCCCAAATAAACTCAAACAAAACTGCCACCTCATTTGATCTGCTGAAAGGTGCTGAGAAACACACCATAAAATTGATTTAAGGGAAAGCAACCAGATTCCCAAATCCTGTAAGACAGTCCAGAAACTCAATCAGAAATCAGCTAAAGGCAACAAATGCTCCAAAGTGTTCCTATAATGCAGCTGCTGCGGTAGATGAAATGGAACTGAGGTTTAGGCAGGAAGCCCACTAGTCAGGTGCACTACCACCAAATGTTTACATAATAACTCTATAAGGTTTCAAATGATGTGTTGTGCAGATGCAAATAACCCATTTGTGTGAGTCATGGAGACTATGGAGATTATCACATTCACAAATAACGTGAATGCTCCCCAATGGGATACAGTCACGTTTCGGGTTGCTATGAAGAATTATTGCATGTAATTTGCAGCCGCTGCCATCGGGCAGCTGATCCTGGCTGCATCCCAGGTCCCGGCAGTGCTTCAGAGGCCACTTTTCCAAGATGGGAACTTGCCATTTTGGAAAAGCAGCCTTTGAAGCGCTGCTGGGACCCAGGATGTAGTTGTACAGCAGAAGCAGTGGCAAATTACATGCGATAATTCCCAGTAGAAACCCGAAACATGATTATATCCCATCGGGGAGCAGTCGCATTATTTGTCAATGTGATATTCACCTATGAAGAACTTGTAATAATAATTCTAGAGGTTGCACAACTTCTCATACAGCAACCTTCTATGAGGCTCTAAATCTATTCTACAGGTTTTTTCTATAACACTCAGAAGCAGATTCAATGTGTGTATGCATGCGCAGGAGGGAGAAGCAAATCTGTTCAATCAGTGATGTCCATACACAGATGGATAGACAGAGCTGGTGAAAGCCTGAGACATTTAGTACTAATGTTTCCATTAATTAACTGTTTCAGCAAGTTGTGGGTGTTTTTGTGTATGAAAGATGTTATTTAGAGAAGCTGGACACAAATGAGACATTTTAAGCCACTGAAAGACAGATTTTTAGTTGCACAGTATAGTTGCTCCTCCGTTCTCGCGGACTTGAGGTCCACGGTTCTGAACATTCACGGAGGGGCGACTTCCGTTAAAATCAATGGAGCATGCCCCCATGGGACCGCGCCCCATTCAAGCTTATGGGGCTTGAATATTGGCAAGTCTCCATTTTCACAGGAGGGAAGGTGAACGGATCCCCTGTGAAAAGAGAGGGCTGACCATAATTGAATTTTGGAGAATTACACTCGCATTTTAGAGAACCACAGTTATAGATACATTTAAGACTCCTTACAATGAACATTTATATTCCTCAAATGAATTATATAGGAAGAACTCATATTTTCCCAAAGTAATACAATTTGGGAGTCACAGAAATTTCCCTATGTACATGCATTCCTTTCTGAGGGAAAATGGCCTATGATAATTGAAATTACTGTATTAATTGGATACCATACAGCGATTGAATAGGAATAGCACACCAGCAAATAAGTTATTCTATACACCAGTTTAAGCATTTGGCTCTATTCTCACCTTTTCCTTTTTTAACATTCTTCTCTGCTTCTTCAAACAATCCTGGCAAGTGAATTACCACACCATTTCCTGGAGAAAACCAAAAAAGAGTCAATTCAAGGAGGCATATCACAAATCGCTCCTGAAGTCTGGGGATAATAAACCCTAAAAATGTGCAGTAACAATTTAAAGTAACAGGATTCTCCAGGATAAGAGAAGAATGCTAATACTGTTGTTTTTATTGGGTGCTTTCAACTCAATTCCTAACAACTGTAACCCTACCATAATGTATTCTTGGCAAGATTTATTCAGAGGAGGTTTGCCGTTGCCTTCCTCTAAGGCTAAGGGAGTATGAGTTGTCCACAGTCACCCAGTGGGTTGCCATGACTAAGCCGAGATTTAAAACTTGGTCTCCTATAGTCCTATTCCAGGAATCAAACCACTACATTATACTCAGTTTCACTAATATATTAAACACTTCATATTGTTTACCAGTTCATAGCTAAAATCCAATTGTAGCTTTGTACTCATAGAAATTGCTTCTACCTAAGCAATGGCATATTTTTTGCCAATCCTTCTTACACACCAACCCTGCATTGCTTGCGAAGACTGGAATATGCTCTGGGATAGTATGGGATATAGTATGGAGGACTCCAGTGGATGAGAAGACTGGCCAAAATTAGATCTTTGCCTATCAGAAGCAAAACTGCTTTTCAATAACACAAAGCAACAACTGGCTACAACCCAACTATAGTGCATTATATCCTAAACCAGTGGCTATCAGGTTATCTGATGTGAAAGACTGGCAATTAATTTTTTTTAAGTATGTCAACTACTGGCATCCTCTGTGTCCTTTGGCTGCAACTGTTTCATTATTTCCTGGAAACTGGCCAGTAAACAGCAGCCAATGACTCACAGACCAGCACTGGTCAAGAGATCACCACTTTTAGTAGCCCTGTCCTAAATAACATAACAGGTGTAGCTGTTACACAATTTTTCAACAATGATATGAGTGTCAAGAAGCATTCATAAGCTACTCTTGCCTATTTTTCCAGTTCAGAACTAATGGATATAGAGGCACAGGGGATGGGGGGGCACTTACCAATAAATGCCACAACCTTCGGATTGATGATACCACTTGGTAAGAGATGAAAGTCGTATTCCACAGAATCCACTACAACAGTATGTCCAGCATTGTTACCTCCCTGCAGGTTAGACAAAATTTATTGTTTTCTACTGTTTCTGAAAATAGGTACAAAGAATAATTATTATTATTATTATGATTTTTAACATATGTAATTAACACCTTCATTTTCATAGCTAAGGAGAAAGCAATATATGTAATTAACACCTCCATTTTCATAGCTAACGAGAAAGCAAAAACAAGATATTCTTGGCAGTATGAGATACCCTAAAGCAGGGGTAGGCAACCTTTTTGAGCCAGGGGCAGGGTTGCTGTTCCTCAGACAATTAGGGGGCCGAAGCACCAAAAATAAATGAATGAATAAATAAAAATAAAAATAAATTAAAAAAAAATAAAAAATGCATGCACACTCTCTCAGCCCCAGAAAAGCCATGGCAAAACCCCTGCGGAGATTTTGCCTAATAACAACAATAATCAATATTATCATGGCGGACGACGGCAAGACCGGCCTGGGGTTGGTCCAAAGGCCTCGGGGGGCCACAACCGGCCTCTGGGCCTTAGGTTGCCTACCCCTGCCCTAAAGGCACCAGATCCTATCTGGTCTTAGAAGCTAAACAAGGTCAAGGTTTAGTACCTGGATGGAGACTGGGAAATAGCAAAGCCATCTCTGGGTCTTCCTTGCCTAAGAAAATTCTATGGAATTCATGGGGTCATCATAACTCGATAGGCAACATGAAGGCACATAGACACAAACATGAATAATCAATCCCTTTATGAAATGTTGTTGAGTATATTAACAACAATTCTTAAGCCAGTCAACTTATTTCTACTTTTCCCTTTCATTTGCAATCAAATTTACAAGGCAAAAATTATTTCCTGAAATGAACACAATGCTTACTATATACAGGGCTGTGTTTTTTTTACTAATAAAAGACTTCTTACCTGTAAAACATTCACATTCTCATGACTTAAAAGACATTAAATTACAAATATTCAAACATCGTTTCAGAACCAATATGCAAATCCTACACTACTTCTCATATAGTATGCCACAAGCAAAAGTATCTATTTAACAGAATCATTATTCTGTTATCTGATAAAATCGTTTGACACCTGACCACTGGAACACTTGAATTGATGTTGTCCAGATACACAGGGGAGTGGATTATGAAAGGCCCACAGAATTAAAGCAATTTAAATACAGTATTCATCACCCACAGTGAATGTCCATGTTTGAGAAATATTATTTTCCTAACCTGAGCGTATTTATTAAATGAATTACAGTTCGTAATGTTGTATGTTAGGTTACTGAATAGGTAAAGTTGTCAAAAACATGACCGTTCTAAGAAACAACGGACTAAAAAAACCCTAACCACTCATGGAAAATAACAGGACAATTCTATACATGTTTCCTCAGTAATAAACTCCCACTATGTTTAATGGAATACACTCTTGAGGTAAGACTAACACAGGATGGTAAACATGCAATACAGACTAAACCATGTCTTTAGCAAAGTGGCTCAGAAGTCAGTTCACTGAGTTCAGTCGAATTTACTGCCTAGTAACCTGCATTTAGGATTGCAGCCCATTATCCTATTAACAATGCATGCTTGGTTTTTTAATTGTCAATTTAATTGTCCTGTGCAACAAGCATACATGATGTTCAAATAATATGAACAGTGAATAAAATACACAAATCAAACTTCCAGTTATATGAACATACTTGGCATATTTTTTCTGACATGATTTACCTTGCAATAGTCCATAGTGCCAATATTTATAAAGATAGCGTGCCATCTCAGGCAAGTGCTAAAACCACAAGAGATTCAGAACGAATCCTGCATAGGGCAGTGCTTTATTCCAGTGCCCTAAAAATGCATTAGTTTTACATACCTTATCTCTTTGATTTACTAAAGGACAAGATTTACTTTCAGTAAACAATCTGAAAGTTCTATTGTTTTTTTTTTTTTACTTAAAATCTTTTACCAATGCTTAACCACCTATGTTCTGCTTATACTTGGATTAAAGGGTACTCATCTCCTCTGTCATACAACCAGCCAGCCAAAATAGTTGACATGAGCAACTGCTGAAGAGATCCATTTAGTATCTGGAATTCTGGTGGAGAGAGTGCTAGGGTAATGTTGGTCCATATTTCTAAGAAGGCCCTGCCTCACTTTCTGCATTATAGAAAGAACCAGTCAGGAGGCCCACGTGATCCAGTAGACGATCTCCAATGTACCTTATGACTCCAATACTTTGCTAGGATCAACTTCCTTCTGTTTCGTAGAAACCATTCTTACCCGTTTAAAATTTTGATCTAACTATGCTGTTCTGTACTGAAGCTTACTGTATTTGTTCTGTACTGAAGCTGACTATATTTAGCACCATGGCACTCACCTGCCTTTTCTTTAAATCTCATTCCCATTTGCTGTTTCCTGCACTTCTCCTGGTCCCCCTGGATCTGTTACTTCCTCAATCAAACAGGAGCTATTCTCTCTTACACATCCTTAATCTACTCACCAGCTCACATATAAGTGCTCATGGCCTTTTGGCAGAAAAGATAGCTAAAACATAACACTTTCCCTGTGTTTTCACTTATGCCAGAGTTTTGAACAGGGATGGACGACTTGTTGCCCTATCGGTATTGCTTGGCAATGGTACCCAGGACTGCTTACCACTGGCTATCCTGTCTAGGTCTGAGAAAAACTGCAGCAAAATCCCCCAAAAAAATCCAGAACGAACACACAGTGTTCAACCTCTGGATAGAGTTAGAAAGAAGTAAGAGTATTATTTCACCATTGCATCCCTTCCCCATATTCTATATCAAATGAGAGAAATCTCTGCCCCAGTGTGTGCCACAGAACATAACAAAAATAAGGGCTTTAAGCACCAATAAAGTAATTAATTTCCTACACAAGCAAAATTCTGCTTAAAATTCTGCAACACAACCTACTGTCAAATATTAACGGAGAAACCCCAGAGCTGCAAGCAGAGTTCAAGAAAGGTGGAGGGACATATGCAAACATATGATGACTAAAGGATTGCTTCAAGTAATTCCAAAAGAAAATCAGCATATGCTTTATAGATTATAGCAAAGCCTTTGCTTGCATCAATCACGAAAAGCTATGGAACATTCTTAAAGATATGGAAGTCCCACTATATTTGATAGTACTGATGAGAAATCTGTACTCAGGACATGATGCTACTGTTAGAACAGAATACAGAGAAACAGAATTGATCCCAATTGGCAAGAGGATCAGGCAAGGCTTCATTTTATCATCTTACTTGTTCAACCTATATGTAGAAAACATCATATGAAAAGCAAGTATAGAGGGAGGAGTGAAGATAGGACGATGAAACATCAACAATCAAAGATACATGGCTGACACCATACTACTAGTAGAAAGCATCAAAGACTTGGAACAATGGCTAAGGAAGGTCAAAGAAAAAAGTGCAAAGACAGGCTGCTGCTGAACATAAAGAAAACAAAAATAATGACCATGGAGGATTTAAATAAATTCAACCTAAACAATGAGGAAAGACTGAAGCCAATAAATAATAAGTCTAAGAATGGGAAGGGTAGCCATGAAAGAACTAGACAAGATCCTAAAGTGTAAAGATATACAACTGAGCACTAAAGATAGAATCATCTATTCTAAGCCATGGTATTCCCAATCACTATATATGGATGTAAGAGCTGAACAGTTTTAAAAAATCGAATAAAAAGAAAATCAACATATTTCAGATGTGGTGCTGGAGAAGGGTGCTGAGGATACCGTGGAAAGCCAAAAAGTCAAACAAATGGGTCCTTGAACACATCAAGCCTAAAATCTCCCAGGAAACCAAGATGATCAAACTGAAGCTACCATACTTTGGACACATAAAGAGCATGTCTCATTAGAAAAGACTAAGGGCCTTTGCGGCATCCTCAAGGCAGGGGTGGGGAGAATAGACCCACCCATAGACAATGTAATGGCTTCTGCAAAACTCACAGGAAAAGACTCCAAGGTCAACACAACAGGACTGGGCAAGTTCAATAGCTTCCAGAGCCACATAACTTTTCATGGTACTTGAGCATTAAATGGAGATGATGGAAGAAGGAAAACTGAGATCGAAATGACTGTCTAGCCAACAATTCAATTTTTGACCATTATCTCTGATAAAAATAGAAATAAAAAATGTATTAGTTTTAGTTGCTTAGGAACAAATATCACCTTGTGCGTGGTATTTGAGACTGAGGCAGGTATCCAATCCTAATACTCATTTAACAACTGAACACACTCATAGACACTAAGGGCCTTTACAGACTACCAGAAATAATGCAGCTTGAGACCACTTTAACTGCCCTGGCTCAGTGCTAGAGAATCATGGGAGTTGTATTTTTTTCTGAGACATTGAGCCTTCTCTGTCAGAGAGCTCTGGTGCCACAATAAACTACAATTCCCATGATTTCCTAACACTGAGCCAGGGCAGTTAAAGTGGACTCAATTTGCACTATTTCTGGCAGTCTGCAAAGGCCCTAAGTCTCCAGCGTGGTTTCATGCTGGGCAATCAGAATGCTAAAATGTCTCAATTTGCACTCAAATTGCACTATTTCTAGCAGCCTGTAAAGGCCCTAAGTCAACACCCATATTCTGTTTGCTAAATGGGAATAAACATGATGAATGGTACCATTTACTGAGTTAATGTAGGAAGGTGGTTTGTATGCTAGGTATATTAGCAATACTACATCATAAAAGCAATGGCAAAAGTAAATAATGTCTCTCCACAGTAACTTTCCTCTGAGACTGGAAAAAGTGTCAGTTTTCAAAAACAGTCTAGTGGATCAGCTGTCTCTAAGCATGCCCTGAATCCTTATACCGGGAGGAAGGTGGGACAAGGACAGGTTGCTTATCTGTAACAGTATTTCTTCGAGTGGTCATCTGCGAATTCACATAAATGGATTGTTTCTGCGCCTGCGCAGAGCCGTTCGGAACCTTCTTAGAGCTGTTAGAAGCGTTTTGGCAGTAACTCTGCCCACTCTCCAACTGCCTTATTGGCTGGTTTCCCGCCTAAACCCT
>CM034701.1:334852066-334862566 GCA_020142125.1 Phrynosoma platyrhinos
TGGGAAGCTTTTTTGGGGTTCAAAAGTCGTCTTATACGCCGGAAAATATGGTAAGTGTAACTGCCATGACTTAATGCTATGGAACTCTGTGGATTATTTATTTATTTATTTATTTCATTTGTATACTGCCTTTCTCCCATAAGGGCCCCAAGGCAGTTTATAGGTAAAAAAGCATTTCAAAAAACAGTACAATAAAAACATAGACTGTTTAAAATAATCTAAAAATAGTATTAAATCACATAAAAATAAACAAAAGCTAAAAGGCATGACCAACATACACACCCCACACAAAAGCCACCCTAGCATGTGGCTTGATTATATGCATGATTATATATTAAAATGCCTGCTTAAATAAAAATGTCTTAGCTTGCTGACAAAAAAGCAAGCAGAGAGGGGGGCAGTCTAGCCTCCCATGGGAGTGAATACCAGAGGGTCAGAGCAGCCATCAAGCAGACTCTTTGCCATATTCTCACCAAGCAAGCCTGCGATGGTGGTAGCACTGAGAGAAAACCTCCTCTTGAAGATCTTAGGGCTCTGTCAGGTTCATATGGAGACATAAGGCCTCTCAAATAGTCTGGACTTAAGCTGTGTAGGGCTTTATCGGTCATGACCAGAACTTGGAATTGTGCCCAGAAATGAATTGGTATTGAAGTTGTTTTAACAAGAGAGTTATATGCTCCCTATAACTGGCCTTGGTCAGCATTTTGGCTGCAGCATTCTGGACCCACTGAAGTTTCCAGACAGTTTCTGAAGGGAGCCCCACGTAGAGCCTGTTACAGTAGTCCAGGCGGGATGTAACCAATGCATGTGTTGCCATAGCCAGATCTGGTGTCTCAAGGAATGGCGCACAAAATTTAGTTGTGCAGATACATTCCTGGCCACTACTTAGATCTGGGCATCTTAAGCTCAGAGTGGAGTCCAGGAACACATCCAAGCTGCAAGCCTGATCTGCGATTTCAGGAGGAGTGTAAACCCATCCAGCAAAGGCAAAATCCCTATTCCCTGATCTGCCTTATGACTGACCAGGAGCACCTCTGTCTTGTCTGGATTAAGCTTCAATTTGTTTGCCTTCATCCAGTCTATTACTGACAACAGACACTGGTTTAGTATAGAGACAGCTTCCTTTGAGTCAGATGGAAAGGAGAAATAGAGTTAGCTGTCACTGGCATACTGGTGACACTGCAGCCCAAAGATTTGGATGACCTCTCCCAGTGGTTTCATGTAGATGTTAAATAACATGGACAAAATAGAATCCTGAGGGACTCCACAGGCCAATGGCCAGGGGGGTCCAACAGGAGTTCCCCCAACACCACCTTCTGAGTTTGCCCTTCCTAGAAAGACTAAAACCACAGCATGACAGTGCCCCCAAGTCCCATCTCAGATAGGTGGCCCAGAAGAATACTCTGTCAAAATTGACTCAAAAAACCTTAGCCAACTTATCCACAGGTCAATGTAAGTATTGTATCTTAACTCTTATTACAAAACAAGAACTATCCCCTGGTGAAAGGCAAGAATGTAATCTGTCCTAGAAGCACTGACCTTCCTCTACTGTCTTATCCATTCAGACTTTAGTGTGATCACAAACAGTTTATTAGAACAATGTTCTTTTAAACAGTGGTAAAAATATTTTGTATGGCTGAGATTGCAGACATTGCTAAGTCACAGCACTTGACATGATACAAAGGCTTGCAATAGAGACTGCATCATGTTAAGTGGCAACAGATGATGACCATTAAGCAACTCTCTCTATAACTGCACTGAGACTCAGTGCATGTGTGGATTGATGATAGTTGGTTGTTGATGGTTGGATTGATGGTGAATGTTGAGTCATGAGGAGAGTTTGTACATATTTGTAAATATTTCTATTGCAACTTATGACAACCTCCAAAGACTTGGAATATATCAATAAGTGTCTGTGAATTTATTCAAGTAATCAGTGCATTGCCAATACCTAAACTGAACTGGTGCTTCTGTACTCTGCTACTGTTAGCTACTTCTGAGAGTGTTTACCTCAGACAGTGCTGTAAGTTGGCATCTCTGGTGGGCCAAAAGTTTTTGTTTTTGTTACTGCACATCAAGCAGGACAAAATGACTGCTGGAATTTTGCAAGTTCTTTGGAATTGTTTTCCTTTGCCTCATCTTTTAGATTCTTTGTTGTATGCCTCTAGCTTTTACCCTTTATTTATCCACAGGTCATAACAAAATCCATAATTTTGGCCCCAAAACCTGCCCTCGACTTATACATGAGGTTGACTTATAGTTGAGTATATATGGTAATTATTGTGTGGACTTGAGGTCTAGGACTGATACTGCCTTTGGGAGAGCTATACTGTAATCCCGTTTGCCTTGAATGTTCTTTTGCACTTTGAATTTTGTACTGTGTTTTCATGTTTCAGGAAACTTTTATTCCTTGAAACCATTTTGATACTGTTGCTTGGTATAGGTGGGAGACATGATGCCCATGTTTCATGTTTAATCTTTTTGCATATCACTTAATGTTCAGTAAAGTTTTTACTTGTTTGCAACAGCACTCCTACCACCTTCTTGTGTGTAGCTTGCTAGTCTCCCATTTGTGTGAGGCACAGAGAAGAAAGATAGGTTGCATACCTGTTACTGTACTTCCTCGAGTGGTTATTTGTGCACTCACACAACCCTGCTCATGCTCCCCTTGTTGTGTCTTGCTAGTCCCTATGGATGATCGCATCAGCATTAATGGAAATGGCTGTTTTGACAGGAAGCCCTTATATAGGCTTGCTGGAGGTAGGCAGAACTACCAGCAAAATGCTTCTATTAGATTCTAGGAGGTTCTGAATGGTACTCTGCACAAACACAGATGAATGCACAGATGACCACTTGAAGAATTGCAGTTATGGGTATGCAATCTGTCCTTCAATTTCCTACCAGTGGCACAATGTATTTTTCCTTAACTTTAAACCCCAACCTAGTGAGTGATGCATTTGTTAACTGAAACACTTTTAAGTTAATTTGCAAAAGGTTTTGCACTTATTTATTCTATGTACACTTATCTCTGAGTAAATCACATTGAACTTAATGTGATTTACTTGTAAATAGATAAGTGTAAGTTTACATTATTAGAATTGTAATTTACCATTTTTACATAACTTATGTCTTTATATAAATAAATTACTTTGTAGTTACATTTCCTCCTTTTTTGGGGGGGGGGTCTAGATATATTTGGAATTTGAAGGAACCACATTTGTGGAATGGGATGTTCCTCCATTATGTAGTCTCGCTGACAAAACGTAAGTATTGTCTATTAGGTAAAAATACATACATAAAAGAGTTAGGGTAAAAAGAGAAACATATCAATCATATCAATGTTCAGCACTTTTTCAAAATGCAGTAAAACATTATAATTAAATATAGTTTACTTGTTTGGGCAACTAATAGTGTGTGGCTAGAGAAGCATGATAGTTATTTCTGCCTGGAGCAGAGACTATCTTCTACTTCTTTTTGCATATCTTTCTCCACCATATAATATTTACAGACACCATACTATGACAGCGGCTGTTTCCTTCTAAAACGTCCCCACTGCAGCCTCCTATGCACCCCAAAAACCAGCTTTGGGAGATGAGGAATCCTACGAATCCTGTTTGGAGGCAATGGCAAAGGCTGCAGGGTGTGTGTGTTTCAGCACCAGCATAATGCTGCATCTAGACCTGCATATCTTGTATATATTGGTGGAGATGGGGGGGGGGCTTAGAAATAATGGTTGCAAGATGTGAAATTGTGAAATAGGATTTCACGATTTACTGACATTCACTGAAAATATTGAATAGTTTGGAGGAGCCCTCAGAGTGTAGCTGTTGTGAAAAAGGCAAATTCTATCTTGAGGATTAGTAGGAAAGGTATCTAAAATTAAACTACCAATATCATAATATATTCATACTAGTCTGTGGTGCAATTTATGGTCACTGGCTGTACTTCAGAAAATATATTTTAGAACTTGTACATGTGTAGAAAAGTGCAATCAAGATAACAAGGAGCTGGAGAAGCTACCTGTCAGAGAAAGTAGTAATGCTTGGGGTTCATTAGTTTAGAAAAAAGGTGAATAAGGATAGGCATATAAATAGTATTCAAAGTCATATAGCTTCTGATTCTAGAATAGTATATAACCCACATCATGACTAAGAGGCTATGAAGATGGGCAGGAAAAGGTGACCTGAAGTTGCCTTTTCCCTAAGCTGCAGCAACCACACTGCCTGCCCCAAGGTTGCCCTGAATGGGACGGAGCAACCACGCTGGGGGGAGTCAATACAGCTTTTCCGAGACTGTATTGAAGTCCCAGCAACTGCACTGCCAGCCCCAAGGATGCCGCAAAGGGAGACGGAGCAACTGCATGGGCCAGCAGCAGCTGATTTAATTTTTTTTGTTCTCAAATGCATGCACCCACGTGCAGGAACATCTCTCCACACCTGCACAGGATCTGTCATAGGCTAGTATACAGTCTGTCACTCTCTGTGTACAAAGGTGACTGAAGTTTGGCATCCTTGTGCACCTGCACAGGACCTGTTAAGGGGTGGTATACAGTCTGTACAAAGGTGACTTAAGTTCGGCATCCCTGTGCACCTGCACAGGATCTGTCATACACCTACATATCATACAAGGATTTGCTGACCTCCGCTTCCCCCCAAGGAGTGGGTGCAGTAGACAGGTGCTACTTGGGGTGCCATTCTTGGGGTGAAGGAATAGGTTTGTCAACTGAAAAGACACTCCATCGTCCTCCACAAAACATGTCTCACACAGATCAGGGGGGAGGGGAGAAGTACATGCAAGGGAGGTTTGAGTGGACAGACTTGATACATGCAGCTGGTGGTCATGCAAAGGGCATGGTCAACAGGACACATGGACAAAAGTTACTCCAGGAGCCCCTCCCGCAATCATGCCAGGAAGTGGTGTGCAGGTCTTATGCACACCTGCACAGAAGAGGTCACAAAAGCCTCTTTTATGCAAACTGCTGTGCATGCTGACAGCAAGCATATATCCAACAGAATGCATTTATTATCATAACAGGACAGTTGCTAGGGCACATGCATAGGGTTACAATTAGGGTTAGAGTTCTAATATTCAAACACACTTGCACCAGTGCATCCACACCTGGAAGCATAGGGCACTTTAAATTAAAGCTTGCATCGTAGGGCTCATGCTCTGGATCACCAAGTCATTTTCCAACGCACGTGCAACAATGCATTTATGCAGCCGTTTTCTGATGCATCAGTGTCACTGCATATATACGCACATGCGAAGGTGCACATCTTCACCAAAGGAGCGAAAAAAAGCAGCTCCTTTTTGGAGCGGCTTTTCTCTGCACTTTCCTGGAAACTTTTAGGTGTACGTCGTCTAAAGGCCATGCCTACAAGACACCTTTAAAGCACCTCTTTTTGCCCGTCTGCATAGCCCCCAAGTCATGTTGTTAGCTGCCTTAAATCCCATTATTGGGAGAAAGGTGGGATATAAATAAAAATCATCATTGTCTCGATGACTATATGCTGTTTCTAGAATTAGAAGCTATTTGACTTTGGATACTAGTTACTTAGAGAGGCAGCATGGTGTAGTGATAGCGTCACCAAACATTGGAAACAACTTGAAGACACACAGCAATAAACCAGTTACTTAGGTACATATGCAGGAGATGCTATTGTACTCGTGCCATGTTTTGAGACATGACAACTTTGAAACAAAATGCCAGACTAAATAAGTGTTTGTATGATCTAGCATTCATGTTTTAAATATTCTTCTGTTTAAAATATGGGTGTTGCCTGCATATTGAAAATTCAGCGCAAAACTTCTCTAAAATAGTATAGATATGAGAACATCAAATTAATGTGCAATTTGCAACAGATCTGTGTTCATTTTTATTTAAGAATGAGTCCTGTTGAATTCAAGGTTTACCACCAAACAAATTTATGTATGATTTTGGCCTTAAAAGTGCAGGAAAAAGTTAACTGAATTGGCAGGACAACACTGTAGAGAAATTCAGGCCAAGATTAAAACTATAATATGTTTTATATAATTAGTTATTGCTATGTACCTAAAATAGACTCTTTTGCTATAGTAAGGAAGAGACACTAATGGTTTGTTCGGTTCCTGGAACTCATCAGATAAAACCAGTTGTTACAGTTCCGGTAAGCTGTCAGAGTTTATTTCAATATCAAAATATTAACAAAAATACCTGTTTATGATCCGAAACCTAAGTGTTTTTTTTTAAATATTAAATTTCTAACAGATTAAAAAACATCAAACATAACATGGTATATCATAATAAGCCAAAGATGTAACAAAGATGTAAGGTATGTTATGGAAGTTTCTCCTACATTTCAGAATTCAGTGTTTTCAGTCTTACCTAGTCAGCAGCTACCGAAAAAAAGGAAGCATCACTCTAGTTGTCATATTTTGAATCAAAACTTTAGTTGATAATTGAAAGAGCTAGGAGGGGCAGGTAAGACCAAAAACACTATCATCATTAGCCATCATGTTTATGATACCACTGTTCTGCACCTTCCATTTGTTGCTGAAAAAAATCTACAAGTAATGAAGTGGGATTTGAATTAGAATTTTGCTCGCTATTCTGATTCATTTTGGTAATTTTGTATTCAGTTTCCAAGACTTAAAGATGAGCAAAATTATTCTGGTTGCAGGATGAAGATGAAGCTTCTAGTCTTCCAATTACACTTAATGAATTTGGATCTCTCACTGTCACTTTTCCCTTAATTTCTGGTCACTCTGCAGACCATAGATCCCAAGGATGAATATTAACTAGACTGGGGGCCAAAGCAGACAGCTCGGAAGAAGCGACATCTGGGTCCTGTGGCCCTGATTGTGCTGGCACTGCAATAACCATATAGCCCACTTCCAAAGTGGGCTGCCACCACAATCCCAAATGGGCTGCCAGCAGGAGCAGATTACATCCGCTCCTTTTTGGGCTGGCTTTTCCCTTAGCACAGCCTCAAAGCCGCTTCTGGATGCTTTGAGGGTATGCATCATGTAAACTTCATGCCCCCAAAGCAGGCGGAAGCCACTTTTTTTGGCACGTGCATTTCAGGCCAGTGTGTCCTTATGTGGGGAAGCACACACTCCTGGTGTTGACCCCACCTAATTCCAGAAGGCAGGTATTTCTCTGAACTCTGCTTCAGCTCTTCTCTAAGTACTATCTTGATAGATTATATTTAGTTTTTACATTTCTGAAATATTCTTATCTTTGTGGGAGAAAGAAAGCTCAGTGCTTTCTTTGAAGAGTTTCTTGAAGAATTGGAGTGAGTGTGATTGGGAGATGTTCCCTACAGTGCTTGAACCCTAGAATTCACACATAATGGTGGTAACCTCCCTAGTGAAGTTGAAATGAAGCTAGGGTCTCTGACAAGCCACTGGTTTGAGGCAGACGTTCTAAGGTCGAAAAACACACTGCACAAATAATCCAGTTTGAGGCCACTTTAACTGCCCTGGCTCAGTGCTAGTGAATCCCACAAACTGTAGTTTATTGTGGCACCAGAGCTCTCTGACAAGAGAAGGCTAAATGTCTCACAAAACTACAGTTCCCAGAATTCTCTAGCATTGAGCTAGGGCAGTTAAAGTGGTCACAAACTGGGTTATTTCTGCAGTGTGTTTTGGACCTTAGTAACAAAGGTGAAATAGCTGAAGAGTCGGTAAATAATCATTTAAATATTTTAGAAGTAGATATAAATGCTAGGACTTTGAGAAAACATAGTAAATCCTAGTACTACATCTGAAACAATAGTTTCCTACTGTTTAGTATTCTACATGGCATCCCAAATTCTACTAGTAGTTTAATTAAATTTTATAGAGGCTGTACTATTTTGCTGGATTTGTTGGAATAGTTGGTGCTGAAGCTAATTCATTTTCTCAGATTGTCTAAGGGCCTCTACAGACTAGCCCAAAGGGCCGGCCTGGAGGCAGGGATGGGGAGGGGCCCAGCTGCACACTGGGCGCCCCAACCCCATACCGAGGATATTGTGACGGTGCGCGCCATTATGCACGGTGCACAACATCAAGATGTCGTCCCGGCGCAGCAACTTGACATGCTGCGCCGGAAAGGGCACAGAAGAGCCGCACGGCAGCTCTTAGAGCACCCTATTTGCCGGCTCCTTTCAGGGTCAGCAAGAGGGAGGATTGGGGCCGAGGCATGGGGCAGCCTCAGCCCCAATCCTCCGCTTCCCAGGGCGCCTCAGAGCCTCCGGTCTGCATCCCCCCTAAGTAAAATCTGCTTTGAACCTTCTGTTAAAAGTGCTTAACTTTCTATTTTTCTAATCTTTCAACAATTTAAGTTAGATGGCTGTATTAAGCACTGTGAGGGGTGCAGTAAGGAATTGAGAGGTGACATTGCCTTCAAGTACTACTTTTTATTTTCCACATCCAGAGAGGTTACAAGAGAGCTGAAGATGTCTGTTAGCCAAAGTGCATTTTTCTGGTGTTTATGAATTCCACATTAACCCCATATGTACACTGCAGTTAACCCCAAGTGTCACCTGGGCAATGACAGGCAGGTCATACCAAGGTCACTTGGAAGACTGACAAAAACCATCTCAAAGACAAGCAGATAGTGTGAGAGTTCCAAATGGACAATCATCACCTCTGTAATCAGAAGAATGGGCTATAATTGCCTAGATGTCTCACCTGATGGGCCAGCTAACAACTTAATCCTTTTCCCATTCACCTTGAATATTGCCAGACTGGATTACCCCACCCATACAGTCTCACACCTTTGCCCTGCAGCTAGTTTTAGGCCTTAAAACCCCCTGGATTTTCACCCTCTGTGTCGCTGGTTTGGAGTTCATGGGGACACTACATCACTGTGCTCTCTAGTCTAGTTACCAGCACTTCTGTTCAAACCAATGCTCTCGGAATGATTGTGTCTCACACCACTTCACCCAATTGGATCCTGGAAAAAGCCTCATCTGTAGTATCACCTGTAGTTCTGCCTCAACATCTTTTCCAAGCTAACACCTGATGTCCTGAGCCTTAAATGAGTGTGTGTATGTGAATTGCTGTGTGATTTCCCCTCTTTAATAAAATAATATTTTAATTGGAGAAATCTGTCTCTGCATCAATTCTTAAATCCATCAACCTCTTGGATACACGTGGGTGACCGTCTCGCAGGATCCTTGTAGCCGACCCCCTCTCAGTTTGAGCTAAATAAAATTCCCCATACTAGACTTTTGGTTACGTGTCTCAGCAGCAGGGTAAAGCCAACCGAAATCTCATGTAGGCAGTCATGATCAAGAATATAATTGCCTGAAGTTCTGTTGGATAGGTTCACCCTCTGATTTAAAGGATGATCACTATATCCTTTGGCCAAGAAAAAGGGCAGATTGACTCCTTGAGGGAGCAGTCTGACCCTCATCTTCATCAGAGTACTTTTGTGCATCCTGAAAAGGCCAGCATCATGGCCCTTTTCTGCACAATATGGAATTATCTTCTGTTGATGTTCAGTTGACTTCCTCTTCCTTGATCTTCCACCATCCGGTCAATGTTTTTCTTTTTCCAATAGCCATTTGTTCATCAAATTCAGTAGCTTTAATACACCAATTAACTGTTCTTTAGGTTTTCACATGTCTTCTGTTTTTAAGGTTTTATAGTGGGTTTGTTATGCTTTCAAGAATATTTTAAAATTATTTTAAGCTTCACTGGAAATTGTGACTGCAACAAAAGAGTAAATATATTAATATAAACTATATTGTGATATTAGGAAGATAAAAATAATTAGCGTGTTTTCTCCTCTCTAGTCACCTGAAGATGAAGAGCGCTTCTTGTCTATAATTGCAGATGTGAATTGTTTTATGTGGTATATTTACCAAGATGTAAGCAGGTAAAATATCTATTTTTTTCCTTCTGTTTTTGAAGTTCTTGAAGTTAACTAAAGAGCAGAGGTTGTGTTGAGCTAGCAGGAAACCCTATAGAGATCAAGCAAGCCTTTGAAATACAGCTATTTTTTACTGCTACATAATAGGAAATGAATGTTACTTGTTAATATGTTAAACCAGCATTGGGTGCTAAGTTAAGGTGAACCTGAACCTTCCAAAGAGTTTGTCAACATCTTCAGGTAGCACAAACTAAAACTGTGTAACAAGACAGCCTGCAGGTTGCATCCATCTTGCTCTTGTTGTTAACAGTGGTATTCATATCAAAATGGATATGAGCAATGCTGTCTGCAAAGTGCAAAGCAAATTGATTAAGTGCATTAGCAAAGGCTCATGATAGTGGGACTCGTAGGGGCAAAGCAGACTGCCCCTTTGTGCCAGCTTGGGGGTGGAGTCTGAGTGCGGTGTTTAGACACTGCATGCTCTCACGCTGCTCCCAACACGGCATCACACTGCCCGCCCAACCACACGGCAGGCAGTTTTTTGGCACTCCAGCAATACGGCATTCAGACATCGCAGCAGCACCAAAAGTTGCCATGATGGCAGAAAAGCCAGATTTTCTGGTGCAAAAAGGAGTGGCATTTTGCCACTTCTTTTTGCACCA
>CM034701.1:334862666-334874115 GCA_020142125.1 Phrynosoma platyrhinos
TTCAACATTTTAACATTGACTATATATCCCATCAAAACCTGACAGGTCTTCCAATTAATAATTCTACCAGAGGAATAAGAGGACTGGGACTTAGAATATAAATAAGACTGTGTAGAAGTCTAGAAAAAGGCAAATGAAAGAGTACCGGGGTGGAGGTGGGGACTTGGAAAAGGTTACCAGTTGACTAAATAACAGGACTGATTAAAGAAGTTAAAGTAAGGCATTTGGAAGGAAAAGATGAAGAAATCTAAAAAAAAAGGAAAAATTAAGGACTAAGATATAGTTTGGACTTTTAAATTTTGGAACAATTGGAGGATTATAAAAAAGGATGAAAGAGGATTATGAAAGTGAGGATACCCTCTACAAAAAGTCACTCCTGAACTTTCCTTTTGTGCGCACTCCATCTCCATTGCTGGAGTCTCCCAAAATAATCCACTGTGGTTATTGAGATGATCACTACTGAAGACCAACTCAAGGAGGAGCAGGCTTCTTAAGGGAGATTCTGGAATCTTAACCTCTCATGTGAATGATAGTTTCACCCTCACTGGTCGTCAGATTTGGCTAAATTCAGTAACTATGCATATCAATAAGTCCAGCAAGTTGATTCAACAAGAAATTTATTGAGCACGCAAAGCCAGAAATTCACCAGTCAGCGTTTAAGCCAGAACTGCCCCCCTTTAGTCAAATGTTATATTAAAAAACCCAACCTACCAAACTCCACCTAGCACCCTTGGCACCAAAACTAGCACCCACCTCCAATTCCCATAGCACTTCTTCCCCCATTACACCAGCCTCCCAAGCTTTCTCACCAGCGCTATCTTTCATTAGTCCAAGCATTCCACCCAACCCCCCTTTCTCCAGTTACATCCAGACACCAACTCACCGCCTCCCACAGCTCAGACATTCCAAAGACTTGAGTATCTCAAAACTATTCTAACACAATAGCACTACTCCCAACCCCTCATTCCAGCCCACCTATGTCTCCCAGCTACTAACCCACCCATAATCTCCAATCAACTACAATTACTACAAACCCAACCCAACACCTGGAAGAACTCATGCACACAGACATGATTCTGACATTGGTTCAGCCATCTTAAACCTCAAAACCCTTACCAATCTTGCCTTTGTCTCCTTTTCAACGTCAATACCAATCTGGGTCCCATTCACATTTGATATTGAGATCTGACTCGGATACATCCTCTTATAGGACGTCATATTGACACCCCAGTATTGCACTCACGTCATAGCTGTGGTCATGGACATAGGTATCATGGCCATTATGGGGCCAGGCATTTCCAGTTGTTTTCTTCCTAATCCTCCTACTTGGATTCCCAAAATTCTTCAACCTGTGACAATTGTAGATGGCAATATGCTTACCACTATTACCACTATTGGAATGAGGCTTTCCTAGAACATTGTTCCAGACACAGAACGAAGGGACTAGGCTTCTATCATTGCCTCAGTCCAGCAAGGTACAAAAGAAGCAGAACATGCCCCCCCAACCACCTGTGTTATTTGCCTGGCACTGGTTTGTCTTGTACTATACCTCTCCAAGATATTACAAAGGAGGACACTGACAAGAGCTGTCCGTCTGCTTTGGCATTCACAGGTTCTGAAAGAGTTTCCGCTGTGGATCAGGCCATGCAGGCTATTACTGCAATGACTGCTACATCTGGTTCAAGATTGGGTTCATATTCCATGATTGTCCCTACCAGGAAATCACTGCCTATTTCACTGGGTACCATGGACTCTTTCCCCAACTGATGATGTAAAGGCATTCATTGACTAAATTAAGAACGGAGGAATCCTTGGATCTGCATGTCCAGCAACAACAAACTCCAGTAGATGATCCTGTGTGTCACTGTATTCAGGCACAGGATACAGTTCTGGCTGCCATGCCCATGCTTCTGTACTTGATGCAGGTCATTCAAAAATCTTGAGCAACTCCATCCTCTATCCCATCAACTTCAAACAAGTTTGAAACTCTTTACAAGGTTCATGATTCTGACATTCCTCCCCTTGGACAACATCTGAAGTCTAATTCAATTATTGTTGATGCTGCCCAGTCACAAATTTCCCATTACCTACATTTGACACCAGCAGACAAGGAAAGCAAAAAGCTAGATTTAATGGGAAGAAAGTTTACTCATCAGCTGCTGTGCTAAATGGGAGTCCCTGAGGAGCCCTGGTGGCGCAGTGGTTAAATGCCTGTACTGCAACCACTCACTCATAGACCACAAGGTTGCGAGTTCAATACTAGCCAGGGCTCAGGCTAGACTCAGGCCTGCATCCTTCCGAGGTTGCTAAAATGAGTACCCAACTGTTGGGGGGCAATGAGCTTACAGTTGTAAACCGCTAAGACGCCCCATAGTGCGGTATGAAACGGTATATAAATGAAGCTGCTTTGCTTTAGCTGCTTTCTCCCCAGATAACAAAGGGTTAAATGTGGGAGGAGATAGTTACATTTTAATGAACCCTCAGATGACTAAACTGAGGCTGTCCTACTTTGGCCACATCATGAGAAAGCACAAATCATTAGAAAAGGCAAGAATGCTAGGAAAAGTGGAAGGAAGTAGAAAGGAAGGAATACCACATGTAAGAGGGATGGACTTGAGGTCACAAGTATGAATCTGCGAGAGCTTAGAAGAATAGTGGAAGGTAGGAAGTCTTGGAGGTGTCTCATCCACAGAGTCCCCATGAGTCAATGTGGTGAGATGGCAACTGTTCGATGAGCTGAGCCATTGTGGAGAATAGAGAACCTTCGAGATGGTAATGAGAGGAGGTTTTAAAATGAAGCTACAAGGCTTTGGCCTGTGGGCCTGTCTGCCTTGCCTCTGGGTCTGGCCTGATAAATCATGAGTAGCTTCTAACCAACAGGACTACAAATCTCATCTGATGTATGAGTGAAATTAGAAAAAATGTACCAGTCAGGATATCAGGTTTTGGATTTATTTTCCTGGTTTGGCTGAATAAACTTGGATCTGTAGCTTATACTTTCTGTCTGTGCCTGGAGGGAAAGTTGGTCCTTCATATAGTTACATCTTTTTGCTATAAAATTCCCTTACTTAGAAGAAAGCTTTTCTTTAAGTTACTCTTCCTCTCTTTCTCCTTTTTCACATGCTTTGGTTTGGCCCAGTTCTTCCCTAGGTTGGCTACTAGTTACCAATAGAATTCCCCAGCAATGTTCCAGTGAGTTGTTAAAGTGGGAGAAGTCAATCATTGGGTGGTGGCAGAAAGTTCTTTAGATAAAAGGTAGTCTTAAAGAGAGGAGGGAGACCCACAGAGAACCCTCACAGCTGCCTAGAAATCTTGAATTTCTTAAACTACCTAACCTGATGGGAGCATGTAAACAGCCCCTTTGGGAAAAGATGACACAATTCTTGAACAAATTAAGTGATGAAGACTGCAGAATGGCCTTGGTTCCGCAATATGAAGAACACAAATTAACCAACCAGCGGATTATGACCTCTCCCGTATATAGCTGATTGTGATGGTAAAGCAATGGCCAGTGTGGTAACTCTTCACTGACACATCTGGCTCTCAGAACAGGCTCATTCATTACTCAAGGATTTATCACTTGATAATGCAGGCCTCTTTAATTCCAAAACTGACACTAAGATGTGTTCCATGATGGGAAAGTATGGCTTTAATCCTCTACTAAAATCCAGCTCTAAATATAAGTTGACTTGGTACAAATAGGATCAAGCCTCTAAAAGGTCTGCTACACGCTGCCTTGGAGTGTGGCGGAGTCTCTTTCTTTGAAGGTTTTTAAACAGGTTGAATAGGTCATCTGTCAGGAATGTTTTGTGCTTTTATTGTGTATTATTGTGCATGGCAGGGGTCATATTGGATGGTCCTTGTGGTTTCTTCCAACTCTATCTACTTTATCACACTGGGGGGAAACCAGGAAAAGCTGGTATTAAAAAGGCATTTTCCCAAGATTGCAGCAAAGATTTTCAGATGATGTCACAATTAAAGAAGACTTATCCCAAGAAGTACCAGGAATGCTCCAGCAACAAATCGTTCACAGGATGGTTTGTTGCTGGAGCATTCCTGGTTCTTCTCAGGATAAATCATCTTTAATTACGATGTGTGTGAAAATCTTTGCCATGATTTCAGGAAAATGCCATGGAAATGCCTTGTTAATACCGGCTTAAATCCCAGTTTTTACTCCACATGATAGTCTAGTATGATTCTATAATTCTTACAGCCCATCTAGGGTAAGAGTTTTCCACAATCATCCTCTGTTGCCCAGAAGCCTACATCTTATGGCCAAAGGTTTAAATCTGAGTTTAAACAATCTGGGGATGGGTCCAAACATCAGCTTTGGCTCCCTATCAGACAACATCTCCATCACTGCTTCTCCATCTTCACTAACATACCCTTCTCCAGAAGCAAGAGACTCTGATAACATATTACCACCAATGCCTTTTCCCTATTCTACAACCAGTTGAGACACTACAATCATGCCTTCACTGTTGTCACCATGGATTCATGGGTGCTCGACATCATTAAATTTTGTTAAGGGAAAAGGTGGTACAGGTATTATGACTGACAACACCACAGTCATGTACTATCTGAACAAACAAGGTTGCACTCCATCCTGAACCCTCCTCCTCACAATCTGTGTTTGGGACTGGTGCATTCAAAGGGGCATTTCAATTATTGCTGTTCATCTTCCCAGACAAGAAAACATCTGGCAGACACCCTCACCAGGGCTGAAACCCATGTTCCATTGCTGAAGGCCTCCTAAACTGGACCTCTTTACATCAGAATGCCCAATACAGAGAGTACAGTTTGAGGACTTGTTGTGGGGGCTGGGGGGAGATGTCTTCCAATTCAATTGGGGAGGCCTCACTCTATACACATTCTTCCCATGCCCTCTACTTTCTAGAGTTATCACAAAGCTTCATCAAGACCAAGTGATTTGCACCCTAATTACTCTGTGGTGGCCAAGACAGTCTTGGTCCACTCCTCTTCTCCAAAAGGGTATATTCAGTTTTCATGCAGATCAGATCTCTTCACCTTGTATAATGTCTGTATCAGACATCACAACATTGACACTCACCATCTGTCAGCATGGAGAATTATGTGTTAGATACTATGCCGGAGGAGATCAAGGAAATTATCACAGCCTTTCATTGACCATCAACCAGGTGGCCTTACACCTACAAGTCGAACCACTTTCTGTCAATTTTTCTGAGGCCACCACTAGTCATATTTTGGACTTCTTACTTTATTTATTTATTATTATTATTATTTTATTTCCCTTTCTTTATAAGGTCTTTCATGTTCTCAGTTCATTGCTATCTAGCTACATTTTCTACACAATTTCAGCTGCTAGGTAATCTTTCTTGCTTTGGTGATTTCTTAGTCAAGGAGTTTCTAAAGGGGTACAAGCATCTACAGCCCCTGGTGTCAGGCCCTACGCCAAGGTGGAATTTGGAACTGGTCCTAGGTCAGCTCTGTGTGAACACTTGAGCTGATGGCAACTTGTGATCTCTGACTGTTGTCATGAAAAACTGTTTTCTTTGCTGCCATTATGACTGCTAGACATGCCAGTGAACTTGTGCCCTGCAGGTGGATGAGCTATACCAACATTTCCATCCCAACAGAGTTGTTCTCAGACTGAATATCACTTTACTGAAAGTGGTGTTCGCCTTTCATTTGAACCAGGACATTGTATCGCCTTCCTTGTTCCAGAAACCCTTTTCAGACTTTGAAAGGCATTGTCCTAATTCAGCTAACACACAGGTTGGCTGGGAGGGAACAGTTAACTGATAGTGCCGGCAAGAGTAGTAAATCACCAGCACCCAGAAAACATGCCTGTGGGAGTCCATCCAGAAAGATGCATTTGTCAAACAATCCAGTTCAGGGAAACACACAAGCAGCAAGATCAACACAATACAAGGGTCAAAGAATCCAAGAAGTCAAAGCTCCAGAATGCAGGAGTCTGGAGACAGAAATGCTGACCAGAAGCAGAGGAATTGCTTCCAGCTCTAGCCCTAAATAGGCTCAGGTATTAAATGGACTGACACCATCTGGTTCTAATGAAAACCTCTCCATTGCTGCTTAGCAAGCTATCTGATTGAGCACTATTAGTCTGTTCTTCAGTCCTGCACTGCATTCTCAGAGACTGTGGGCCTTTGCAGACTGCCAGAAATAGTGCACATTAAATTGAGGCACTGCCCTGGCTCAGTGCTAGGGAGTCATGGGAATTGTATTTTTTTCTGAGACATTGAGCCTTCTCTGTCAGAGAGCTCTGGTGCCACAATAAATTACAGTTCCCATGATTCCCTAGCACTGAGCCAGGGCAGTGCCTCAATTTAATGTGCACTATTTCTGGCAAAGGCTCTGTGTTTCCTCTCCAGCTCTGTCCTCTGCCCCATCAGCTGCAGGTGAATCCTGCCATTGTCCTGCTGGCTGGGGCTGTTCTTCAACAAGGAGAGCTGGCTGAGATTGCTCTGCAGCTGAGACTTCTCTTCACCTGGGGGACTTCCCTGAATCCCATCTTTATATTGCTCTTCAGACTCCTCCTCTAGGTCCAGATCCTGGCCCATGACAGGTGTTGGCATTGTTTCCTAGCCATCCACATCGAAGGACTGCAACTCTTTGATCTTCTCCAAGATTGTTATTCAGGGGGGTTGCAGACTGCCAGAAATAGTGCAAATTGAGTCCACTGTTAGGGTTAGGGTTAGGGAATCATGGGAACTGTATTTTATTGTGGCACCAGAGTTCTCTGACAGAGAAGGCTCAATGTCTCAGAAAAAAACACAATTCCCATGATTCCCTAGCACTAACCCTAACCCTAAAAGTGAACTCAATTTACACTATTTCTGGCAGTCTGCAACCCCCCTCAGTGTCTAGGAAAGGACTGCCTGTTTCCTCACAGAGTTTTGTGAAGTGGGTGGCACTGGCCTTCCATCTGGCATGCGAACTGGCTCAAAAGGCTTGGTTTTGAGCCCATTCAAGAAGAGCAGTTGCTGCTTCTCATGCTTTCCTGGCTCACTTTCCAATTGAGAATATTTGTCATGCGGCTATATAGTCCCAACCTATGTCTTTCAGTTCACACTTTAGAGTGGACTCAGGGTCTTGAACTGATACAGTTTTGGGGAAAGCTGCACTTTATTCATTTCTTGCTTGAATGTGCAAGGTTTATCTATGTACCATGTTGCTGAATGCACTTGGATCCAGCCTGTATTTTACTGTTAACTGGGTTTTTCTTCCTTGAAACTGTCTTGATACTGCTATTCTGTTGGATGAATAGGGGTCTGTAATACTCAAGTTTTGTTTTACTATTCATGATTCTGAGTAACACTGGTTTGTTTGCAAGGACACTACTGCCTCCTGCATCTTGTAGCTTGCTCGTCTCCCATTTATTTCAGTCACAGAGAAGGACAGGCTACATACTGTAGCTCTTCAAATTATCATCTGTGAACTCAAACAACCCCGCCAATCCTTCCCTCCTCATGTCCTGCTTATCCCTTGAATTGCTGCCTCAGCATCCAGTAGAACTGGCATTTTAGGTGACAGGCCCCTTATATAGGGTGGTCACAGGTGGGTGGCCTACTGCCAAAATGCTTTAGAATGCTATAGAAGGTTCTGAAAGATGCACTGCACATGTGCAGAATAACCCCATTTGTGTATGTTCACAGATGATCACTCAGATAACAACAGTTACAGGTATGCAACCTGTCCTCCCTTTTCCAGAAAACAATGGTTTGGGGTTTGTTTTTTTTGAAAAATTGAGAAATATCAATATTGGTACCTTTTACAAAATGAAAGTCAGGTGGCTAGTTTAGGAACATAAAACGTATTATGTTTATTTAGATTTTGCATAAAGATATTATATTTGGTATATTTAAAATATAGTTTATTTAGAAAATAATTGCAAACTGAATTTATATTTAACTTTTTGGTTACAAATGGAACTACAAAATTCTGAACAGTAAAGAGCTTCTTTGGTTTTGTTAGTTTATGAGGAGTAGGCAAAAAGAGAGGGAGAGAGCAAAAAGCATCAATATTAGTAAAACAAAGGAAATTATTTTATCTCCTCTAATCTTCAGTAGTCTTAAGCAAAAATAAAGCACTCATTATCATAAAAAGAACTGTGAAAAGGAAAATAAGACTAGAATTTCAGTGAGCTGGTCCTGTACATAGACTTACATAACAGTCTTCCTTTTATATAATATTTTAGAAATACTCTAGTTTTTACAGTAAGTAAAATGGACTTAAATGTTTTATCAATCATTCTAGAAGAAAAGTTTCATGGTCCTCTCCCCCTTCAATATTTCCAATTTTTCTGAGAAAAAACTTTAAGGGGGAAAAAGAAGAGGTTCCTCCTGAATGTTACCAAGCCTTCACATTTTGAGTGCACATGTACAGATGCTTCCAGCAATATAGGCATGTCTTCATAGTTACATCTCACATGCAGGTGTGTGTAAATGACATGAACATATAACACATACTCTGCGCCAGCCCTGCACACGTTCACTTAGTGCACTCTAAATTCTAAGCATGACAGTGTTTTTGAACCATATAAGATGCACTTGACATTGTGCTTCAGAAATAAACTGTTATCCATGCATGTGAATTAAAACTGCAAACCTGTATTTTAGAAATATCACTTTTCATCTACTTTTATACTTACTAAAATATTTCCTTTTTTTTTCTTTTTTTTTTTTTAGCATATCAAACATGAGTCCAACTCAGGTAAATATTCTGTTTATAAAATCTATGTGACTTTTTCAAACTAAGGCTGTGAACTCAAGACTTTTCTTGCCTAGAAATACAGTGACAATTTCTTTTCTTTTTTTAATTTTTTAATTAAAAGGAACAAAGAAAAACTTAAATAACATATATAGACATACATAAATACAAGACAAAGACCAATAAATAAATAACTATAGACATACTAACATTAAAATTACTTCCCTTCCTTTATCATGAATATTGCTTTTAAGTACATTAGACTTTCAATATCTTCACAATATTTTTACTATCTTCATGTAAATTTCGTTATATCTTTTTACTTTTATTCTAAATCAGTTCAGTTCATCTTTTTCAAAGTCACACCTTGATTAAATCACTGATTTTCTCTTTTCCTCATTGTTTAAGATGGTGTTGCTTATTTCTCATCTAAATTTACATATGCCCCCTTTCTGTATCTTTGATTAAAACGTAATTCCTTTCTTATTTCCTTTGATTTTCTGACAAATATTTAGTGATTGGTAACCAATCTCTTTCAAATTTATCTCTTGTT
Organism: Phrynosoma platyrhinos; assembly: GCA_020142125.1. Taxonomy (NCBI): domain Eukaryota; kingdom Metazoa; phylum Chordata; class Lepidosauria; order Squamata; family Phrynosomatidae; genus Phrynosoma; species Phrynosoma platyrhinos. The sequence goes on from CM034701.1 coordinate 334,871,932, forward strand.
TGGTCCTTTAACATACAAGTAAGTTTATCTAGTTCCATTGTATCGTACAATTTAAGTCTCCATTCATTTAATGTGGGTTCTTCCATATTTTTCCAGTTTCTAGCAAGCACCGATCTTGCTGCATATAACATGTAAAAGATAACTTTTCCAAATACTTCATCCACCATTCCTAATAAAAATATGGAGGGGTCTAAGTTCATCTTTATATGGTTCCCTCCTTGCTCTTCTTCTGTCAGCAAGCCAAGACATTCTTGTGCCTCCAGGGTTTTAGAAATTATCACTGTATAAAGATAAAGAAATACAGTGATAATTTCTAAAAGCCTGAAGGCACAAGAATGTCTTGGCTTGCTGGCAGAAGAACAGCAAGGAGGGAACCATTCTAGTCTCCCTAATTCTACAATCCAGGAGCACCCAATGAAAGGGCTGTCTCCCTTTTCACCACCAAACAAGACTGAGAAGGTAGTGGGACAGAGAGAAGGGCCTCTCGTAAATATCTTGCAGCTCTAATGGGGTAATATAGGGAGATACAGTCCTTGAAAAAACCTAGACTCAAGCTGTGCAGGGCTTTTTCGATCATCACCATCACTTTGAATCATGCTCAGAAATGGACCAGCAGCCAGTGGAGGTATTGCAGCGAGGGAGTTGTGTGTTCCCTATAGCCAGTCCCAGTTAGCTATCTGTCTACACCTCTTTGAGTTAACTGACATTTCTGAGCCCTTTTCAAAGGCAGCTTCAAGTAGAGCATATTACAGTAATCCACATAGGATGTTGTAATCAACTTATATCTTATAATGGAATCCATCTAGATCCATATGCCTCCTGGAGTGGACCATCTTAATGGGTCCCCCACTCTTGCAAAGACTCTGAGTCCCAGCAAGTCTAAACCTGATCAAGAGATTATCTAACCATAACAACAGAAAATTAGAAAGCACCTTTTTTCCAGATGACTATCATCAAATCCAGTGCAGAAAACAGACTCTAAAGTGTGCCTAGCAGCATGGGTAGTGTCAGGTATCACTTGGGACAGGACCCTGGTGGCCATGGGAGACATGAAGCCCTGAACTCTTTAACAGGGCAGTCTCAGCATGGATTTTGAAGTCCCCCAGCATCACAAGCCACAGGGACTAACACCACCCCTGAGATGACACCCAGCACTCTGCACACAGTGGGATTGCAGACCTCGTCAGGGGGTTAGAGTCCTGCAACTCCGCCTTTCCATCCCTCAGGTCTTTGCTGCTGCACAGAGAATCCTAGTAGTCAAAGCTGAGAGAAATTATCCCCACTCCAATCTCATCCAGTCAGGTCTCTGTAGCAGGTTCATCCATGATCAAGTCCTGAATGACAGCTATTTTGCCCATTCACTGATTACACATGAAGCAGAAGCATTTTCAACCCAGGGTGACTGTTGCCCTGGCTATCCAATCTATTCAGATTAGAGAATGGTTTGAGAGAGTGTGTGACTCACACACTACTGTAGATTTAATTCTCAGATAGTGCAGCTGTCTCCAATTTTCTTATCTCTTTCTCCTCTGTATGACTTGATAGCTGCTCCCTATTACCTTCCTCTCTTTGTTGACAATACATCTACCCTACCCAACCCTAGTTGCAAAAATAGCAAGTGGCTTATGCTGACAGGGTCTTGTCCATACACAGGTGACCTGTTCTCTTTTGTAAAGTAGTAGTAGTAGTAGTAGTAGCAGCAGGACAGATCCTAAGCTTCATACCACCTCTGACATAGCTCCCTCTTTTGTAGTGACCTCACCAGTGACCATGCTACATATATCCCTCAGCCCAGGTAGCTAACCCAGTCCAGCTGGGGAACCTGATGGGGACTACTTGGTTGGGCCTCAGTCCTGCAAAGAGGCATTGATTCAGGTAGAGGAGTCCCAGAGTGAAGGAAGAGGTGGCAGATGGTGTAAGCAGCGGCTGGAAAGCTTCCTCTCCTTCATTCACAAATGGTCTTCTCTCTCTCCAGAGGTGTTGGATCTCCAGACAGTTTGGAATAAGAACCATGTGGTACTATTCAGGCCTCCTGGGAGGTATTTTAGAAGTAGAGAAGTGTATCCTTAGAAAACTCTCATCCCACTTCCTTGGGCCCTTATCAGATTTCCTATTTATCTGTTCTTTTAAAAATTCTATACAGTAGTACCTCTACTTACGAAATTAATTCGTTCCAGCAGCCAT
>CM034701.1:334909137-334923759 GCA_020142125.1 Phrynosoma platyrhinos
CTGCTGGAACGAATTAATTTCGTAAGTAGAGGTACCACTGTATCTGTAGCCACAATGAATGGCTTCTTGAAGTCAGCTGCCATCAATACTGGACCTGACATAACAGCCTGTTTCGGTGCCTTGAAGACTTCTTGATTCTTACTTCACTGTCAGGCTTCTTGGATTCTGTCTGATTTGCAAGAGGTGCTGGCAGTTGGCTATAATTGAGTATAATCCTTTAGGAAGAGGGCTAGTCAGGATCTGTCTCTCTGCTCTGTGCTGCCTGGATTCCAGTTCTATCTGCCTGTGTTAATCTGCCTCAGTCTGATGTCTGGGGGTTTTCCCATTTTCCTGCTTCACACATAGCTGCACCCAGGCTAGACAAGACAAGGGGAGGGCTGCATGCAACTTAAAAGTGGGACCCTCTTTAAAGAAATGGCATCAGTTCTGGAAAGTACAGTTGTCCCTCCCCATTTGCGGAGATCCATTCTGGACCCCTCCCCGCGAATGGGAAATGTTGCAGACATCCAAGCCCCTTTGGATAAAATGGTGGCATGCTCCCTATTGGATATAATATGCTGCCACTGTGGCACATAAGCCATTTTGCCCCTACTGACTTGCTGTTTGCAGAAATTCAAAACTGCAAACAGCAAGTTTGCAAATGGGGAGGGGCAGATGTAATTCCAGTCCATCTGGCAATGTTGGCAATGAGGGATTACTTGCTCCAGTTCTGGCATCTGCTGGCCAAAGAACCTTACCACAGTCTGCTAATTTTTAGAACGTCATACAGACATTGAATGAGAGAATAAGAGAAGCATGAGTCAAGAGAAGCTAGACGTAGTAAAAATAGAAACGAAAATCTGTACTCAGGACAAGAGGCTACTGTCAGAACAAAACACAGAGAAGCAGCATGGTTCCCAATTGGCAAAAGGGTCAGACAAGGCTGCATCTTATCATCCTACCTGCTCAACTTATATGCAGAACATATTGTAAGGAAAGCAGGCTTGGACAAAGAAGGAGGAGGAGTGAAACAGGAGGAAGGAATATCAACAATCTAAGATACGCACATGACACCATAATACTAGCAGAAAACCTCCCAGACCTGGAACAACTCCTAAGGAAGATCAAGGAAGAATGTTCAAAGGCAGGCTTATTGTTGAACATAAAACACTGATAATGACCATGGAGAATTTACACAAATTCATAGATAATGAGGAAATAGAAATAGTAAAAGAGTTCTCATACCTAGGATCAAACATTGATTGGAGCAGGGACTGCAGTCAAGAAATCATAGGAAGACTAAGGGGGGTTGCAGACTGCCAGAAATAGTGCAAATTGAGTCCACTTTTAGGGTTAGGGTTAGTGCTAGGGAATCATGGGAATTGTTCTTTTTCTGAGACATTGAGCCTTCTCTGTCAGAGAGCTCTGGGGTCACAATAAAATACAGTTCCCATGATTCCCTAGCACTAACCCTAACCCTAAAAGTGGACTCAATTTGCACTATTTCTGGCAGTCTGCAACCCCCCTAAGAATGGAGAGGGCAACTATAAAAGATCTAGAAAAGATCCTAAAATGCAAAGATATACAATTCAGCATGAAGTTAGAATCATAGAAGCCACTGTGTTCCCTATTACCATGTGTGGATGTGAAAGCTGAACAGTTAAGAAAGCAGACAGGAAGAAAATTAATTCATTTGAAATATGGTGCTGGAGAAGATTGCTGAGGATACCATGGACAGCCAAGAAGTCAAACAAATTGGGGCTAGAACAGAACAAACCAGAAATCTCTCTGGAAGCCAGGATGACTAGACTAAGGCTGCCATAGTTTGGCCACATCATGAGAAGGCACGACTCATTGGAGAAGACAATAATGCTAGGAAAGGTGAAGGGAAGCAGAAAGAGTGGAAGGCCAAAAGCTAGATGGATGGACTCTATAAAAGAGGTCACAGGTATGAATTTGCAGGAACTGAGCAGAGCAGTGGAGGACAGAGAATCTTGGAGATGTCTTATCTACAGGGTTACCATGGGTCGAAATCAACGTGAGGTGGGATAGCAACAACTAAAACAGATATTGAGTGTGGATCTCACAATGGAACAGTGACTGAGTTAATTAACTAAGGAAAGTAGCTGCTTCAGGCCTCCACAAGAACATAGGAGGAGAGGGAGACTCCTTCAAGGCCCAGCCTCTCTACACCTGCTCAGGTTTCTCAACCTTGAAGATATTCAACCTTTAGAGATGAAGATGATTTTGAATCTTTTATCTGGAGCTTTCAGCAAAATTGTATGCATTATGACATCCCTAAGGACAAATATAAACATGAACCCCAGCTCTGAGGTAGAGTTAATTCATTGGCACCCACCACTACTTCGGCTGACCAGTAGGTTTTTTTAAACAATATTTATTAATAATTTTCAAAAGTTAAAAAGCCAACATACATACACATCATGAACAAAAACCTAGAAATATAGGAAAAAAATAAAAGAAAAATGACCAAAAGTTTTTTGTCACCCTGACACTTACATCCCTTTGTTCTAGGCCAGTGATTCCCAAACTCTTGTCTTCCAGGTGCTTTTGACTTCAGCTCCCAGAAACGTCAGCCCTCTTGGCCAATAGTATGGGATTCTGGGAAGCCCAAAACCTGGAAGGCCAGAGTTTGGGAATCACTGTAGGCTAAATTATCCCCCTTCCTCATCCACCTCAGTTGTTCCCCCACCTCCTTCCTTCCCTTTCCAATTCTTCCTCAAAATATCTCCCACTCAAGTCCTGTCAACTCCCCTCCACTACATCCCTCCCTATATCCTCCTCTCTTCATTCTACCCCCCTCAGAGGAAAGCGTAAAGGCAGGCTTACTGCTAAACATTAATAGCAATAGCAGCTTCATTTATATATTGCTTCATACCGCACTATGCAGTCTCTAAGCAGTTTACAACTGTAAGCTACTTGCCCCCCAACAAGCTGGGTACTCATTTTAGCAATCTTGGAAGGATGCAAGCCTGGATTGAGCCTGAGCTCTGGCTGATATTGAACTTGCAACCTTATGGTTTATGAGTGAGTGGGTGCAGTACAGGCGTTTAACCACTGCTCTTTTTTTAATTAATATTTTATTGATTTTGACATGAGTTAACAAAAAGCCTATCTACACATAAAATACATTCCCATCACCCCACAATTTTTAACATCCAACCACAGCAACACAGCTCACCACATTAACTTTAATGATGAATCCCAACTTCCTATCCTTTGGTCTGTTTTTATCAGTTTGTTACATTTCCATATAAGTATCTATATTACCATGGTTCCATTCCGGACACCCCCATGGATGCCAAAACCCACGGGACCTCAATCTGGTTGTTTACAATGGTGGGATGTCATGCGTGTAGCTGCATCAGCATGGCCATGTGCACGCACTGTCATTGGGGGGAATGTCTGGGGCCATCTGTGGGTGCTCCAATCTGCAGATGGCAGTCCTGTTTATAGTACTGGCTGACTGTATCTTTGCTTCTAAATGTATAAAATATTATTTGCAGAAAATTTTGTCCCAGATATGGTCAAAACAAACAAACAAAAATACTATAAATGTGCACTACTACAAAAAACATGTGAAATAAATGCTGTAACTGCAATACCATGATACATAAAACCCAAGGACACAAAACACTAGATGAACACAGAAACATTGAACAAACACTAGACTAGATTATATGCACAGGTGTAAACACAAAAAAATCAAAACAATGCCAAATGTATGTAAAACACACCATGGCCCCACTCTGGCTTTTTTCCTGCGCAAAAAGAAGCATCAAAATGCTGCTCTTTTTTGTGCTGGAAAAAGCCAGCTTTTCTGCCTCTGCTTCTGCTCCTGCAGTGTGTGGCATCTAAACGCTGTGCCGCCAGAGTGCTGAAAAGCTGCCCACTGTGTGGGCGGGTGGCATTATGCCGGCTTGGGCATGGCTTCAGAGCGTGCGGCATCTAAGCGCCATGCTCAGACGCCTCCCCCAAACCAGTGCAAAGGGGCAGTCTGCTTCGCCCCAAAGTTGACACAGCCAGATAATGAAGTATGGATGTAGGTGGAGTAATCAGGACTTCTAGGTATTATTCTTTCTCAAAAATTCTGATACTAATGCAGTTTTGAAGAACTTCCTGTAAAAACTCAAAAAAACACCAACACTTTAACGGAAAGTATAAATAGCTGGAAAGAAAACGTCAACAAACCTAAAGAACCATAAAGAATACTTAACTGATATGCTTGTATTTTATTATTTATAGATTTGTTTGCATTAGTTATTTTAAACTGCTTAGTATGCAGTTTAATGTTGAAAACTTTGTCTAATCTTGTACAGTTTCACAGAGCTCAACTTGACTTATTCTCTAATAAGAGTACGGGGGGATGCAGACGGGCGGCCGTGGAACACCTTGGGAAGCAGAGGATTGGGGCCGAAGCTGCCCCACACCTCGGCCCCAATCTCCCTTCTGCTGGCCCTGAAAGGAGCACTAAAATGCCGCTCCTTTCGGAGCTGGCAGAAGGGACACATCAAGAGCCGCCACACGGCTCTTCTGCATCTCTTCTGGTGCAGCACATCAAGACTCTGTGCTTGAAGAATGTCTTGATGGTGCATGCCATACATAATGGCGTGCGCAATCTTGACATCCTCAAGGAGGGGTTGGGGCACCTGGTGTGTGGCTGCCCCTCCCCTCCCCTGCCTCCATGACGGTGCAAAGCAACTTAAACCAATTTTTGTCTGCATTGAGTTTGTGATCATTATTATTATCATTATCATTATTATTTGTATCCTGCTCTTTTCCCAGAACTGGGATTCAGAGCAACGCACAATATTAAAAGAATACAATTAAAAACATAGAAAAGTGGTACATTAGATATATCTACATAGATACATCTTTGTGATCTCTAAGCCCTTTCACACTGCATATTTATAGCATAATTATAGCACTATGATTCCACTTTAACCAATATGACCACATCCTATGGAATCTTGGGCTTTGTAGCTTCATGAGGCACTAGAACTCTCTCTTTTGAGAAATTTGAATAGCCCTCCCTAAACTACAAATCCCAGGATTTGATGGGATCGAACTATGGTAGATAAAGAGAAATTATCCTACTGTTGCATAGTGTGCAAGGGCTAAGTTTGTTTTTTACAAATACCAGTTAAATTGCCATGTATTCTTACACTGGGCAAACTTTACTTTTGTATGTTGTTTCACAGGATGTTTCCAGTTTTTTAGATTTTACAATTCATTCCTTTTGTGAATACCCAGTGGGTTACTAGAAAAACAAACACAGATAAGAGCAAAGCAGTTTTTATCTTTTCCTGAACCTTCTTGAAGGAGTAAAAGATGCATTTATCCATGACAACAGCTTTTCATTCTTGATTTAAGATGTTGTAATTTATAATAAGCTTAGAAATGCATTAGTATTTTATACAGTTTTGGAAATGTACTATTTTTATTTTTTTATTTTCTTACAGGACAGACAATTAAGTGAAGTACTTATATGGACAGAAGAAGAAATTGTTAGAGGATTTCTGAATAATGAGTTTTATCCATTGGCAGATACAGGAGTGATAAAGGAAACACTCAATTTACGAAGAGACTTGGATATAATAATAGTTAGTGCTTGCTATGATTCACTCATTACTTTAATTACAATACTAATACAATGTACTGGGTGCTTGGACACTGATATATTGTACTTAGTTACATTTAACGAAGCCTCAGAATCATGGACCTTAGGAGACTTTTCTTTGGCTCCATCCACATCTGGAGTTATGTTTATGGAAGTTTTGTCTTCAGCAAAAAAATCCATGGTGTTGTGGGATAATGACAAGATATTTTATACTTATACAGAACACAAAGACTATGGATTTCTTAACATATCTGGTACAAGCACACTATTTTCAGCAGCAGCTGAAGGATCTGCTATTCATCAAATTATTATTGGTAAGTATAAAAAACTAAAGTATTTAACAAATTTTAGATGCAATGTTAACTAGATTATCATAAGGGTTATATATTTTGTTGAATGACTTCATGCTATAATGGTGTGATGTTGGATTGCTATGCTAAGAAATAATTTAAACTTTTGAGCTAATGTAGTTGTTATGTATATTCCTCTTGCAACGTATTTATTCATATTATGACATTCTTTGAATATATGTATGGGACACTCCAATTTTCTAAATTAAATTTATTTATCTGAAGTAAAGCCCTCCCATTGCAAACTAGAAAGTATATTTAAACATGACATAGGGCCGATGCATAGGGGGTGGAGTTGGGGTGGAGAGACCATCACACCGTCACGCCCCACCACAGGCCACATGGAGTCAGAGCGCCCCATTGGTGCAGCGTGCACACATGCTGCACCAAAGGGGTACAAAAGCGCCATGGGGGCAGCTCTACGGGCAGCTTTTTGTCGTCCTCAAAAGGAGCAGCATTTGCCAGCTCTTTTTGGAGTGGCAAAAAGCTGTATTGGGCTGTGGTGTGTGTTTGTTGCGGCCCTGATCCAGCACTCCCATAGTGCCGCCCCTTAGGGCTGTCTGCATCAGCCCATAGTGTTTAAAACAAGAGCCAATGTCATGTAGTGGTTTGAATGTTGGACTAGGACTCAGAGAACAGGGTTTAAATCCCTGCTTGGCCATAGAAACACACTGGATGACCTTGCGTAAATAACATTATCTCAGCCTCAGAGGAAGTTAAAGGCAAAACCCATCTGAACAAATCTTGCTGAGGAAAAACCCATGATAGGATCACCATAAGTTAGAAGCAGCTTGAAGGTGCACAGCAACAATTGTTTTTCAAATATAGTCAAAATCTAGTTTTAACATTTAAATAATTGAAGTTTAAATCCTGCCTCATAGCAATTTTAATTAAATACATTTTGAAACAAATTTTTGAAAGCTTAAGAAAGTAACCAAACTGAGGTCATATGAAATTACACTAAGGCTTTATTTCTAGCCTAATACGTCTTGATCTGTCAGCCAGTCCTTAACAGGTGAAATGCCCAACCAGGTCTTATAGCAGAGGTGACTGAAGAACAACCACTGGGCCACATGGAGCCTCTAAGCATTTTTGTGGGATTCATGGGTTTTTGTACCATGACACAGAATAGGCAGCTGCACCCTTCAAGTCTTTTAGAGATCTGAGAAGTCAGATCTGGCTATGGTGACACATGGCTTGATTACATCCTGGTTGGGCTACTGCAATGCACTCTACTTGGGGATGTCTTTGGAAGCCATTCAGAAACTTTAGCAGCCCCAAAATGCTATGGCCAGGCTGTTGACTGGGGTTAGCTACAGGGATAATGAAATTCTCCTGTTGAAACTGCTGCACTGGCTACCAGTCTGTTTCCAAGCAGAATTCACGGTGCTGATTTTACCCTTTAAAGCCCTAAACGGCTTCGGTCCAGACTGTCTGAAGGACCGTATCTCCCTATACAAGCCAAGCAGAGTGTCAAGATCTCAGATCTTTCTTTCAGTCCCACCCACCCACCCACCCACCCACTTTCGCAAGTGCAGTTGGTAAGGACTCAGGAGAAAGCCTTCTTCATGGCTGCTCCCAGATTCTGGACCTCCCTACCATGGGAAGTTAGGTCAGCCCCCTCCCTGCTCCCTTTTTGACAGCAGCTAAAGACATTTTATTTAGGCAGGCTTTTGATTGTTTACATAGTGTGGCATGCTGTTTTAATGTGGTGGTTTGTTGTTTTTTTTTAACTTTTAAATGGTTTTCACTATGCTGTTTTTTTCACTTACACATTAGTAATTTTTTAACTTTTGTAATTAATGTTTTAGTTTTTAAATTATTGTAAGCTGCCTTGAATCCCATTTTGGGAGAAAGGCAGGAGATAAATCAATAAATAAACAAATAAGGGATGCTGTTGGTCAATGTGCAATGTGAATTTCTGTGCAATTGTGGAGGAATGAGGGGACTGTGGGGTCAGAAATGGAGGGTGCAGTGCTCCAGGAATCTCTGAGAGGCTGATATGGTCCCCAGTCCTCTCATAGTTGCCCACTTATGTAGTAAATTACCAGTGTTATATCTTCTGAACTCCTGGTCCCCACAAGTATTCTAATGCCTGCATTCTGTAACACTTTTAAGTCAATGAAATATTTTTAAAGATGAGATTTAGTGACTTCCCACCGGCAAGTGGAGGTGTGAGGAGTGGCTTCGCGGAGCTTCATGGAGAACACTCTTTGAATAGAAGCTTTTCATGACTCCTAGAAGGGAAAAAACTCAGATGATATTAGGGGCCCCCACAAAGGTTCAGTATCCAGTTCGTACATGGTTGGATTGGCTAGTAAGAAAGGAGAAGAAGAAAACAGCCACAGAAAGCTGGAGAGAGCTGTGGGGGGGAAAGTCAAGCCCCATGCAAACAGCTGTGCTAACAAACACAGCTTCTTTTTCCCCCTATTCCAAATAACTAAAGAATTCAAAATAAAAAAAGCTTGAGTACTCCTGACCGGAACAAGACAGAAGAAGTTTCTAAAGAGAAAGCTTCTTTCACAACATAATATCTGTGGACACTTTAAAGCAGGAAAAAAACTGCAATAAACAACAAAGGAAACAAAACAAAAGGGTATTGAGTTGTGAACACATGAACCCAGCAGAAAAATGGAAAATAAGAATGCAGCAAGCTACCACAAATACAACAAAGTAAATTACTTTAGAAATAGTAATAACTACTAAAAGAAACTGTTAAAAAAGTTAAGTAATTAAAGAAAAAGGAAAATAAAAATTCAAAATCAAATTTCAGAACTTTAGAATTGGAGAACTTTAGTTGAAATTAATTATTTTTAGAAAAAGAAGCAGCTGCTGAATTTGCAACAGCATAGAAAAAGAGGCAAAGTTTCTTTAATAAGGACAATTATTAAGGTCATTTGAAAAGGCAAAAAAAGAATGAAAACAATCCTGAAAATACCTGTGCTATTTTTTTCTTTTGGAAAGTGAAAAAATTATTTGAAGAATTTATATACTGAACTTTAAAGGAATACTGAACACTAAAGGAATAAACATTAAAAGCAGGTGAAGAAATTAATTTTACAGATTTAAAGGAAAAGGAAATATATCTTTCTTTTTTCCTTTTCTCTTTTCTCTTAAAGAGAAAAAATAATTAGAAATAAGAAACAAGGAAAAAATAAGGAGGAAAAAATGTCGATGACTTCAAGAAAAACAGCAGCAGCCCAAACATTGGTTCAAATGCAAAGAGCCTCAATGGAACAAAATTTCTTTCTGGAAGAAATAAGAAAAATGAAATTTGAAAAGGAACAAAACTTAAAACACGAGCTCAAAATACCAAGAGCAGACCTCAAACAAGATATAAAATCAGAACTAAAGACATAACTAAAGGATGTGAAACAGTCATTAAAGAGAGTGAAGGAGGACATAAAATGAACAAATACAAGAACAGAAAGTGTATAAGAAAAAACTAAGGAAATGGAAGAAATAATAACAGAATTTAAAGCATCAAAAGAAAGAGAATTAGACAAGGCACTGGAAGAACAGAAACAGATGGGAAATTGTTTAAAGATCAGAGGCTTAGAAGAACAGAAAAATGAATACCTATATGAATATTTAGTACCAGCCCTAGCAGAATTTGTGGATCAATCTAAGTAGGATATGACTTGTGATGTAAACAAGATGTTCAGAATAAACTCTCAAGTGGCAAAAGAAAAAAAAATCATCCAGAGACGTGGATTTATTTTCTAAGAAAGAAAACTAGAGATATTACTACAAAGCTATCAAAAAGACTTGATTATAGAAGAAAATGTGATTAGGATATATAAAGACATACCTAAAAGATTACTGAAAAACAAAGAAGGATATAAGTTTTTAACCACCCAACTTAACAGAAGAAGAATTACATATAAATGGGAAAAAAACTGGAAAGCATATCAGTTAGATTTAAGCGAAAATGATATAAACTCAACACAAACCAAAAATTAAGAGATTTCTGGAAGGAACATAAAGCAGAATTAGAAAACCACTCACAATCAAAAGGAAAAGGAAAAGATAAAGACAAGAAGACCCAACAAGAAGATCAAAGAAGTCAGAGCAGAGACAAATCAGAAGGGGAATCCAAGTGAGAAAAAGAAACAGACTTGGAAAACCCAGAAGGATACTTGACTCAATCTGAAGATGAAAAACAAGAGTGTGAAACTTTAAGTAAAACAAAAGAAAAAAGGAAAAAAGAAAAGAAAGAACAAAAATAACAGAATAAACCAGGAATAGAAGATTTCATTTTTAAAAAAGACTAAAAAGGGAAATATTGAAATATCTAATAAAAAAGCCAACAGAAATGGAACACCCAAACAAAACTAATATAACATCATGGAACGTAAAGGGAATGAATACACCTCACAAAAAAAAAAAGGGGGGGGAATCATTATTTGGGAAAATGTAAACATTACATTATCTGTCTCCAGGAGACACACATCAGCACAAAACTCATTATACTGAGAAATAAAAAACTGGGGAATGTATTTTCTTCCCTAGATAAGAAGAAAATAGACATTGTTATATACATATCAGAGAAGATGCAAGCAAAAGAAATTTTCAATGACAATCAAGGACAATATATAGGAATTGAAACATTTATCCAAAATCAAAAGACATTAATTGTGGGAGTATATGCACCCCAGGATAAAAAAAAAAGACAAATTCTATCAAAAATTATTGAGTGTCATACAAGAATTCGATTACCAAAGCATAATCATCCTAGGAATCCTTATTGCAGGGGTAGGCAACCTTTTTGAGCCAGGGGCCAGGTTGCCGGGTTGCTGTCCCTCAGACAATTGGGGGGGCCGAAATGGCAAAACCCCTGTGGAGATTTTGCCAAGAAAACCCCAAGAACAAGTAATAACAACAATAATCAATATCATAATGGCAGGTGGTGGTGGTGGTGGGGGTGTGGCAGCGGTGGTGGCAGCAGGACCTGTCTGGGGCTGGTCCAAAGGCCTCAGAGGGCTGCATCCAGCCCCCAGGCCTTAGGTTGCCTACCCCTGCTTTAATGGATATGCTGCCTAGGTCAATTCCTGATCATAATCCAATCTCAATGTCTCTTAGAGAAATAAAAATGGATCATAGTTGGAAATTAAACAAAAATTTGTTAACCAACCAGGAAGTGTTTAAAAAAAGCTAAACAAGCTTTAAAACCATATTTTGAAGAAAACCTAGACAAGGGTGTAAATATAACATCTGTTTGGTAAGCAAGTGAAGCAGTCCTGCGTGGCTTCTTCATTCAGAAGAACTGGGAAATTAAAAGAAAACAAGGAAAAGATCTAGAAAATACTAGCAGAAATCAGGAGTAAAGAACAAGTATTAGAAGAAGGCTGACAAATAAAAAACATAAAAAGAACTCAAGATATTACAGAAACAACTATCTATAGAAATGACAGAAGAATTGGAAAACAAACTAAAATATGTAAAACAAAACTACTTCCAATATGGAAATAAGCCTGGGAAATGGCTGGCCCAACGAATTGGGAAAGAAAAAGATAATTACAAAAATACAAGACAAAGGAGAAGTATTTACAGAACAGGGGAAAATTAAAAAGATATTTTCAGAGTATTTTTCAAAATTATTTAAAGAACAGAAAATTGACAATAAAAAATTAGAAGAATATTTGGGGGAAAAAACAGATTATTCCCTTAAAGGAATTTCAGAAAGAAATACTCTGTGGGGTTGCAGACTGCCAGAAATAGTTCAAATTGAGTCCACTTTTAGGATTAGGGTTAGTGCTAGGGAATCATGGGAATTGGTTTGTTTTTTTTCTGAGACATTGAGCCTTCTCTGTCAGAGAGCTCTGGTGCCACAATAAAATACAGTCCCCATGAGTCTCTAACCCAGGGGTAGGCAACCTTTCCCCTTTAAGGGCCGAGGAACTTCAGCTCCCAGAAGTCTCAGCCATGTTGGCCAATAGTCCTATGTTGGCCAGTAGCTCCTGGGATTCTGGGAGCTGAAGTCCCTCGGCCCTTAAAGGGGAAAGGTTGCCTACCCCTGCTCTATCCCTAACCCTAAAAGTGGACTCAATTTGCACTATTTCTGGCAGTCTGCAACCCCCCTAAAGCAACTAATAACATTTATGGGAATAAAAGAGGCAATCAAAAATTGCAAGACAGGGAAAGCTCCAGGCCCTGATAGTTTCTCAACAGCTTATTATAAGCACTTTCAGGAAGAATTAGCTGGCATTTTTGAAAAGGTGATGAACAATATCAAAGAACATGATTTCCTTCCAACATGGGAAGAAGCGACTATCATATTAATTTCTAAAGAAGACTGTGACCAACTTGAACTTAAGAACTTTAGACCAATTTCATTGTTAAACAACAATTACAAGCTATTCTCATCTATATTAGCAGGAAGGTTGAAAAGAAATACTAGTAGAATGGATAGATGAAGATCAATGTGGCTTTTTGCCAAAAAAGATATTTAAAGGACAGTATCCAACATGTACTTAATTTAATTGAGTGTGTATGTATGTCATCTCACCCTCTCCCTCCTTTCTATTTTTTTCTATTCCATTATCTTCCCCCATCCCCAGTATCCATCTCTCTCTCTCTTTTGATACAGCATGTACGTATTCTGTTTGTGGATCAACATCCTCCCAATTTATTGTGTCATTAACCACTTTCTTAAACTTACCTTACCTCCAAGAGCATTAAACGCATTTGCAAGGCTCCTGTTTTAAGCCCAAAACAGAAAAACATTTCATCATTAAGTTGAAAATCTTACTTCTTCTGTATAATACTGAACTTGGTGGTCCTACTGATCAGCTATTTTCAAACAAGATAGTGGGATTTGTCAGCCCAGCGGAATAGATTATTGCGAGGATAAAATGGGAAGAGAAAATTATACAGGTGGCTTGTGGTCTGAGCAGGGGAGTCAACCACCCCTCCCTCCCCTCCCCATTCAAACTGTAGGCCATAGTAGAATTACATATACAGTTAGCCCTCCACATTTGCAGCTTTGACTTTTGCAGACTTGATTTTTCACAGATTTGATTAATATGTTCTTTCTAAGAAATTGTAGGTCCTCCATCTTGACTCCAGAAACCATGCTGGAAGACCTAGACAGAACTTCTTTATGCATTTGTAGATCCTCCAGCACAATTCTGTGGACAACATCTGGCAGATATTGATCATAGAGTTGCACTGGAGGACCTGCAAATACCTAGATAAGTGTTTTCTCAGGTTAAAAAAATGTTTTTTTTATTTGCAGTCTTTTCATTTTCATGGGATTTTATGCCCCTAATCCCAGCAAATGTGGAGGGCCCACTGTACTTCCTTACAATCATTGAAGTAAATAAAGGATATAAAGGAAATAAATAACTATAGATGAATAGTCATGCTTGAAGTAAGAACCAAAGAGAGACTTACAATTCAACCCTGTGTCTGTTCTACTGTGTTTATTGGGGCTTACTCTCTTGTTAATGTATTTAGTACTGCAGACTCAGAAAAATGCCATGTTATATATAGAAAGTGATGTGAGGGTGTTTTTTTGTTTGTTTGTTTGTTTTTGTTTCTTTTGCAGATTATAGTGGAAACACCCTGATAAAACTGAATAATAATGCCTTGTATTTCTTCAAATTTGAAATGAAAGATGTTGTGAAGCTTGCTGCATGGGAAACTAGAACCACACATTTTGTTTTTTATTGGAAACCTTCTGGTGACATATACTTGCTCAAAATTGATGCTAGGACTATAGACCGTCAGATCTATCCATTGAAATTGGAAGTATTTAGCGCTGCATGGAAATTAGGGGAAGTTTGTCCATACATATCATTTGAACATAATATGAACCAAAATATTTATTATCTAGATATGGGGGACAAGGTAGCTTTCTGGGCTCAGATAGTCTTTCTAGAAAACCTGGGCTTATCTGTAAATACTGAAGTCTTCAATTCACATTTGCTGAAGCAAGAAACCTACCTTCATTATGAAATAGCTCGTGGAATCTGCACAAAAAATCAGGTGAGATGTTCCTGAAGACAATAACAGTATCATTACTTTGTTTTATTGTTCTTATATGGTTGAACTTGAGTACATACAGTATCATTTCTTATGCTAAGAGGCAATATAAGCACTTTAAAAGTATACACTTGTATACACAAGTATAAAGCTTGTTTGTGATTTCTTCTCTCACAGAGATACATATCCTAAAGTTCGAGGATTCACTACACCACCTTGCCATATGCACATATGAAACATAATGCCCACCTAGAAATAATGCTTTGCTGAGCATCCCCTACTTTTTAAAAAAACCACCTATCTGTAAAAGATGACATATTATAAAAAGAGCCTAAATTAAAATTATGCCATTTAAAAATAACTGCTCACAAATGTTGACAATCTGGTTTTTGCTTCTACTAAAAAGAGTTCCTGCCCTTATAAGCATTATCTAGGAAGATTATCAGATGGAGGGAAACTGGGGAAGAAAAAGGCATACTCCTGGGATAATTGTGAGATTGTGCTGAAGATTTTCAGACAGTGTTGCACTTATCCAGGACTTATTTCAGGAAGAAGCAGGAATGCTCCAGCAATAATCCATTCCAGGGACTTCATGGTGAATGGTTTGTTGCTGGAGAATTCATAGAATCATAGAGTTGGAAGAGACCCCAAGAAGGGCCATCCAGT